>JANKKI010000151.1:600000-953605 GCA_025175665.1 Cinchona pubescens
TCGAAGATCATCAAGTCTTCAATTCTTTACAAGAGAATGAAATTCTTGCGCGAACAATTGAAAAGTCTACCCTACGGATAAACTATTGCTCTACTCTGAAAAAACCTAAAAACTAACGATGGTTGAGGATGATCGATGATTTCCTCCCCTACTCCTTTTGTATTTATAGCTATTTTTAGGGTTTGTGTCTCTGGGATCATAAGTACACGTTTTTTCACCTAACCGGGCCCACGGGAGGACTTTTCTTGCAAAATATGTCACTAAGATGAACTACCCATTGGCCCACGCCTGGGCGCTGCACTTTTACAGTGCCTGGGCGTGGTTTCCAGTGAGCAACAACTTCTTCACTGGACTTGGTGCCCGGGCGCGACTTCCAGTGAATTCCTTCAATTTATCTTCAATTTGCTCCATGATGCAGGTAGAATTTGAAAAAATGCAAATCATCAAAGTTGTAGATCTATATCTTTATTTCTAAAAAATCTTGAATCACCTCAATTGGACATCGGACGAGAAATTATGCTCAATCTACCAAACTGTATCAGAATCGCTTCTCGCCGGTGCATATTTTTTAAATTTGCTATTTTGAATGAGATACCTACTGAATACTAGAAAACTCTGAACACAAAAGTTGTATAAATCCTCTTTATCTTTCCGAATCATCAAAAATTGCATCAATTGGTGCTCGAACAAGAGAGTTATGCTTGATCTTCCAAACTGTATTCGATTTGCACCATGCCCGTGAACGTTTTCCTCCAATATTGTGATCCATTTTAAGTCATTCTTCACTCAAACCCTACAAAACTCAAAATAAACTATTTTAGCATGTAATTACTCAATTATTACTCAAATTACATTAAAACGGAGGTAAATGACACATAAAATATATGACATTTATGAGCTTATCAAGCACGCCTGAGGAGAATTGTTGATGCAATTCGTTAATGTTGTAGCTCAAAAGAAATATGAGAAGGATATATGGATGAGAGCCACAATCAAAGAGAAGGGTATTCAAATACCATTGGCAGGAGTTCTGGAAATCCGAACTATACCATAAGGACGCATGGTTGGAATCATTTCACATCTATCCCCAAGGACGCAATACTACTAGTAGTGCATGAATTCTATGCTAATTTAACTCATTATAGTGACACTAAGGTGTATGTCTGGGGGAAGGAAGTGAATATTTTTGCAAATGTGATTAGCAAGTTTTTGAGAGTCAACCGTGTGTGTAAATGATGAGTAGTCGATTGTTCGCGACATCAATATGAAACACAATGACATTAAGAGCATCTTTTGCACTAGTGGAGTCATATGGCCATTTAGTGCTGGGGGTGTTGCTCGACATTTTAATGCTAATATGCTTAAATTGGTTTGGCTAGTATGGTTCAAGTTCTTATGTGCTCGACTCCTTCCAGTTAGCCATCTCACACATGTTACACTGGAGTGGGCTAAACTCTAATACTGCATTGCTTCTGGCAAAGCTATAGATGTGGGCCATCTAATCCACCATAAGATTTGTTATTTAGAGGTCAACAAGCAATTTGGCCTTTGGTTTCCCCAATTTCAATGGATAGAGTGAGGGCTCTGGTTAGGTGAACTCGTTCTCGTGCTTCTACTTCACAGTTGTCAGATAGTGAGCCCGAGCCAGGGCGCAATCAGGAGGAGATTTTGGAGTAGATTTTAGTGGAGCCGCAGCACATGCACACCAGTTTGACACGTATATCCAATATCAACACTGCTTGGTAGTAGACTATGGAGGCCAGCTAGCTGGCATGAGAGAGAGGAGAGGACTCTTCCAGATCCCCATCTTTTCCTTATTTTTTTCAGGAGTTGGAAACTAATGCTCCTTTTGACGACGATGCTTGATGCCCTATGATTTAGAACATTTTTATTTTATGTTTTTCTTGTTTATTAGTTGATATCAAACTTCTTAGCTATTTTTATTTCTAACTTGTATAATATTCGTAGTAGTGATGTTGTTGTTTTGTTGTGTATTGCCCTTACGGGTTTAAGTTTTTTCTTGACTATTGTGGAATCTCATTTTTACAATTTTCTTGTTTTTCTTAATTTCTCAAAGGGTTTCATGTTTTGTTTTTTTTTTCTAGTGTAACAAAGAGTTTCAATTCACATCAAGGGTTATTACTAGATATACTGCCCCGAACGCTCATCAATACCAGAGAAGCTTTTCTTTTTCCCACTTTGTGCTTTTATCTTCTTTTGCATTATGGACAATGCTTATTTTTTAGTGTGGGGTGGGGAGTTATCTAGATTTATATTGTTGGTGAATAAATTTGTTATTTTGTTCATTTTGCTGCAATATTTTAATTTTTCTTTTGATTTGAGAACTTTTAAGGTTTTTGAATTTTTTTTGTGCTAATTAGTTGAAGAATTTTTAAAATTTCAGAAATTTTACAATGCTCAGCAAGTCTATTTGGTTTTCTGCATGATATTTTTTTTTTTGAATTAAATCATTCATGAATGAGTAGTTGATGTTAATATTTTCCTTGCATGATTTCTAGCACTTAGCCATAAATTATTATTTTTGGACACTTCGAGAGAATTATGTAGACTCACCTTTATTGCATTCCACAAACTTTCTTTATTACATTTTTCAAGATAGAATTCTTAGATAACTTGATTCAGTTTTAAGATGAAGGTTGAGCCTTCTCTGGTCGTTTGAGCCTTGCAAGCCAACCCTTGAATTTTTATCCCTATCCCTATTTGAGCTTTCATTTGTTATGAATGGAGATTAAAGAAACACCATTCACCTTCTTTCACTTAAACTCATTTTACCTACCTTTAGGAACCTAATAATTTCTTTCAATTTTCTATCTAAATTGTCCCTTAAAGAGATGTATTGCACACATTTATTTGTAAGGGGATATAATGGTGGAAGGTAGTAGAATGAGGGTGGTAATTTGATTAAGTGACTGGTGTATATTTATGGGGTAGAAAAGGGTAGTGAAAAAAAATGCTTGTATGTGCAGGTAGTGCTTATCATTGGTACTTGCGTTAATGTGTTTGAGGGTAATGCCTACCACTAGTACTCATATTTGGAATAGAATACGAAATAGATAAGAAGAATGTCTCCGATAAGAAGAAAAAAAAAAAAGGGAGATATTGTTAGAAAAATGTTGCATGTTGGGCCAAGTCGAAAAAATGGGACTTTCTTGCTGAATTATTTGTTTAGAACTTTTCATGGGTGTTTGTTATTAACGTGTGGGGTTGTGGATGTATGATACTTAATGTGTGAAGAGAAGTTGTCTTATTTTAATGAGTGGCCAGCATTACTTTAATACTCTTTCTCTCATTTGTGATATCATTTCCCTTCTTTGATTAGCCAATACCCTAACCTAACGTTACACGCTAAAAGTCCTACCTAATTTAAATTAAGTCAGTTGTCTACATTAGTGGAAAGGTGTAAGGAGAGTGGGCTATGGGTTGCTCAAACAAAATCTAAGATTTTGCATGATTTATCCTGAGTATCTTCAAAATTGAGTTTTTCTTGGCTATGCAGACATACACACGAATTTCATGTCTTGGTTTTTATTAGCATTTGAGCTCAAGTTCTTAGATTACTCCAAATGGTGGACTGACTCTTGAATATTTCTGTGGATAACTGTTGAGAAGTGTTGGGTGAAATGTTGATGTGCTTAATTGTTTTAATTCTATGTTTGTTTGAGGAAAATCAAAAGCTAAGTGTGGGGTAATTTGATAAGCCAGCAAATGTCTTATGTTTTATATGTCATTTATCGCGTTTTTATGCACATCTATTGTAAGCAAGATTTGAGTTTAATTGGTTTAATTGGTTTATTCTTAATTTTCATAGGGTTAAAGTGGAAAAGGACAGAAAAAGGATGAAAAAGATGAAGAAGAATCGCAAAGCTAAAGCGTGCACCAATATGGAGCAAATTTGGACACTATTTTGTATTTTTAGCACAACTTTCTTGTCTAAGTTTCGATTGAGTTGATTCAAGATGCATTGGAAAGCTAAGAGAAAAGGCTACAACTTTCATGTTTCTGGGTTTCCAAAATTTCATTACCATCAAGGTCAAAATTAAAGTGGAATTTGAAGCATAGGTTCTGGAAGTCGCGCATGCACTGTTGGTCCCAAAGCAACCTAAGAGGGGGGGTGAATTAGGTTTCTAAAAATTATGCTTTCAGAAAATAGTGATCTTTTTAAATTCAAATGCAGATATAATGAATTTACTAAAACAGTAAAGTAAAGAGAGAAAAATTGAACAAACAATACTTCCAAGCTAGCAAGCTTGAAGTATCAAATTTCTTGAATGCTTCACACACTTGTGAGCCAATAAACTTTACAAAGTTGGGAAGTTCTTGCTCACACTAAAACTCTTTTAGTTGAGCCAAGAATCTTACTTACAACCACACTCTTGTACAAGATTATCACTCCACTCAAAGTTGAATTGCACTCACAACTTCAAACTAATACAACAAAGCACTATAGTCAATTTGCACTCAAATTACTCTTTTCTTAGGCTTGTATACAATGTATTAGATGATATTTTCAGGTTCTTAAAGCACCTATTTATAAGAGCAATAAATAGAGCTTTCAACTACTTCCTAACGGCTAAGTAATAAATGCACAAAAAATAGCCGTTGGGGTTTCGGACGTCCGAGGAGGATTGAATGCGTCCGAGGAAGCGTCCGATCTTCTTTCAGTTTGTTGAGATGCTTCGTTCGGACGTCCGTGCATGCGTCCGGTCCTTCGTCCGACAGAGGTTTCGGACGGTCCTGAGCGTCCGAAGAAAATGCCCGTAGAATCCCATTCTTTCTGCCAGGTTGTTCGGACGATGCAATGCGTCCGAGGTGCTTTTGACCTAGTTCGGAGGTCCTGTGCGTCCGAAAGATCTGTTCCTGCAAAAGCTTGTTTTACAGAGTTAAGTGTTTATGTTATCATCAAAATAAGGTTTGGAAAACATCAATCTCCCCCTTTTTGATGATGACAAACCTCAATTGGATATGACTAATTATTTTGTAATATCTCATAATTATCAACAATCATATCAAGGCATATCAAAGCATATCAGTATAACTGCAATATCTCATAATTATCAACAATCATATCAAGGCATATCAATATAACTACTCATAATTATCAACAATCATATCAAGGCATATCAAAGCATATCAATATAATTGCAATATCTCATAATTATCAACAATCATATCAAGGCATATCAATATAACTACTCCCCCTTTTGACATCAATCAAAAAAGACTCCCCCTTAGATCATGCAGGTAGGTTGATAGAAATGAAACAATTCATAATCTAAAAGAAATTCAATAGTGCAAGAGTCAAATACATAACCCAGCTACAGAGTTGCTGAAAAAGAAACATAAATACAATGGTAAAAGAACTAAAGAGAGTCATTGCAATTTTTGGAGCGCATTTCAATTTTTTGTCGCTTGGATGGAACGTCTTCAGCAGTAGCTTCATTGTCATCCTCCTCCCCGGTACGACGTTGCATGATAAACTCAAATGTGTCGTCAACATCTTCATCATCGTCGTCATCGTCATCGGCAGCTCCTTGACTAGCTTCTGCATTGTCTTCATGTGTTTGTTCATCTTCAGGCTCATCGCTGTCAGAAGATGACTCAAGTGGATGTTGGGACTGAAGATCAGCAAATTGGACTTGAGCCGAAGCAGACATGTCAAGACTGAGTGCCTCTTGGAGAATGATTTGACGAGTTTCAAGTCATTTTAGCTTGCGATTTGTACGACGTTGGTCATTTTAGCTTGCGATTTGTACGACGTTGAAAGGAGCTGACTTGAGTGCTCAGTAAGAGAAGTGAGGAGTTCACAGATATGTGAAAGAGATGGTTCAGAGGAAGATGGTGCAGATGTAGATGGTGCAGATGTGAGTGGAGGTGGTTGAGGAGTAGGAGAATGAGGGATAGCAAAATCAGATGTGGAGGCATGGGATTGGGACTGGGCAATATCAAAGGCTGCCTTAGTTAGCCATTGATCATTAAAAAACCGGAGTCCTTTCCGTTCAATGTAGGATTTATTAAAATATGGAGGATATTGCTTGTTTCCTGTAAAGGGAACGTTGAGGAAATCAAAAATTTTTGTGAGAAATTTTCCAAATCCTTTATTTCTGACGGGTATCGACTTAGTATAGGAAACAAAGATCTTCCCATAGGGAACAAAAAAGATACCCAAAGTCAAGAGGAATTGCCCTTGAAGACACAGAAAAATAAGTACAGTTGCAGATTTCCTAACTCAGTACGATACCCGTCAGTTGGCAACAAAAGATTTGTGACAAGGGTATACAATATATTAAGATTCAGGGGTGAGCAGAGTATATTGCCCATCATAGAGTGCCTGTCTTAATACACATCTAGATGTGTATAAGAGACAGCACTCAATTTGAGAAAAATAATGTATTTAACCTAATGAAAAGAAGTAAAAAAAATCAGAGGGGTTTGAGATTTCACATTCAAAAATGGTGTTGATTATGTTCGATGAAATGTCAAGATTAGTGTTGTTAACTCGAGAAATGAGGGTGCGAATAGTAGGACCTTTCTGAAGATTGGCCGTGAATTGAAGCACCATGTCATGATAGACGGGTAAATCAAGATGCACTAAATGACCCCAATTTTGTTTTGCAAAACAGGATTTGATGATTGGCAGATTATATTCATCAAAAAGACTACCAGAGGCAGGACGCTGAACGATAATGGATTTACTGAGAAGAGAAGTATACCGTTCGGATGCCTTGGCATCGATAAATTTGGATAGAGTCGGAGTGGTGGAAGCTTGAGGATTTAAATGATTCTCCTCGTACAGGAGCCTTCCCTTTAGTTTTTCTACCCCGAGAACTTGGGATAGATTGTGGGGGGATTTGGACGGCCGAACGGTTGGTGTGCGTCCGACAAAGCGTCCGAAAGCTGAAGAACGGACGGCCGAAAGATGAGCCAGTGCGTCCGAAGGTCTCTCGGACGAAGCTGTGCGTCCGGAAGATTTCCAGAGAGTTTAAGAGAAAAAAGGAATATGGTTCGGACGAATATGAGCGTCCGAGGAGTAACAGATTATTTCGGACGATCCAGAGCGTCCGAAAGAAAAGTTGTTCGGACGAAGGAGTGCGTCCGAACAGGGGCATGTGAACCTATGCCAAATTTTTTTGTAAAATCCCCAAACTTTTTCTGAGCGATTCAAAACAATCTAGAGCTAAGGGTTTTGTAAAAATATCAGCCAATTGGTCTGAAGTAGGCACATAATCAACACGAATTTCCTTTTTACAAACGAGGTCTCTAATGAAATGATGCTTAACATCAATGTGTTTGGTTCTAGAGTGCAAAACAGGATTTTTTGTGAGATTAATTGCACTAGTGTTGTCACACAATATAGGAACACAATAAAAAATGACACCAAAATCTTTCAGAGTATGTTTCATCCAAAGAAGTTGAGCACAACAATTTCCGGCAGCAATGTATTCGGCTTCAGCCGTAGAAAGAGAAATAGAATTTTGTTTTTTACTAAACCAAGACACAAGACAATTTCCCAGAAAATAACACATTCCACTAGTACTTTTTCTATTAATTTTACACCCAGCAAAGTCAGCATCAGAATAGCTAAAGAGATCAAATGTATTCATTTTGGATACCAGTCAGATAGCAAATTAATTCATATTTTTAGATATCTAAAAATTCTTTTAACTGCCATCAAATGTGATTCTTTAGGACAAGATTGAAATCTAGCACATAAACAAACAGCAAACATGATATCTGGTCTACTAGCAGTTAAGTAAAGTAAACTTCCGATCATACCTCTATAGTGTTTTTCATCAACACTATTACCTTCTCGTCTTTATCAAGTTTGGTTGAAGTACACATTGGTGTACCAACTTGTTTGCAATCTTCCATACCAAATCGTTTGAGCAGCTCCTTTGTGTACTTGATTTGTGTAATAAATGTTCCTTCCTTAGTTTGATGAATTTGTAGTCCGAGGAAAAATTGCAACTTGCGCATCATACTCATCTCAAACTCTTCTTGCATTAGTTGTGAAAAATCCTTGCACAAACTTTCATTAGTTGCTCCAAAAATAATATCATCAACATAAATTTGAACAATTAACAATCCTTTTAAATCTATTTTTGTAAAAAGTATGGTGTCTAACTATACCTCTTTTGAAACCATTTTCTAACAAGAATCCACTTAATCTTTCATACCAAGCTCTTGGAGCTTGTTTCAAACCATATAAAGCTTTGGAAAGTTTGAAAACATAATTTGGAAGATTCTTATTTTCAAAGCCCGGAGGTTGTTCAACGAAAACTTCTTGGTCGATAAAACCATTTAAAAAATTTCACTTTTGACATCCATTTGAAATAATTTTAAATTAATGAAACATGCAAATGCAAGAAACATGCGGATGGATTCTAATCTAGCCACGGGTGCAAAGGTTTCATCAAAGTCAATACCTTCTTCTTGAGCGTAACCTTTTGCAACAAGTCTAGCTTTGTTTCTTATGATCTCACCTTTGTCATTTAATTTGTTTCTAAACACCCATTTAGTACCAATAACGGGATGAGAAGAAGGTCTTTCAACTAAGGTCCATACATTATTTTTCTCAAATTGACTAAGTTCATCTTGCATAGCATTAACCCAAGATTCATCACTGTCTCTCTCAAGGCAATATCTATATGTTTGGGTTCAATGTGAGAAAGTAATGCACAATTATTATTCAAAGGTTTATGAGAACGAGTAGTTACCCCATCGGAAAGATCACCTATGATTAAATCTTGAGGATGATTAGAGACGAATCTCCAAGCTTTCGGAAGATCGTTTTGAGCATCCTCATTCTTTTCATCATCAATTTGATGGTTGTTGATATCAATGCTTGATGTAACCTCTTGATGATCTTTATGAATAACGAGCTTTTCGAGCTCCTTTAAAATACCTGTATCTTCATCTTCACATAAATTCTTTGAGATAACATCATTAGTTTCATCAAATGTAACATGCACAACTTCTTCAATTAAAAGTGTTCTTCTATTGTAAACTCGGTATGCTTTCTTGTACTAATAGACATCTTCCTTCATCCGATTTTTTGTCAAATTTTCCAAGGTTCTCTTTGATTTTTAAAATAAAGCATTTGCAACCAAAAACTTTGAAATAGCTCTCGACAACGGGTTTTCTACAAAAAATGAGTTCATAAGGAGTTTTATTTAAAGAAGATCTTAATAAAACTCGATTCATGACATAACAAGCCGTGTTAACCGCTTCGGCCCAAAAGTATTGTGGTAGGTCACATTCACTAATCATAGTTCTAGCCGTTTCTTGAAGAGTCCTATTTTTCCTTTCAACAACACCATTTTGTTGAGGAACTCTAACAACCAAAAACTCATGAAAGATACCGTTGTGATCACAAAAGTCGGGAAAACCCCCAAATTTAAATTCGGCACCATTGTCACTCCTTAAACGAACAATTTTTGTATCCAATAAATTTTGAATTTTGGAAAACAATTTTACAAATTTTTCAAATGCTTCATTTTTGTTAACAAGAAATAATACCCAAGTAAACCTAGAATAGTCATCTACGATAACAAATGCATATTTGCAACCACCTAGACTAGCATATTGAGTAGGTCCAAATAAGTCTAAATGCAACAATTCTAAAGGTTTATAATTGTGTATGAGTAGACACAAAATTCTTAGGTTTAAAAGAAACTTTGACTTGTTTACCAAATTGACAAGCATCACAAATTTTATTTTTCAGAAATTTCAGTTTTGGCAAGCCTCTTACCAAATCTTTCTTGGCTAATTTTTCAATTAAATCCATATTAAAATGACAAAGTCTTCTATGCCAAAGCCAAGGATCATCTATGGAAGCGGTAAGACATTTTACATTGCTATTGCTAATTTTATCAAGATGAATCACATAAACATCATTGTGCCTAGTGCCTTTGAATAAAACAACATGATTTTTATCAAGGATAAGACATTCATGCTTGGTAAAGAAAACATATAAATTTTTGTCACAAAGTTGACTAACACTTAATAAATTATAGTTTAAATTATCAACAAGAAGTACATTCTTAATCAAGGTTTCACCATTTTTACCTACATCACCAATGCCGATTGATTTTGCTTTGTTGTTGTCTCCAAAAGTGACTTTTCCACTGTTTTTGGATGTATACTAGATTTGTGAAGAGAGAGGCATCACCCGTCATGTGCCTTGAACATCCACTATCTATGAACCACTTAGCATTGTTGGCGATGTTAAGTACCTACACAATAAATCAATTGATAACTTTTGGTACCCATATCTTTTTGGGTCCATGAACTTAGTGAAATTGCTTACTATCCATGCAACTTTCATTCCATGTTTTTCATGTTTCTTGACATAACACATATTCTTAGTATGTCCATGTTGTTGGCAATATCTACAAACAATGCTTTTATTACCACATCATAGAAGATTTTGGTTTTACAATACATAAGTCATCCCTTCTAAACATGACAAAATTTTTGTTGATTGCTATATTTCTATTTCTTTTCATATCAACAACATTTTCTTTTTTCCTAGCTAAGAGAACATTCAAATCATCCATTCTTTTCTTCAAGGAGGCTTGTTCTTCCTTGACCTTTGATCTCTCATGCATTCTTTTCTTCAAATCACGATTTTCTTGTGATAGCCTATATGTTTTCATTCACAAGTTTAGAGTTAGCATTCAATAAGGCATTTGACTTTTTTACTAGCTCTTTATTTCTAGCATATGATTCTTTTAAGCTATCATGCAATTTTAAAATGAAAGCTTCAAGATCATCTTCATCATTTTCATCATTAGAGTCATAGTTAGAATTTACCTCATTATCTCCAATAGCCATAAAGGCCATTTGTGCCGACTCCATTTCTTCTTCAACTTCTCCTTCGGAGTTGCAATCGTCCCATGTGATTTGAAAGTTGTTGAATCTTGGTTTTCTTCCTTCCTTCTTTTTCTTGGAAGGACACTCATTTGCAAAATGCCCGAGCTGACCGCATTCAAAGCATTTATCATTTTGCTTCTTTATTTCAAGTCTTGACTTCCCTTTGAAATTATTTGTATTTGCAGCTCCGCCTCTTCTCATTCTTCGTTTGTTGATGTAATGTTTAAGAAATCCTTTGGTGATGAGTGCAAGATCTCCTTCATCAAGATCTTCATAAATGACTTCTAGATTGATGGAGCTGTTTTCATCTTCCTCTTGAGAGGTCTTTAGAGCAATGCTCCTTCTTGGCCTTGCTTCTTCATCATCCACAACCTTGGCCTTTAGCTTGAGTTCATAAGATGTAAGAGAATTGATTAGTGATTCAATAGGCATTAAATTTAAATTCTTAGCTTCCTCTATGGCAATTGTTTTGGCATCCCATTCTTTGGATAGAGCATTCAGGATTTTTCTATTTTTCTCACCCAAAGAGTACTCCTTACTCAAGGCTTCAAGATCTTTTATGATGTCTTGAACCTGCAGTACATTTTGTCTATGTTCTCATGTGGTTCCATCTTGAAGGACTCATACTTGGCAACAAGTAGAGACTTCTTTTGCTCACGAACATCATCGCTCCCTTCATGTATTTCCTTCAACTTATCCCATATTTCTTTAGCAGAACTGCAACCCTTTACGCGAGTTGATTCATTTACATCCAAGGCATTATATAACACATTCATGGCTTTTGTAACTAGACATTCAACGTCAAGTTTGCCTTGTCTTGTGGAGTGAGCTCATTCCTTGTCTTTTCTCTTCTTCTATTTGTGTGATCATCAATGATAGTAGCTTCAAATGGACCTTCATTGACAACATACCACAATTCAATGTCAATAGATTGCAGAAATATTTTCATTCTATCTCTCCAACTAATAAAATTTGCCCCATTAAACACGGGAGGCCTAGTAACAGATTGGCCTTAAAAAAATAGAGCATTGTTGGTTGCCATAGTTCTTTTCTCAATAGCAGTTTAAGCAATATTGTGAGACCAAGCTCTGATACCAATTGTTGGTCCCAAAGCAACCTAAGAGGGGGGGTGAATTAGGTTTCTTAAAATGTATGCAATTTAAACTGCTATAAAATAGTGATCTTTTTAAATTCAAATGCAGATATAATGAATTTACTAAAACAGTAAAGTAAAGAGAGAAAAATTGAACAAACAATACTTCCAAGCTAGCAAGCTTGAAGTATCAAATTTCTTGAATGCTTCACACACATTGGTGAGCCAATAAACTTTACAAAGTTGGGAAGTTCTTGCTCACACTAAATGTGTAGAAACCCAGTATTTTACTAGCCTTGTAAAGTTTAACGCGTCCTTCAAAATGTTTTCAGGATGTCTCTTATAGTCATAAATATTACTTCATAAGAGACAGGTCTGTCTCTTATACACATCTAGCATGTGTATAAGAGAGCAAGCATCAAACTTTACAAAACTATTGGACTAAGTGTAATTAGTGCATTGTGGTGTGTGAGTGTTGTTTGATGGCTGATTTATAATGTTAATTTAGTAGCAAAAATTAGTTTTTGGGTCAAATAGTCAACTTGGAGACTATTTGGTCAACTTGGGTACTATTTGGGTCAACTTTGGAAGCTTTTTAAGTCTTCTTCTTGTTGTTTCTTCCTCATTTCTTCCTCGCAGCAGCCGAACTCCTCTTCCTCCATTTTACCCAAAAATTTTCTTGGATTTCAAGTAGAAATCACTTGGAAGGTAAGATTTTTGTATTTTTCACTTTTTGGCTTATGGGCTTTATGATCCAAGCTTTAATTTCAAGTTTTGTAGGATTCTTTATGGCTGAGAAAACCCTCTTTGCAGCCTTATATGTGTTGATTTATGTATGTTTTGGGTTTTTCTTAGTGTTTTGGAGGTTGGGAAGTGATTGGGGTTGATTTTTAACAACTTTCCATGGTTAGATTACAAATTTTAAGATTATGAGTTGGGGTTTTGTCTTCCATATGTGGCCTAGAGTGTTATGCTATGAATGCTTATGTCTATGCACATAATGATGTTTTAAGAGTGTTTTAAGGTTAGTTTGGATAGGAATTGAGACTTGAAACCAAGTGGAATTGATTTCCCTTCATTTTGTAAGTAAGCGGAAGTTTGGCGCAACTAGGATAATTTGGATAATTGGTTATGTTTGAAGGATCTTTAATGATCTTTTGATGATTTTAAGTGTTTCCTTGGTAGTGGGTTGGATAGGAAGCATGTTTGAATCATGCGTGTGGCTAAATCGGTAAAAATTTCAGTTTGGTAGTAAAGAGGAATTCCACCCATAGGTTGTTGCTCTAATGTTGTAATAGAGTTAATTGTAGTGGTTATGGGGTATGGATTGTTGTGGAATGCTATTGATATAGTCCCGGCTATTGCTCCGGTGAATCTTTCCGTTTATGGATTTTGTTGGTTGGTTGAATATGTTGTTTTGAGTTGGGTTGTAACCAAGGTCCCTTGAATACCTTGGAATTGGATTTTGTTGGCGGGGAGGATAGCCTACTTATAGCCTAGGGAGGCGAAGTTTTTCGATTTTTCTGGAAAACTGAGCATATTATCTCCTAATCTAGCTGTAATACGAATTTGAGGGGTTAACTAAGTGTTTTGACTGGGGTTTTAGCTTGTCGAAGTTGGTCAGAAATTGTGAAAAGGTCATTTTTGACCAAAGAGCTGTTGGTGTCGTTTTCTATCGTTTCGCATCGTTTTCGCTTCCCTTTCCATTCAAGAACTTCTACATCTCTTCTACAAGAGTCCTCTATATATCTGTTTTAGGTACCACGCCACCTACCGCCGGCGATCGCGTCTCTGATACATTTGTGCAGTTTTTGCATTGACAGGTGGGTAACATAGACCCTCTTCCACTTGTATTTTGTTTAACGACTTTCGAAATATGTTTGGATGGATTTTAGAATGTGTATGATGTTGGGAACTTCACTTTTACCAAGTTTTGGAACTATTACATATGAAATCGGGACCAAGCTATTTTATGTTAATCAATTGATATGTTTGCAAACTCTTTTGATATGAAAGCATTTTATAACTGTTTTGGCTCATAGGTGACCTAGGTATATAATTTTGGATGTGTTTGGAAATGTTTGATTTGGGGAGAATCGGTTCTATAGTCATCCATGGGACGCCATGGTGACTGCTATGACTGTTATGAACTATTTGACTGCGGGGTCTTGTGATGGGATAACTTGACCTCCTGGTCAGACTAGTAGGTGTAGTAGATTACTAGATCTGACTAGTACTGTAGGTCATACCTTTGAGCCTAAAAGATACTCATGCTATTTTATTATATTCGGATTGAAAGCTGTACTTGGATTTGTTCGCTATGCTTTAGCATACTATGTTTTGAAATGATTGGATCTTTTTGGCTATGTTTTGGACATGCCTGACGTTTAAATGGCATGATACATTTTAGAAACTACTTATGATTATGGTTTATTGACGTTTAAATGGCATGAGACATTTTAGAAACTGCTTCATGACTATGGTTTTTACAAATGTTATTATCTGGAGAAAATCTTTTATCGAAATGCTTGGCCCCATTTGAAGAGCTTTTATGATATCCACTGAGCTAGTTATGCTCACCCCACGTGATTTA
This sequence comes from Cinchona pubescens, assembly GCA_025175665.1. Lineage (NCBI taxonomy): Eukaryota > Viridiplantae > Streptophyta > Magnoliopsida > Gentianales > Rubiaceae > Cinchona > Cinchona pubescens. The sequence continues at coordinate 614,580 of JANKKI010000151.1, forward strand.
TAGTATTTCTGATTAGGTGCTCGTTTTTGACTCTCCACCGCGTTAGCAGCTTTTAGATTTTCTCCAGATTCCACATTACTGGTAGGTTTCTGCGGATAATCTTCTAAGCTTCTCTTTTGTTTTGGAGAGGGGTAGTGTATTAGATAGGTTTATGCCACAATCTGATGAACTTTGTTTTTGTTGTAGCAATCTCTTTTGTACTAAGAAGAAATTTTGTAATTCGCATTTTTTGTGTAAAATGAAATATTCGGTTTTATAGTTAAGTAATGGTTTGATGGTTCTATTATATTGCGGTTAAGTTTGTTGCTCTGTTCGTTTGTGCCTTGCGCTTTGGGCCGATGTGTACCATTAGCGCGGCGTGTTACGGTCCCGTTTTTGGGGCGTGTCGTTTAGTGGTATCAGAGCATAGGTTTGAATCCTAAGTCCAGTAATAGGTATTTGATGATTCTTTCGAGGTTTAAATCGATGTGCTCGGGCTTAGAATTATATAAGATTCTGTTTTGATCGCGACATTACAGGATCTGTGGAATTCTTTGACCTGGAGTTATTGATTGACTTGTTTTGGGGGGGTTTTGAGAGGTCCTTGCTTATGTAATCTTTGTTGTACCTCTTTTGTTGAATCTTGAAGAGTTATTCTTTGCTCATGATTCCGTCTTTGACTCTTATCAGCAACCTAGTATGCCGCCTAGGACGCGTTTTGGTTCTAGATGGTTAGAGGATCCTTATAGAGTGGGGACCCTGGACGGGAAGGTTATGGAGTCTAGGTTTATTTTGGAAGGTTGTCGGTTAGAGTTTTGTGATAGGAAGTTTGAGACTGACCTTATTCAGTTACCGATAACCGACTTTGATTTAATTTTGGGTATGGATTGGTTGGCGGCTAATGGTGCGACGATTGATTGTAAAGAGAGGTATGTGATGTTTCAGATGCCTGGTTTAGATACGGTGATTTTTCGTGGGAATGAAAAGAAGCCCAAGAGTAGGATTCCGATTATATCAACAGTGAAGGCGTTTAAGGCCTTAGATAGGGGTTGTGAGAGCTATTTGGCTTATGTGATAGACTCTGATAAATACAGAGCCAGGCATCAAGGATATCCTAGTGGTTAGAGAGTTTCCGGATGTGTTTCCCAAGGAGCTGCTAGGTTTACCTCCGTCGCGGGTTGTTGATTTTGAGATTTGCTTAGAGGGACAGGGGTTAAACCCAACTCAAAACAACATATTCAACCAACGGAGCTAAAAGAGTTGAAGGAGCAGCTTCAAGAACTCTTGGACAAGAAATATCATTCGTCCAAGTGTTTCACCTTGGGGAGCACCGGTCTTATTTGTTCGGAAGAAAGATGGTAGTTTGAGACTTTGCATTGACTACCGTGATCTAAATACTGTATAGTTTTCCAGGCCTGAAACTCTTATACACATCTAGATGACTTGTAAGATCAGCTTAAGCTGTGCGGGGTACTTTTTCTAAGATTGATTTGCGGTCCGGATATTATCAATTGAGGGTGAAGGAAGAGGATGTACCTAAGACAGCTTTTCGGACTCGCTATGGCCACTACGAGTTCTTGGTTATCCCTTTTGGTTTAACTAACGCCCCTGCAGCCTTTATGGAGTTGATGAATAGGGTGTTCAAGGACTATCTTGATGTATATGTAGTGGTCTTCATCGATGATATCCTGGTTTATTCTCCAAGCGAGGAGGCTCATGCTGAGCATTTGCGAGCAGTTTTGAGCTTGTTGAGGAAAGAGCAGTTGTATGGTAAGTTTAGCAAATGCGAGTTTTGGCTTCGGAGTGTTGCATTTTTGGGTCATGTGGTGTCAGAGGAAGGGGTTTCTGTAGATCCCAAGAAGATTGAGGCCATTGTTGATTGGCCTAGACCTACCACAGTGACTGAGGTGCAGATGTAATAGTTCCAAAACTTGGTAAAAGTGAAGTTGTGGAGAATCATACACGAGATGTGTATGAAGAGACAGCGGCTTACCTGTCACTAACCTATGCTTAAGCTCAGATGAGTATGAGAGACAGATATTCAAGAGCTTAAGCATCCATTACGGAAAGCTCCAGTGTTGACTTTACCTTCAGGTTCGGAGGATTTGTGGTTTATAGTGATGCTTCTCGAGTGGTTTGGGTTGTGTTTTGATGCGGGAGATAAGGTGATAGCTTATGCTTCGAGGCAACTTAAGCCGCATTTGAATTATCCTACTTAAAAATCCATTTCCAAGGTATTCAAGGGACCAGGGTTGAAACCATATGATCTGACCATTAGCTATCATCCTCTCAAAAAGCTAATAAAATTGCCGATGCTTTGAGTCGTAAATCAGCTGGCCCTAGTATAGCTCTTTTGATTTGTCAGTTTGAGGCTTTGAATTTGGAGGTTAGTTGAGTCTACTGGGCAGACTGACTCAGCCTTAAGCGGAAAAACCGAATGGCTCTCTTTTACACAAAGTCTAACCCATTTCTTACCGCTGACCGCTACTTTGGAATCAAAGTGAAGTTATATGATCAGGAGATTGTCCGTTTGCACGGTGTGCCTAAGAGCATTATTTTCGATCGCGATCCCAGGTTTGTATCCAGGTTCTGGACAACCTACCACTCATACCAAGCTTGTGGCACAACTTTGAGTCTTAGTACTGTTATCATCCTCAGACAGATGGCCAATCTGAGACTTTCATGGAATTCTCGTATAATTTACAGCTATCACAGTCAATCGGTATGGCACCATTTGAGGCTTTGTACGGTCGTAAGTGTAGATCACCTTTACATTGGTAATGAAGTTGTTATAAGATCCTTGGATATCAAATTTGATGTTATCAATGATTGATAAGATTGCTATTGTTCGCCATATTTGAAAGCGGCTCAAGATCGTCAGAAGAGCTGGGCGGATCGCAAGAGAAAGCCAATGGAGTTTGCGGTTGGGGATAAAGTGTATGTGAAAGTATCGCCGACTAAAGGGGTAGCTAGGTTTGGGAAAGGTGGAAAGTTGAGTCCACGCTATATAGGCCCTATGAGGTGTTGAACAAGGTTGGTGATTTGGCATACCAATTGGCTTTGCCTCCGAAGTTGTCTAGAGTTCATAATACCTTCCATGATCCTCTCCGAAACCCTGTCTCTTATACAAAAAAAACGTGGGGTGAGCAATTTTAGCTCTACGTGAAGGTTTTATGGTCTAATCATTCTGAGCGAGAAGCTACCTGGGAGCTTGAGAGCCTCATGAGATCGAAGTATCCAGGCTTTGTTTGCAAAGTGATTTCGTAAGTTTCTAGGACGAAACTTGTTTAAATCACGAAGCAAACAAACCCTGTCTCTTATACAGCCTTGTTGTTTATAAGAGACAGGTTTATAATGAGCCCCATCATATTATTTTTAGTCATAAAGTACTAAGAGACAGCCGTTAATTAATTAAGTAGTTTCTAAAATGTACGCAATTTCGTGATGCCATAAAGACCTTCACGTAGGGGATAACTTAATTATCAATGTGCCATGTGAGTGTTGTTTGATGGCTGATTTATCTAATGTTAATTTAGTAGCAAAAAATTAGTTTTTGGGTCAAATAGTCAACTTGGAGACTATTTGGTCAACTTGGGTACTATTTGGGTCAACTTTGGAAGCTTTTTAAGTCTTCTTCTTGTTGTTTCTTCCTCATTTCTTCCTCGCAGCAGCCGAACTCCTCTTCCTCCATTTTACCCAAAAATTTTCTTGGATTTCAAGTAGAAATCACTTGGAAGGTAAGATTTTTGTATTTTAGCACTTTTTGGCTTATGGGCTTTATGATCCAAGCTTTAATTTCAAGTTTTGTAGGATTCTTTATGGCTGAGAAAACCCTCTTTGCAGCCTTATATGTGTTGATTTATGTATGTTATGGGTTTTTCTTAGTGTTTTGGAGGTTGGGAAGTGATTGGGGTTGATTTTTAACAACTTTCCATGGTTAGATTACAAATTTTAAGATTATGAGTTGGGGTTTTGTCTTCCATATGTGGCCTAGAGTGTTATGCTATGAATGCTTATGTCTATACGCACATAATGATGTTTTAAGAGTGTTTTAAGGTTAGTTTGGATAGGAATTGAGACTTGAAACCAAGTGGAATTGATTTCCCTTCATTTTGTAAGTAAGCGGAAGTTTGGCGCAACTAGGATAATTTGGATAATTGGTTATGTTTGAAGGATCTTTAATGATCTTTTGATGATTTTAAGTGTTTCCTTGGTAGTGGGTTGGATAGGAAGCATGTTTGAATCATGCGTGTGGCTAATCGGTAAAAATTTCAGTTTGGTAGTAAAGAGGAATTCCACCCATAGGTTGTTGCTCTAATGTTGTAATAGAGTTAATTGTAGTGGTTATGGGGTATGGATTGTTGTGGAATGCTATTGATATAGTTCCGGCTATTGTATTAATGAATCATTATATTTATTAATATAAATGATCCCATTCTCAAAATAAATAATACGAAAGACAAAATGTAATCAAGGTCTCTTATACACATTTACTACCGATTCTGTGATCTTATACACATCTTTTGCTTTGATAGAGTCTGGTAACATATCAATTGATTAACATAAAATAGCTTGGTCCCGACTTTCGAAATATGTTTGGATGGATTTTAGAATGTGTATGATGTTGGGAACTGCACTTTTACCAAGTTTTGGAACTATTACATATGAAATCGGGACCAAGCTATTTTATGTTAATCAATTGATATGTTTGCAAACTCTTTTAGGCTAGTACCTGTCTCTTATACACATCTAGATGTGTATAAGAGACAGGGGTGACGTTTAACTGGCTGATACACATTAGAAACTACTTATGATTATGGTTTATTGACGTTTAAATGGCATGAGACATTTTAGAAACTGCTTCATGACTATGGTTTTCGCAAATGTTATTATCTTTATGTTTTCTGATCCAAAACAAACACATCTTTTAGATTTTCTCCAGATTCCACATTACTGGTAGGACTCTGCGGATAATCTTCCAAGCTTCTCTTTTGTTTTGGAGAGGGGTAGTGTATTAGATAGGTTTTGTATTGATGAACTTTGTTTTTGTTGTAGCATCTTTTGTACTAAGAAGAAATTTTGTAATTCGCATTTTTTGTGTAAAATGAAATATTCGGTTTTATAGTTAAGTAATGGTTTGATGGTTCTGTTATATTGCGGTTAAGTTTGTTGCTCTGTTCGTTTGTGCCTTGCGCTTTGGGCCGGTGTACCATTAGCGCGGCGTGTTACGGTCCCGTTTTTGGGGCTTGACAAAAACTCTTTTAGTTGAGCCAAGAATCTTACTTACAACCACACTCTATGTACAAGATTATCACTCCACTCAAAGTTGAATTGCACTCACAACTTCACACTAAAACAACAAAGCACTATAGTCAATTTGCACTCAAATTACTCTTTTCTTAGGCTTGTATACAATGTATTAGATGATATTTTCAGGTTCTTAAAGCACCTATTTATAAGAGCAATAAATAGAGCTTTCAACTACTTCCTAACTGCTAAGTAATAAATGCACAAAAAATAGCCGTTGGGGTTTCGGACGTCCGAGGAGGATTGAATGCGTCCGAGGAAGCATCCGATCTACTTTCAGTTTGTTGAGATGCTTCGTTCGGACGTCCGTGCGTGCGTCCGGTCCTTCGTCCGACAGAGGTTTCGGACGGTCCGAACGAAGCATCTCAACAAAAGGAAAGTAGATTAAAATAGAAAGAATGGGATTCTACGGTGATTCAAACGTCTCTTATACTGTCTCTTATGTGTATCTAGATGTGTCATAAGAGTCTGAAAGATCTGTTCCTGCAAAAGCTTGTTTTACAGAGTGACCCAAGTGTTTATGTCATCATCAAAATAAGGTTTGGAAAACATCATGCACAACTTCTAGTAAGCACGTCCTGAGAAGGAGTGTCTTGCACACATGTGCGAGACTCAGGTGTGCACGTGCGCATGTAGCAGCATATGGTCTTGAAATTATTATTTTTAGTAGATCTATTCATCCAATTGGACTCTTTTTCAAGTGTTTTCATGTTCTTATCATTAGATAGGGATTTTAACCCCACTATTCCCTATAAATATCCCTTGGTAGCTGAATAAAAAAATAGAGTGTTATCATTAGTTTTTACAGCAATATTCTTGTGTGTCCTTCCATGGCCGTTCGCAACTAATTCTTCTTTTTGGGCGAGGAAATTGAAGCCATGGTTAATTCTATACTGTTGTGGGACTTCTATATTTTAAATTATTCACTTTTTATATCAAGTGTTGATTATTTTTTTGTATTAATTTTATGACTATTTATTTTAAATTGCTATGACTGTAGGGTAGTGAATTATTTGTATAAATCAATCTATAGCTAGATTAATACTGATTGATTTATTCAATTTAATCTATGAGGCAACTATGTTTATTATCGATTAGCGTTATTGAATCTAAGAAAATAATAAACTAATTGACATAATTGCGTGTGCTTATGTTATATTAGCCTAATTGAACTTGCTAGTTTTTTTTTTATGCTTCTATTAATTAATATTTGGCTCGTATTTGGATTAATTTGATAGTTAAGGTTAATTGGATAGTGTGTTGAAAAATAACCAACTTAGGGAAAAGATATAAGAATCAACTAGATGAATTGGAATTCGGGTTGATTCTTCAATTAGTGCTTGATATAAAGACTAAATTATCTTTAGTATGGATGATCGACTAATAGAATTTCCATGGTAGATATGACCCAAGCCAAGACCTTTCTTTTATTGAAATTCCAATAGTTTTAATTCTTGCAATAGTTTTTAGTATTAGAAATTATTCATAACCTCTCTTTTACTTGAGCATGAATAATAGACTATTTCCGGAGGAATGACTCAGACTCACCACTGCTACATTAGTATTGAGAATTTGATCAATTTGGGTGCTTGCGACCGCATGACCAGTAAGTTTTAGGTTTCTTCCAATTTTTGTGATGTTAACTATAAATTTTCAATTACTTGCTTTAATTTCTTGTAAATTTTAGTGGCATTTCTTTATTTAAATCAAAACCCAAAAGTATTTTGTTTTCAAGTAATTTCTTTTGAAATTCTAAGTTTAGAAATGACAATTTTTTCCTTTACTAGGTTTCTTATTGCTTTCTTTCATTAGTTAAGATTAATTTCTTTGTAATTATAGGTTGAATTTAGTTAAATTAGAGTAATTTTAAGTGCTTTCCTTTACTTGTCTTTAGTTGATTAAAACAGTTGCTCTTCCAGTAAGTTGTTGACTTGTTCAATTGCTTTCCTTTACTTGTCTTTAGTTGATTAAAATAGTTGATCTTCCAGTTAGTTGTTGACTTGTTCAATTTACTTGTTTTAGTAGCAGATAGTTTATTTTATGATTTCCTTTATTTGCATGTTTAAAATGGTGAATTTGATTACAGTTAGTTTCCTCTTCATTAATGAATTTCCTAACTATGTAAATGCCCTTAAATCGTAGTACTTGTTAGTCCGAAAATCTTCGTAGGAGTGATCCTACTCACCCTACACTACTATCTAGCACCGATGACTCGAATACGCAATGGTAAAAGTTAGGAGTTAGCGCGATTTTTATTATTTGTTGATTTGAAATTTTTATTCTACCCAAGCAAGTGCGAACAAGTTTTTGGCTTCATTTCTAGGGATTGTCCTTGGTATATCGACAATATTAGATGCTTTAAGGATTATGTAGTCATGCATTTTCTTTGTTTTTAGTAGTTAATCTTAGTTTTGTTATTGTTGTTAATCTCGATTTGTGAATTGAACTGGCATTTGTAACTAATTGATTGAATTTTCTTTGTGTTTGTGTAAGAACAGATAAGGCATCTTTGATTGGCTTGGATTTTCACGAAATAAAGAACGAATTGAGGGAAATTCAGAAGCACAAAAGGGCTCAACAAGAGTTAGAGAGAGCTAAAATGGCTAACCTTAATCAAAAGCAAATGAATTTGAACAACGAGATGATGAACAAGAAGAAGTAGCCGGAAATCATGGAATTGGTGGCTTAGATAATGGAAACGGTATGAATATGAGTGGTCGTCCCTTGAGAGAATATGCGATGCCCAATTTTGATGGGAGCAATTAAAGTATTGCAAGGATGCCCGTGTCTCTTAAATAATTTTGAGATCAAGTCCACATTGATTCAAATGTTGCAAACACATGTCATGTTCGGAAGCAGTCCGAATGAAGACCCTTACATGCATTTAATTAACTTCGAAGATTGTTCCCACGAAGATTGTCGGATTAGTAAGTACTAGGATTTAAGGGCATTTACATAGTTAGGCAATTCATTAATGAAGAGGAAACTAACTATAATCAAATTCAACAACTGACTAGAAGATCACAAATAAAGGATCCTAGCTTAACCACAAAATAAACTATCTACTAAGACAAGTAAATTGAACAAGTCAACAACTGACTAGAAGATCAACTATTTTAATCAACGAAAGACAAGTAAAGGAAAGCACTGAAAATTACTCTAATTTAACTAAATTGTAACTATAATTATAAATTAATTAATCTTAATTAAAGATAGAAAGCAATAAGAAAATGAGTAAAGAAAAAATTGTCATTTCTAAACTAAGAATTTCAAAAGAAAGTGCTTGAAAACTAAATAATTTTGGGTTTTTGATTTAAATAAAGAAAGCCCACTAAAATTTACTAGAAATTATAGTAAGTAATTGAAAATTTTTAGCTAACATCACAAAAATTGGAAGAAACCTAAATCTTACTAAGAAAGCTTGAAATGGAAATAAAGAGATTTTCATGAAATTAAACTAGAAAGCAAGTAAAAATTATATCTACTTGTAGCTGAAGAATAACCTACTATCTAATCAAAATTAAAACTTGCAAGAAATTAAAGACAATACAGATCTAAAAGGAAATTAAATAGAACATGTATTAAACTAAAAGGCTTGAAATTTAAGCTACACTTGCTACATTACTAACTACGTGAAAATTTACTATCTACTCTACCTTAGTGTGTGTACTAACACCTAATAAAACTCTATATATAGTTGGAATATTACACAAGCTAATAATTAAAATTTGATAGCCAAAATTTACAAAACAGCCACAAGTACATTTGCTAGATGCACCTCGATGTCGCAACATCGAACTGCATTTAAATAAGCCAAATTCCACTTTGATGTTGAAACATCTATTTCCATGTCGCGACATCAACACTATTTCAGCAAGGTTCTTAGATTCTTCTCTAATCTTTTTTTGGCCTTCAAACTTTGCTCATTTTGATTCCAGCTTCCAACTATTAACCTACATAATATTAAACTAAAAAAAGTAACTAAATTGACTAAAATTAAATAAAAACTCATACTATTCACTATGAATAAAAATGCAAACACATAGTGTAAAAATGATAACTAAAATACTTAAATAAACACAAATATTTAGAATTTAAGCTAACAAAATGCAATGATTTAGGAGTAAAGTAACTCTAGTTTACTAGAGTTATAACATGGGATTAATAAGCGATGGGGATTCACATTTCAAGGACTCTGAATTTAAAGCTCTACTGTCCAAGTATGGGGTGACGCATAAAATTTCCTTATCTTATCATCCCCAAACTTCAGGATAGGTTGAAGTTTCAAATTGTGATTTGAAGCATATTTTAGAAAAAATTGTGAATGCATCACAGAAGGATTCGGGAAGCTTGATGATTTATTATGGGCATACAAGACTGCATATGAAACCCCTAAAGGGATGTCTTTGTACGGGTTGTTTTTTAGGTGGGCATGCCATTTACCTGTGGAATTAGAATATAAAGCATTTTTTCAGTTAAAGCATTGAATTTTGATGTAAAAATCGTTAATGAAAAGAAATTGTTGAAACTCTGTGAATTAGAGGAGTTCAGGGATGATGCAAATATTATGAAATTTTCAAGGAAGGAACAAAACGGTAGCATGATAAGCATATTCTTTACAAGGAGTTTCATCCAGGTGACAAGGTGTTGGTCTATAATTCACGCCTTAGGCCATTTTCAGGAAAATTAAAGTCACGGTATAGTTTTCCTTATGAAATGGTTGGTGTATTTTCTTATGGTGCAGTGGAGTTGAAAAGCCAAGATGTAACATTCAAAATTAATAGTATACTTAAACTCTACTACGGAGGTGATGTTGACAGTGGGCGTGAGAACATTCACTTTGTTGATTAATTCTGACCGAGACCCTCAAAAGTCGAGCTAGTCACCAAAAAGAAGCATTTCTTGAGAGGCAACCCAAGCATTGTGTTGTTAATTTATTGTGTTTTGGATAATTTTAAGTTTTTGTTAGTGTCTTCTTTAATGTTAAATTTTAAATTGAGAGTTGATATGATCATTGTATTGTAGGACCGAAAAGTGAAATAGTGTTTAGTTTTGAGGAAGAGCTGGTTTTTTGACCTTCACTTTGAGAGAATTAGATTGCGTGGAGCCATTCTCTTGAAGCAAACTAAACAGTGGAGGGTCTGCTTAAAGTGAGCCATGGTAAGGCAATCATTCGCATGAAGTGAACAAAATAGAACACCATTCGCTTAAAGCAAGTGAATGCTATTCGCTTAAAGGGAATGGTTTAAACAGGTTTTATTACGGTAAAATACAACATGTTTTCTAGCCATCTACTATATCATATTCTAAAATTCAACAGTCTCAAAATTCTTCAATTTTCACTTCAAACCTATGCCCTTTTCTTCTCCATAGACCTCTTCTTCTTCCAACTATTATAACCCAAGGCCTCTTAAATTCTCCTTATTCCTCCATCATCTACAACCCATTACCACTGTAAAATAATCAACCAATTTTGATTTTCCAAAATTCCCTTTAATCACCAACTTTAAACCCCATTCAATATTTGTGAGATTTTTTGTGATATAAGTTGGAGCTTTTCAATTGGGTCAAGGTTGTTGCCTGCCCCAAAGCAACCTAAGAGGGGGGTGAATTAGGTTTCTTAAAAAATTAGTTTGCAAAATATGCACTTATAAAATCTTTTGCACTAACAAGTAGATTGACAGAGATAAAAACAATTAAGCTTGTGAAGTATAGAAAAGGTAAAGAAAGAGATTAAACAAACAACACTTCCTAGCTACCAAGCTTGAAGTATTAATCCACTAGAATGCTTCACAACTTTGGTGAGCCAATAATCTTCTAATGTACACAAAGTAGGACAATCCTTGCTCACACTAATTCTTTTTAGTTGAGCCAAGAATTTTACTCTCAACCTCACTTTTGTAATAAATTGGGTTGTAACTACCTCCCAAAGGTTCAGTAATAAATGCTCAAAAAACTAGCCGTTATAGGTTTCGGAAGTCCGATGTAATTGTTGTGCGTCCGATCTATCGTCCGATCTTAAATATAAGTGAGTAGTGGATGCCGTTCGGATGGCTGAACTTGCGTCCGATGAAGCTTCTTTCGGACGGTTGGATGCGTTCAGTGCAAATGCCTAAAATTCTTTTGATTCTATCTTGCTTTTTTGGAACGAGAATTGTGTCCGAGGAACAATCCTTCGGACGCGCCTGTGCGGCTGCTGTAGATGCTCCTACTCCCCCTTTTGACATCATCAAAATGGAATAAACTCCACCTTAGAGGGTGCTTCCCCTTGCGTGAGAAAACATTCAAGATAGTCAATAAGCCCAAACAATCTAGATTAAATTAAGGTTTGGAGTACATTTAAGATAGCCCAAGCAAATTAAGACTAGAATAGACAATATCTATAAGTAATTAACAGCCAAATATAATCTAATCTAAGAATGATACTAAGAATAGTCAACATCAACAAGACACAGAAGATGAAGGAAAATCTAAGTAGATTCATTTTTTCATCTTGGAACGTTCTTCAAGTTTGCGCTTCTTGGTGGGTGCATCATCATTAGTAGCTTCACTGTCTTCCGTATCGCGTCGTTGCATGATATAGTTGAACGTGTCATCGACGTCCTCCTCATCATCATCATCAGCACCTTGAGTAGTGGTTTTGGTGGTGCCAGTAGGGTCCTCACGATCGTTCTCCTCAGGAATGGAAAGACCATTATCGTCATTGCTTTCAGAAGAGGATTCGAGAGTGTACTGGGACTGAATATTTGCGAACTGGACTTGAGCGGAAGCCGACATGCCAAAGCTAAGCGCCTCTTGAAGAATTGTTTGACAAGTTTCAAGGCGTGTGAATTTGCGATTGGTACGATGCTAAAAGCGGCTCATTTGGTTGCTCAAGGAAGTAAGAAGGTGCAAATATGAGAAAGGGAAGGTTTGGAAGAGGAGGTATGGGGATCATGGGATGGTGGAGGTGTTTGAGAAGGAGGGGAATGGGGAAGTGCAAGTTCGGAGGTGGAAGCTTGAGATTTAGACTTTTCAATTTCGTAAGCTTCTTTGGTGAACCATTGGTCGTTAAAAAATCTCAAACCCTTACGTTCAATGTATGCTTTGTTAAAGTAAGGGGGATAAAATTATTTTTTTCCGGTATATGGAATGTCAAAATGATCGAAAATATTAGTAAGAAATTTTTCAAAATGTGTATGCGGTGACATCAGTTAAGAAAAGTTCTCACAAAGAGTAGAAGAGATAACCAAAGTCTAGTGAAATACCTTTAAAAACACAGTAAAAAAGATAGAGCTACATTTTACCGGACTCAGTGCGATGCCCATCAGTTGGTAACAATAAATTAGTGACTAAAGTATAGAGAATGTTAAGTTCAGGTGTAAGCAAAGTAGTTTTGGCTTCCGAAACCTATTTAAAATTGACATTAAAAATTGCTCGGACCTCGTCGATGTCAAAACGAGTATCTAGAGCAGGTCATTTATCCAAAGAGAAGAAGTAAAAAAAATCATTAGGCGATGTAACCTCGCATTCAAAAACAGTGTTTATGACATTGGATGAAATCTCAAGGTTTTTGTTATTTAGATGAGATATCAATGTGCGAATAGTGGGTCATTTCCTAAGATTGGCAGTGAATTGGAGCACCATATCATGATAGACTGGTAAATCTATGTGTACCAACTAACCCCAATTTTGTTTTTCAAAGAAAGTTTTTACAATAGGCAAATTAAATTCATCGAAAAGACCTTGAGAGACAGGTCTTGGAACAATGATGGATTTACTAAGAAGAGAAGTGTACCGCTCAGATGCCTTGGCATCAACGAATTTGGGTAGAGAAGGGTCGTTAGAGGATTGAAGATTTACAGATGATTGCCCTTGTACCAGTGCCTTCCCCTTTGATTTACGTCCACAAGTAGCTGTTGAAGAACCATCTCGAGATACAAACCATTGTAATTTTTGAAGAAGAAGAAGAAATGGGGAAAAGTGGGACTAAGGAGATTTGGGAAAAATTGTAAGAATGGAGATGGTAGAAAGGTGAAATAAAGGTCAATGGAAATGAGGGAGGTTTTGAAATGAGGATTTCCAAATCAATTTGACAGGAGAAGGAGTGGATTGAGAGAATTTTGAGAGGGAACAAGATTTCGACAGAGCTACGGTTCGAAGGATGAGAAATGTCCGATAGGAGGATAATGAAGAGTTTTAAATGGGAAAAGCAATCGTTTGGATGGCGATTTGTATGCGTCCGATGGTTCGTCCGAATGCAGATGAATATATGGCCGAAGCTTTGCACTGTACGTTCGAGAATGTTTCGGACGATAATAAGTGTCTGTCAGAATTACAGAGAGTTTATAAAAAAAGAAGGGAGAATTCAGACGATTATAAGCGTCCGAGATAGAGAAGAGGGTTTTGGAAATTTAAGAGCGGGCGATAGAATATATGGTTCGGACAGTCATGTGTGTCCGAACTCTGAGTTTATATAGGTGTGAAATTAATGATGCCCAAACGAGTTCTGAGATATTCAAAATGATCTAAAGCCAAAGGTTTAGCGAAAATATCAGCAAGTTGATCTTTTGTACATACAAATTCAAAACAAATTTCCTTTTTGCATACAAGATCTCTAATAAAATGGTGCTTAACATCGATGGTGTTTCGTTCTAGAGTGCATGACAGGATTTTTTGTGAGATTAATTGCACTAGTGTTATCACATCTTATAGGTACACAATAAAAAATGACACCAAAGTTTTTTAATGTATGTTTCATCCGTAGAAGTTGAGCACAACAGTTTCCAGAAGCAATGTATTCAGTTTTTGCTATAGAAAGTGAAATAGAATTTTGTTTCTTGCTAAACCATGACACTAGACAGTTACGCAAGAAGTGACACATACCACTAGTACTTTTTCTATCAATTTTACAACCAACAAAGTCAGTATTAGAGTAACTAATTAGATCAAAAGAGAAGGGTTTTGGATACCGAAGACCAAAATTCATTGCACCCTTTAAATATCTAAAAATTCTTTTTACTGCAATTAAGTGTGATTCTTTAGAACAAGATTGAAATCTAGCACACAGACAAACAACCAACATAATATCCGGTCTGCTAGCTGTTAAGTAAAGTAGGCTTCCGATCATACCTCTATAGTGTTTTTCATCATGTATTACACTATTACCTTCTTCATCTTTGTCTAGTTTGGTTGAGGTGCACATTGGTGTCCCAACTTGTTTGCAATCTTCCATTCCAAATCGCTTGAGTAGCTCCTTTGTGTACTTGATTTTTGTAATGAACGTTCCTTCTTTCGTTTGATGAACTTGGAGTCCAAGGAAGAATTGTAATTCTCCCATCATACTCATTTCAAATTTTTTTTGCATCAAGTACGAGAATTCCTTGCACAAGCTTTCATTAGTTGCTCCAAAAATAATGTCATCAACATAAATTTGAACAATTAACAAATCATTAGAATTAGTTTTGGTAAAGAGAGTGGAATCAACAACACCTCTTTTAAAATCATTTTCAATCAAAAAACTACTTAACCTGTCAGACCAAGCTCTGGGAGCTTGTTTCAAACCATACAAAGCTTTAGAAAGTTTGAAAACATGATTTGGAAAATTTTTGCAGGGGGTTGTTCAACGAAAACTTTTTGATCAATAAAGCCATTTAAAAATGCATCTCTTTTGACGACCATTTGGAATAATTTGAAATTGTTAAAGCATGCATATGCAAGAGACATGCGAATGGATTCTAAACGAGCAACGGGTGCAAAATTTTCATCAAAATCGATGCCTTCTTCTCGAGCATAACCCTTTGCAACAAGTCTAGCTTTGTTCCTAATGATTTCACCTTTATCATTTAATTTGTTACTGAAAACCCATTTTGTTCCGATTACGGGATGAATAGATGGTCTTTCAACTAATGTCCATACATTGTTTTTCTCAAATTGGCTATGTTCATCTATCATAGCAAGGACCCAAGATTCGTCATTCAGTGCATCATCTGCGCACTTAGGTTCAACATGAGAAAGTAATGCACGATTACTATTCAAAGGTTTACGAGATCGAGTTTTTACCCCATCTAATAGATCACCTATGATCAAATCTTGAGGGTGACTAGAGACAAATCTCCATGCTCTTGGAAGATCTTTTGGAGTATCTTCGGTCTTCTCTCCTTCTTCATTCCAAGTGATGGGTGTTCTCCTCATTGTTTGACGTGATCTCATGATATTCTTCATGAATAGTGAGCTTTTCGAGCTCCTTTTGAATACCTACATTTTCATCTTCACATATATTCTTGGAAATAACATCATTAGTTTCATCAAATGTAACATGCACAACTTCTTCAATTAAAAGAGTTATTCTATTGTATACCCGGTATGCTTTCTTGTCACTGGAATGTCCTAGAAAAATTACTTCATTAGATTTTTTGTCAAATTTTCCTAGATTTTCATTGATTTTTAAAATAAAGCATTTACAACCAAAAACTTTGAAATAGCTCACAACGGGTTTTTTACAAAACAAGAGTTCATATGGTGTTTTATTTAAAATAGGCCTTAACAAAATGCGATTCATAACATAACAAGCCGTGTTAACGGCTTTGGCCCAAAAATATTTTGGTAAATCACATTCACTAATCATAGTTCTAGCCACCTCTTGAAGTGTTCTATATTTCCTTTCAACATACACCATTTTGTTGAGGCACTCTAACAACCGAAAATTCATGTGAAATACCGCTGTGATCACAAAATTCGGGAAAACTTCCAAATTTAAACTCGGCACCATTATCACTTCTCAAACGGGTGATTTTTAAATTCAACAAATTTTGAAATTTGGAAAACACTTTCACAAAATTTTCAAAGGCTTCATTTTTGTGAGCAAGAAATAGCACCCAAGTATACCTAGAATAATAATCAACAATCACAAAAGCATATTTACAACCACCTAGACTTACATGTTGAGTTGGACCAAACAAGTTCAAGTGTAATAATTCTAAGGGTTTGGAAGTGGACACACAATTTTTTGGCTTAAAAGATATTTTAACTTGCTTACCAAATTGGCATGCATCACAAATTTTGTTTTTCAAAAACTTCAATTTGGCAATCCTCTCACCAATTCTTTCTTGGCAAGGTTTTCGATTAAATCCATGTTGAAATGACAAAGCCTTCTATGCCAAAGCCAAGGATCCATCACCATCTATAGAAGTGGTTAGGCATTTTACATTGCTACTACTAATATTATCAAGATGAATCACATAAACATCATTATGCCTAGTACCTTTAAATAAAACAACAAAATTTTTATTAAGAATAAGACATTCACGTTTGGTAAAAATTCCACATAGATTTTTATCACATAGTTGACTCACACTCAATAGATTGTAACTCAAATTATCAACAAGAAGCACATTTTTAATCAAGGTCTCTCCATTTTTACCTACATCACCAAGACCAATTGATTTTACTTTCATATTGTTCCCGAACGTCACCTATCCACTACTTTTGGATATGAGTTAGTGAAGATAGATGCATCACCCGTCATATGTCTTGAGCACCCACTATCTATGAACCATTTGGCATCCTTGGTGCTATTCAATTCCTACACAAGAAATTAAGTGATAACTTTTGGTACCCGCATTTTCTAGGGTCCATAAGGTATTCATACCAAGTTTTTCATTTCTCTTGACATAGCAATTGGCTTTTTTCACATGTCCATGTTGTTGACAATAATTGCAAATAACATTTTTATTTCCAGATAAAGATGATTTTGATTTTACAAAGCATAAGTCATTCCTTCTAAAGGTGACAAAGTTCTTGTTGATCAAAACATTTCTATTCTTTTTCATATCAATAATATTTTCCTTTTTTCTATGCTAGAGAATATTCAAGTTATCCAATCTTTTCTTCAAGGAGGCTTGTTTTTCTTTGATCCTTGTTTTCACATGCATTCTTTTCTTCAAATCACTATTTTCTTGAATAACCTATTATTTTCATTAACAAGTTTAGAGTTAGCATTCAACAAAGCATTCGATTTCTTTATTAATTCCTTATTTCTAGCATATGATTCCTTTAAGCTATCATGCAATTTTAAAATGAAAGCTTCAGATCATTGTCATTATTTTAATCATCAGAATGATAGTTAGAAGTTACCTCATCATCACCAATGGCCATAAATGCCATTTGTGTCGTCTCCATTTCTTCCTTCAACTTCTCATTCGGAGTTGCAATCATCCCATGTGATTTGGAAATTGTTGAAACAGGGCTTTCTTCCTTCCTTTTTCTTCTTGGAGGGACACTCATTTGCAAAGTGTCCGGGTTGACCACATTCAAAGCACTTTTCATTTTGCTTCTTCATTTCTAGCTTGGTCTTCCCTTTGAAGTTATTTGAGTTGATAGCTCCACCTCTTCTCATTCTCTGTTTATTGATGTAGTGTTTGACAAATCCTTTGGTGATGAGTGGAAGATCTCCTTCATCAAGATCTTTATCTTCAAGGTTGATGGAAGCATTTTCATCTTCTTCTTGAGAAGTCTTTAATGCAATGCTTCTTTTTGGTCTTGCTTCTTCATCATCCACCACTTTAGATTTTAGCTTCAATTCATAGGACGTAAGAGAGTTAAAGACTCAATCGACATGGAGTTTAAATTTTTTGCATCCTCTATAGCGATGGTTTTGTCCTCCCACTCTTTGGATAGAGCATTCAAGATTTTTCTATTTTTCTCACCCAAGGAGTATTCCTTTCCCAAGGCTTCAAGAACATTGTTTATATCATTGAATATACAATACATTTTATCAATGTTTTCATGTGGCTCCATCTTGAAAATTCATATTTTAAGAAACAAAATCTAGGATTTCTTTCGTTCTCAAACATCAGATGCTCCCTTCATGAATTTCTTTCAACTTGTCCCAAATTTCTATAGTGGAAATCCATCCTTTGACTCGTTGGCATCCAAGGCATTGTATAGCACATTCATTTCTTTTACATTTAAGGTCAAGTTTGCCTTGTCTTGTGGAGTGAGCTCATCCCTTGTCTTTTCTCTTCTTCTATTTGTGTGATCATCAATGATGGTAGCTTCAAAAGGACCTTCATTTACAACATACCACAAGTCAATATCAATGGATTGCAAAAATATTTTCATTCTATTTTTTCAACTAATAAAATTTACCCCATTAAACGTAGGAGGCCTAGTGATAGATTGTACCTCAAAAAATGTTAAAGCATTATTGGTTGCCATAATAGATCTTTACTCAAAAGCAATTTAAGCAAATGAATGAAACCTGGCTCTGATACCAATTGTTGGCCCCAAAGCAACCTAAGAGGGGGGTGAATTAGGTTTCTTAAAAAATTAGTTTGCAAAATATGCACTTATAAAATCTTTTGCACTAACAAGTAGATTGATAGAGATAAAAACAATTAAGCTTGTGAAGTACAGAAAAGGTAAAGAAAGAGATTAAACAAACAACACTTCCTAGCTACCAAGCTTGAAGTATTAATCCACTAGAATGCTTCACAACTTTGGTGAGCCAATAATCTTCTAATGTACACAAAGTAGGACAATCCTTGCTCACACTAATTCTTTTTAGTTGAGCCAAGAATTTTACTCTCAACCTCACTTTTGTACAAGATTATCACTCTACTCAATATTTTTGGAAAGCACTCTAAAGTACACACCAATACAATATTTCTTAATAGCCAATTTGCACTCAAATTGCTTTGTTTTTCTTGCTTATATTTAATGTGTAAGATACCCTATACATTATAATCTGAGTTGGTATTTATAGGTGTAATAAATTGGGTTGTAACTACCCCCCAAAGGTTCAATAATAAATGCTCAAAAAACTAGCCGTATACAGGTTTCGGAAGTCCGATGTAATTGTTGTGCGTCCAATCTATCGTCCGATCTTAAATATAAGTGAGTAGTGGATGCCGTTCGGACGGCCGAACTTGCGTCCGATGAACCTTCTTTCGGACGGTTGGATGCGTCCGTTGCAAATGCCTAAAATTCTTTGATTTTGTCCTGCTTTTTCGGATAGAGAATTGTGTTCGAGGAACAATCCTTCGGACGCGCCTGTGCATCTGCTGTAGTTGCTCAGAAAACTTGCTCTCTGTTTGACTAATCGGACAATGAATTGCATCCGTGGTATCCTTGATCGGACAAGCTTGTGCGTCCGAGATATGTAGTACTGTTCGGATGGTGTACTGTGTCCGAAAGCTCTTGTTTTCAGCAGCAACCTACACTATATATTGGCAGTCCTGCACAGCTTAGGTTAAGAGGTGAAATGCATTTGTCATCATCAAGATAAGGTTTGTGGATCATCAAAGGTGAACTTGTGGATTTCATACGGGTCAAGTTGAGCTCGTAGGTCTCAAGTCATCGAAGTGCATGGGTCGACTATTGATTCCACCACAAATAAGTGAAATTCATTGCTAAATTTTCTAAAATTCAAGTAAGATCGATCATGATAACCCTAAGATATTAGGGCTATTCCAATTCTTTTTCATACAGTTTTTTTGCATTGGTTTTGGCACTTTTAGATTTTATGTGTTTATACATGTTTTGTGTAGTTTTTTAGTGTTTATTTAATGTTATTTAACTTATATTTATGTTTGTATGTATTTAGGATTGTTTTTAGGTTGTTTACCTAGTTCTTTCCGCAAGTAGCAGTCTCTGTGTGTTCTTGTTTGTCTTTTGTTTATAGTTTTAATAAATATTTAAATGTTATTTTTGAGTCAAATTATAGGCACATATCAATGTGTGTTATTGTTCTAAGATTATGTACAAACAAACAATTCGTTAATCAGATAACAAACAAGGATTTTAGAGACAAAATATCAAAACCAGGCAAAGTTGTGAAAGGCCATTTGCAAACTGCAAGTGAACAAGGAAAAATCACTCATGGACAGTGAGTCCATTAGAATGTCTATCGCAGACTGCTATAGGTGAAAGGAGAATCAACCACAAATTGTGGTTGGATAGATTGGGGTGGGCTGTTGTTCAATTTTAACAATTTTTAGACTTCCATGTGTCTATTTTGGGCCTAAATAGTGCATTTCGAAGCTTATTCAGATTTACACTTTGTAACTCTTAGAAACTATACATAAGGGTCGTTAGGACCTCAAAATCATGATCTAATTGAATCTCCCCATTTGGGTTTGCAAATTAGAATAGGATTTTATTACTTTTTCAAGAAGGGTTGATGAGGACGTTCAAAATTGAAAATCTTGGACCATGAATTTGTGATTCTTCTGTAGTTAGAGAAGCATTTTTAAACCTATTTACATCTTTATAATTCTATTTAATTCTAGTTTACTTGTTTTCAATGTTTTCTTTTGTGTTATTGTTTGGTAGAATATTGATTAGGTTTTTGAAAACAATGAACAAGTAGTAAAAACCTTAATTATCCTAATCAACTCCTACACACTCGCAAATATAAGAGTTGAGTTTGATTATAGGATGAGTAAGGATCGTTCCTACGAGGACTATTGGAACAATTACTAGGTTCACAAGCCTATTTACTAGTTAGACAAATTATTCAGGAGTTTTTAACTAAATTTGAACTAAATTTAATCACAATAAATTAAAATAAAGACAAGAATGTAAAATTCCAGCCTACAGAAAGCAATTGAATATAATTAACTAAAACCCTAATTTAATCTGCTCTACTTGCCAGAATTTAATCAAGAACAAAAATTTAAATTAATCTACTCTATCAAAGCAATTAAATAAAACCCTAACTACTC
This sequence comes from Cinchona pubescens, assembly GCA_025175665.1. Classification (NCBI taxonomy): domain Eukaryota; kingdom Viridiplantae; phylum Streptophyta; class Magnoliopsida; order Gentianales; family Rubiaceae; genus Cinchona; species Cinchona pubescens. The sequence continues at coordinate 635,570 of JANKKI010000151.1, forward strand.
AACTACAGAAGCAATTAAGAAGAATTTAAAGGGCATAAAATAAGAATGATAATTAAGGAAGAAGAAAGCAATAAGAACAAAAATTAAGTTGCATAAAAATAAATCAATTTAGTAATTACAGCAAAAATGAATGTTAATGATCGTCGAGTTTTGAATTCTTGACAAGAGAATGAAATTCTAGCTCGAATAATTAAGAAAATCTAACCTACAGCTAAATTATTGCTCTAACTATTGAAAGCTAAGAAACTAATGATGGCTAATGATGATGATTGTTTTTTCCACTTCTCTTGGATTATTTATAGATATTTTTATGGTTTTGGAGATCCAAGATGATAAGTACACGATTTCTCATGCAAACAGGCCCACAGGAAGACTTTTCTTGCAAAATAAGTAACTTTGTAGGACCTATCCGTCGATCGGCGCATCGGCGTTGCACTTTTGTAGCTCCTGGGTACTAGGGGCAGAACCAAAACATGCAGATTCTGAAGCTGGTGCCTCGGTGCCGCAATTCTCTCATGCCTGGGCGTCACTAGGGACAGATTCAACTTCCTCCTTGATTTTGACCACTATGAAGGCTGAATTTGGAAAAACTCAAAATATGAAAGTTGTAGCTCTATTCTTATCTTTCCAAAACATCCCAATTGGAGCTCGGACAAGAAAGTTATGCTCAATCTGCCAAACTGTGTCAGAATCGCTCGCTGGTGCACAAAATTCTAATTTTACAATTTCCTCTACTTTTGCGATCAATTTGGATTCTTTCTTCAATCAAACGTTAAAAAACTCAAAATAAATCATTTTAGCTCATAATTACTCAATTGTTGCTTATTTATCACCAAAAACGAGGTAAACGATACATAAAATATACGACATTTACGAGCTTATCAACTATCCCACACTTTGTTTTTGATCGTCCTAGAGCAAAATATAAAAATAAGTCACAAACGTACTCAACACATCTCATCAATTATCTACATAAATAACCAAGAACCAAACCATCTTAAGAAAAATAGTCAAATGATAATATACTTCCATACAGGTATATGAATGAATTCCAGTGTAGGTGTGTGCATAACCATACAAAAATAACTTCTAAGACACTTATATCAAATCATGCAACCCTATTATTTTTTCTAAACACTCCATAGCTTACTCTTCTTACATTTCTCTAATAATGTAGACAACTGACTCGACTTAAATTAGGTAGGACTTTTAGCTTTTAACCTAAGGCTAGGGTCTTGGCTAACAAAGAAGGGATAAGGATATTACAAATAAGAAAGAAAGAGCATTAAATCAATGCTGGCCACACATCAAAATAAAAATTTTTCTCCAACACATTAAACCATGTATCTTTACAGATGAATAACCCTACGCTTAGTCAACAAACACCCATGAAATTTTGATACCACAAACCAAAAAGTCTTCCTTTTTCAATTACAACCAACACGCCAACATTTTGTAAAAATATCTCCCTTTTTTCATTTTGCTTCTTTTTCTTTTCTCCAAAACGGGTACCAGTGCTTGGCACTACCCGTAAAAACTATTTAGGTAGGCATGGTACCGATTCTAGGCACTACCTGTTAACATTTCAATGCAGGTGCCAGTGATGGGCACCACCTGCAATGGTCAAAATTTTTTTTAACACCCTACACCTTAATTGTATACCATTCATTCAAACTTTCTCATACAACTACCTTGCATCCTTATATCCTCTTAACAATTAATGTGGCTTAAAGCTCTTAAGGGACATTTAGGATAGCTCACAAAGGTAGATAAAAAATGAGTGAGAAAAAAAAATGAACGGTGCTTCTATCGATCCAAAACAAACTGAGGCTCCAATAGGGTTTTAGGGATAAATTTTATAGTAGAGATTGGTTTGAAAGGCTCAAACGTCCAAACAAATGTCTACCTTTATCTTTAAATCAAATCAAATTATCTAAAATTTTGCTTCAAAAATGCTATAAAGTAAGTGTCTGAAATGCAATATAAGTGAATCTACACAATTATAGATCGTGCCAAAAAGCTACAACATTGTTGGGCTATTAGTGCTCAAAAATTAGATATAATCATGCTAGGAAAATATTAACACTGACTACCTTACTCATGACTTCTTAGCTCAAAAATTATCATGTAGAAAATCAAGAAAACATGCTAAGCAATTTGTGAACAAAATTTCCAAAAATTTAAAAAGCTCTCAAGTCAGAAGCTAAGCTACAAAGTATGAAAGAAAAAATTGAGCAAAATGAACAAACAAAACACTAAACAGATATAAATTAAGAAAACTCCCCCACCCCATACTTAGATTATAGCATTGTCCCCAATGCAAAAATAAATAGTCAAAAGGGAAAAAGGGAAGCTTCTTTGTCAATGAAGAACGTTTGTGTCGTGTATGTTGAACTAAATATACCGGAGTCGTGGTGGAAAATATCAATCACCAAAACTGAAAATGAAACACAAAATCTCTTAAGACATTAAGAAAAACAATAAAACCACGAAACAAAACAAAAACATAAGAAATAAAATTAAGAAAAAAACATGGGTTGCCTCTTATGTAGTGTCCTTGTTTATGCGTGTCGTAGGCTCGACTATTACATTCCTGCTCATGTAAAACATGCTAGGGTGGATGGCTACCCCTTTCCTTTAGGCCTCCAATAAAAGTTTAATCCCATTCCTCTTAAATGTCATTTCTTGATTCCCAGCTTTTCCTTGAAGAAATCCACGTTTCCTTGTAGTCACCAAAGACAATGTCCTTAGTAGCACGTCCAATTGTTTTTTTGAACCATTTCCACTTCTTTTTGCGCTCTTTAAAATTTTGGATGTCACATTTTTTTTTATGCTTTGCACAACTTTCTTGATCCATTATCACCCCACACACATTTCAGGTGGTTTTGATTCTTCATTTGACCTGCCAATAGTAGGATCAAGTGAATGATTAGCACATTTTTCTTCAAAAATAGGAAAATTATAATTATAATAAAAAACATCAATTTCAACCGTTTCATTTTCAATTTTTAAAATCAACTTCCCTTTATTAACATCTATCAATGCATGTGCAGTTGATAAAAATGGTCTCCCAATGATGAATCAACGGTATTTCGTTATCCATGCCGATGTCCAACACCAAGAAATCAACGGGGAACACCAATTTCTCTACTTGCACAAGCACGTCCTCCAACAAGCCATATGATTTCCTTTTTAGTTTATTAGTCCGCTAATTGGAGTGTAACATTAGTCGGTTTGGCGTTGGTGATTCCTAACTTATCATAAATGGATTTTGGCATAATATTGATGTTAGCCCTTAAATCACAAAGTGAATGATGTAGCGTTGTTCTTCCTATATTCACAAATATTGTGAAGTTACCAGGATCTTTGAGCTTAAGGGATAATCTCCGTTGAAAAATTGCACTACACTTGGCATCGAGATAAATTTTCTCACCATCATCCCATTTCCGCTTCCTTGCCAATAAATCCTTCATAAATCACACATACTTGGGCATTTTGGTGAACAAATCAACCAAAGGAATGTTGACATTAACCTTGCTGAACATGTTCATGAATTGTTGAAATTGCTTGTCTTTTTCTTCCTTGTCCATCTAGAATTGTTGAGCCTTTGAGGGAATGGAATCTTTACCGAAGGATGCAAATGCAAAGGCTCCACTACGTGCTTCTTTTTTAGCTCATTGTTTTCATTCACTTTTGCCATCGTGTCATCATCACAACCAACTTCATTCTTCTCAACAATCACCTTGGATTTTTTCTTCTCTTATTCTTTACCATTCTCTTGTTTTTCATTCGACACATCAACTCTTTTCCACTTCTTAGAGAGATAGCATTGCATTGCTCTTTCAGGTTTGAGATTATCACTCAACAATGTTCCAACTGGTTTTTCATTATTTTGGTGAGTTATCTGCCCCAATTCCATCTCAAGGTTCCTCATTGTAGCCTACAGATTCTCATACTCCCTTTGCAACCTCTCAAAATCCCTTCTCAAATTATCATCATTTGATGTATCATGATTCACATGTGTGGGATAATTTGGATTTTGAAATGGCGGTCTTGGTTGTGGAGGCCGGTATGAGTTGTTTTGATAAGGTGAGCCCTGTCTCGAAAATTCTGGAAATTTCTTTGATGTGGTGGTAAATATGGTCTAGATGACAATGGTTGATTGGACAAATTTTGTTAAGGTGCATTTGACTGAAATGATGGATTTTGAACATTTGCTTGATTTGAATAGGAAAAATTTGGATGGTTTTGCCAAGACGGGTTATATGTGTTTCCATAATTGTTGGGCTGATTTCTTGTGGTGGGATTGTGATAAGAAATAAATTGAATATGGTCACCGTGCATCACTGATGTTTCACAAAAGCAATTCTGGTGATTTTCTCTGAGTAAATCACAGTTCAAGATCCCTTGGTTTGTCGAACCAATGGAGTTCACTAAGCTTTTTCCCATATTCTCTACAGCGTTGGTTAAGTTTGAAATGGCAATCATCATCATGTTCTGCTGAGATATGAAAGTATCATTGTTAGGCATACCTCCTTGTTGGACATTGACTTGATTCACTTATTGTTGTTATCCAACAGTGGGAGTTATTGCTCCATGATAATAATCAAATCAGAGTAGATGCCATTCTTTCCAACAATTCTTGCACTTCCTCTGGAGTCTTGTACAGAAAAGAACCTCCCACACTTGCATCAACTATCAATCTAGTCTCCAGAAATAGTCCATTATCGAAGGTTTGGACTTCCAGCCATAGTGGTATAGCATGGTGCGGACACTTTTCTTAATAACTCTTTGAAGCAGTCCAACACTTCACCTAAGCTCTCTCCAGTGATTTGTTTGAATGATGTGATCTCATTTCGGAACTTAGCGGTCCTAGCCGGTAGAAAGTGTTTGGCTAGGAACTCTTGAGCGAGTTGGCCCCAGGTTGTGAAAGTACCTTGTCTATACGACTACAACCAAGACCTTTCTTTATCATGTAAAGAAAAAGGGAATGCTCTCCATCCGGATACAATCGGAGTGGACTCCATTGTACCGCAATGTATCAATGACCTCCTTAAATCTGATTAAGTACTCACAGGGATCTTCATTTGGACTTCCTCCAAACATAGCATGTGTTTGGTCTTAGCATTTGTATTAGTCCAGGCTTGATTTCAAAGTTGTTTGCTTGCACGGGCAGCTGAGTAATGCTAGAACTTGCCCTCTCGAAATTAGGTATGGCATAATCTGCAAGATGTTAGGTGTTAGCATTAGCACTAACCAGGTTGCCATTGTTTCATACAACCTCCTCTTACTCATTAATAGCATGGTTTGGATTCTCCATAAGATTGTTACCTCGGTTTGAATCTTAACGTCTACGATTTCTACTTATCGTTTGTTCAATTTCCAAGTCAATCTGATGAAGTAACTGATTGGACGAGTGAGTATCTATCATAAACTACAAGAAAAGAAAACCAAAGATCAAATATCGAAGACCAAATCCAAACAAACTCGAGAGAACAAGAAATAATTGTAAATAAATAACAAAAGAAATAAAAAAGTCTAATCTAGTAAGACTCAGTACACCTAATACGGTTACCAAACAAAAAATAGTCCCCAGCAATGACACCAAAAACATGTTCGGGAGAATGGCATTGATTGGGTTTTTGAAAACAATGAACAAGTCGTAAAAATCATAATTATCAACTCCTACACACTCGCAAGTATACAAGGTGAGTTTGTATATAGTATGAGTAAGGATCGTTCCCACGAGGACTACAAGAACAATTACTTGGTTCACAAGCCTATTTACTAGTTAGTCGAATTAATCAGGATTTTTTAACTAAATTTAACTAAATTTAATCACAAGAAATTAAATAAAAAAGACAAGATTGTAAAATTCTAACCCTATGGAAAGCAATTGAATATAATTAACTAAAACCCTAATTTAATCTATTCTACTTGCAAAAATTTAATCAAGAACTAAAATTTAAATTAATCTACTCTATAAAAGTAATCAAAAGCAATTCAATAAAACCTAACTACTCAACTACGGAAGCGATTAAGAATTTAAAGGCAATAAAACAAGAATAATAATTAAGGAAGAAGAAAGCAATAAGAACAAAAACTAAGTTGCATAAAAATAAATCAAATTTAGGGTAAACGAATGTTGATGATCATTGAGAATATCTAGCTTAAACGAATGTTGATGATTGTCGAGAATGAAATTCTAGCTCGAATAATTAAGAAAATCTTCCTTACGGCTAAATTATCACTCTAACTATTGAAAACCTAAGAACATAATGATGGTTGATGATGGTGATTATTTTCTACCCCTTTTATTGGTGTATTTACACATATTTTAAGGATTTTGGGGATCAGGGATGATAAGTACATGATTTCCGACACAAACGGGCCCACGGGAGGACTTTTCTTACAAAATAAGTAACTTTGTAAGACCTATCCGTTGATCGGCGCTTGGGCGCTGCACTTTTGTCATGCCTGGGTGCTAGGGCAGAACCAAAACATGCAAGTTTCTGGAGCTGGTGCAGTTCTATTACGCATGGTCGCCAAGGACAAAAGTAGCTTCTCGATTTTGACCACTATGAAGGCTGAATTTGGAAAAACTCAAAACTTGAAAGTTTTAGCTCTATTCTTATTACTTTCCAAAAAATCTTGATCACCCTAAATGGAGCTCGGAAAAGAAATTTATGCTTAATCTACCAAACTGTGTCAGAATCGCTCCTCGCCGGTACACGAAATTCCAATTTTACCCTTTTTCTCCACTTTTGTGATCAATTTGGATTCTTTCTTCAGTCAAACCCTACAAAACTCAAAATAAACCATTTTATCTCATATTACTCAATTCTTGCTTATTCGTCACCAAAAATGAGGTAAACGATATATAAAATATACGACATTTATCGGTTATTACTTTCTTTTATGTTGTAAATAGTACGGATTAAGGTTGGACAATGTCGATTCTATTGGGTGATGATTAATTGAATTATCAATTGGAATAATTGTAAGAATTGGGTAATAATTAACACAAATTGACAATTTTAGAGATTGATCAACTCTAGATTTGATTAGGTTGGTCGAGGTGAAATGATAGTTGACCTTCTGCCATAGACCTATGTTAGATTATTTGGTTAATTAATCTGAGATCAAGTGGTGGCGGGATTAATTAATTCATTCATAAGAGAACTCCACACAGATAATACTCAAATTAATTAAACTAGGATAAAGAGGTCTCGAACCCTAGTTATTTAATTTGATATCGTTCAATTGTTGAAGTTTCGGGGTTGAGTTGACAAATATGAATTAAACTTCCATGCATTGTTATTGGACCAATTAATTGAATGAATTAATCAAAAAAATTGGCTAATTTAACCCTAATCCATTATTTTCATTAGTTAAAGTCTTTAATTTTAGTTTAGTTAACTCTATCTCCTATTTTCAATTCTTCAAATAGTTTAAGCTTAATAACCTGTACTTGTTAAACCAATTCTTGTGGGTTCGACTCCTATTTATACTATATACTATTTGACCACATACACCTGCGGTGCATTATCTAGTTAATAGTAGAGTTAGATGATTGTAAATTTAATAACTAGATATTCAATTTATCAAGTTTTTAGCGCCGTTGTTGGGATTGGATTTTTGGCAAAAGGGTTGGTAAAATTTGGCGAGTATACTACTTTGAAGTGTAAATTGTGCCATATTTGTCTTATATTCATTGTGTGTTTTCAATATTTCGAAAAGCCAAAAAGATTTTCTTTTTTTCGATTTGTGTTTCGTTTATTAAAAAAATTAAAAAGATATTATATTTTTAGTAGAAGGTTTAGGCTAACTACTACTCTAAATTCTCTCATGTTTCCTCTTTGTGTTAAATATTTAATTTTCTATTTTATTTTTTTGGCCAATCATATAAGAACATGCAAGGAATGAATTGGAATCAATCATGCTAAGGATATTACCATCCTTGTAATTATGGAGGCTTGACCAATGAGCATGATTCTTATGATGTTTTGGATGCACTCTGTGAAACCCAGTATTTTACTAGCCTTGTTCTTTGATTTTTAACTGGTTTAAAATGTTTTTCATATTATTTTTAGTCATAAAGTACTTCAACTTATTCGTTTTTCAATTCGGCAAATTTTTCGGTTTACACGATTTACTACGGTTCCGGCGGGTAAACGGGTCAAAAATTGGACTAAGTGTAATTAGTGCATTGTGGTGTGTGAATGTTGTATGATGGCTAAATTCATTTTATCAAAAAAATGATAATTTAGTAGCAAAAATTAGTTTTTGGGTTAAATAGTCAACTTGGAGACTATTTGGTCAAATGGGGAACTATTTGGGTCAACCTTGGAATCTTTTTAGTCTTCTTCTTGCTTTGTTTCTTCCTCATTTCTCCTAGCTGCTGGCCGAAATTTCTCTTCCCCATTTTCCCCCAAAATTTTCTTGGATATCAAGTATAAATCACTTGGAAGGTAAGATTTTATGTATTTTAGCACTTTATGGCTTATGGGCTTTATGATCCAAGCTTTAATTTCAAGTTTTGCAGGATTCTTTATGGCTGAAAAAAAAAACCCACTTTGCAGCCTTATATGTTATGATTTATGTATGTTATGGGTTATTTTTAGTGTTTTGGAGGTTGGGAAGTGATTGGGGTTGATTTTTAACAACTTCTAATTTCCACGGTTAGATTACATATTTTAAGATTATGAGTTGGGGTTTTGTCTTCCATATGTGGCCCTAGAGTGTTATGCTATGAATGCTTATGTCTATGCATATAATGATGTTTTAAGAGTGTTTTAAGGTTAGTTTGGATAGGAATTGAGACTTGAAACCAAGTGGAATTGATTTCCCTTCATTTTGTAAGTAAGCGGAAGTTTGGTGCAGCTAGGATAATCATATTAATACACATTATGTTTGAAGGGTCTTTAATGAGACAGGAACACAGTTGGTTTCCTTTGTTGTGGGATGCTATTGATATAGTCCCGCTATTGCTCCGAATCTTTCCGTTTATGCATTGGTTGGTTAGAATATGTTGTTTTGAGTTGGGTTGTAACCAAGGTCCCTTGAATACCTTGGAATTGGATTTTGTTGGCAGGAGGATAACCTACTTATAGCCTAGAGGAGGCGAAGTTTTTTCGGTTTTAAAACTGAGCTTATTATCTCCTAATCTAGCTGTAATACGAATTTGAGGGGTTAACTAAGTGTTTTGACTGGGGTTTTAGCTTGTCGAAGTTGGTCAGAATTTGTGATAAGGTCATTTTGGCCAAAGAGCTGTTAGTGTCGTTTTCTATCGTTTCGCGTCGTATTCGCTTCTCTAGTCATTCTTTAACTTCTACATCTCTTCTAAGGGTCCTCTTATACCTGTTTTAGGTAATTAACGCCATACACGCCGGCGATCACGTTCAGTGATCATTTGTGCAGTTTTTGCTTTGATAGGTGGGTAACATAGACCCTCTTCCACTTGTATTTTGTTTAACGACTTTTGAAATATGTTTGGATGGATTTTAAAATGTGTATGATGTTTGGAACTGCACTTTTATCAAGTTTTGGAATTATTACATATGAAATCGGGACCAAGCTATTTTATGTTAATCAATTGATATGTTTGCAAACTCTTTTGATATGAAAGCATTTTATGACTGTTTTGGCTCATAGGTGACCTAGGTATATAATTTTGGACACTGTGTTTGGAAATGTTTGATTTGTGGAGAACCGGTTCTATAGTCATCCATGGGACGCCATGGTGACTGCTGTGAATGTTTTGAACTAATTGACTGCGGGGTCTTGTGCTGGCATAACTTGACCTCCCGGTCAGACTAGTAGGTGTGGTAGATTACTAATCCAGACTGAGATGTGTATAAGAGACAGATGTGTATAAGAGACAGATAAATGATCCTCAGATATAAGACAAATATGGCACAATCATACACTGCCAAAGGAATGCTGTCTCTTATACACATCGAAGTAAAATATAAGAGACAGCATAAGATTCTATCAAATACAATATGAGACATTTAAAAGAAGACTACTTATGATTATGGTTTCTTGACGTTTATAAGCATGAGACATTTTAGAAAGATGCTTCATGACTATGGTCTTCACAAATGTTATTATCTTTATGTTTTCAAAAATTATAGCAATGCTTGGCCCCATTTGAAGAGCTTTTATGATATCCACTGAGCTAGTTAATGCTCACCCCACGTGATTTGTATGGGGTGACAGTTAGGTGCTCGTTTTTGACTCTCCTCCGCGTTAGCAGCTTTTAGATTTTCTCCAGATTCCACGTTACTGGTAGGACTCTGCGGATAATCTTCCAAGCTTCTCTTTTGTTTGGAGAGGGGTAGTGTATTAGATATGTTTTGTATTGATGAACTTTGTTTTTGTTGTAGCATCTTTTGTACTAAGAAGGAATTTTGTAATTCGCAATTTTTTTGTGTAAATGAAATATTCGATTTTATAGTTAAGAAATGGTTTGATGGTTCTATTACATTGCGGTTAAGTTTGTTGCTCTGTTCGTTTGTGCCTTGCGCTTTGGGCCGGTGTACCATTAGCGCGGCGTGTTACGGTCCCATTTTTGGGGCGTGACACACTCAATATTGGTTATCGTAATATGTCACCCCAATTAGCAGCCATAGAAGAACAGATACATAACTTTCATGCTTATTCAATTTCTTCTAATGGTTTATATTGTGATTCTCTCCTTTCTAAGTTGTAGATGCTAATAAGGAATGTGCTTACCAATATGATCCCTGCCCTTGTGATAATCAAATGGAATGGTCTGACCATCCAAATTCTTTCTTGAGCTACCAAGATTTTCCTTATTCATGTCCTACATCTCAAGAGCCTATGGAGCCCCTAGTCATTGCGCATGGTTCACCACGATGAATGCCTACCCAATGATACTTCCATGATGAACTAAACATCATGGAAAGGTATGGTGAACAAGCTTATATGAACAAGTACAATGCACTTTAACTAATGGGACTTATTGCAAGTTTGGGGAGAATAGAATTTATGGAGATACTTATGACTGCTATGATCTATGACTACACTCAAGCACCACCAATCCAAGAACAAATTGCTATTGCAAGATTGTAAAGAAATATGATTGCCTATATGGAGGAGTTAACAAGCACCTTCAATTGATGGGACAAATCTTCAAAGCGCCAAGATGAATCTTTAATGCTCCAAGATGAATCCATAAAGGGATTTGTAATCTGACCAACTTGTTCAACTTGCAAGTAAGATGGTGGGTGAAGATCAAGGGACTCCTACAAGAATCACAAATGAGGAGGGAAGATGGTCACATTGAAGGTAATTTTTGGATGACCGGTTCATGGAGAATGAGTAATATAGATGAACCAAGGGATTACTTACATCACCTATCACACATTCTGTGGAGGTGCCATCCAGTGTGTTGTTGAAGTTGGCTTGAGTAGTGGAAGATACGAGGGTATCTACTAGAAGGTATTGGGATATAAAACTATCTATGCCGGAGTTCACTTGTCCTTGGAAACTTCGAATGTGCTACACAATTCAGACAACTCAGCATGGATTACAACATTCTCGAAAAGCCTCCTTGGCTTTACTGGGGAAGTGTTTCTTTTAATGTTGCTTTTATTTATGTTTTAATTATTTATGCGTTTTAGTTTAAGAAGCCAGTAGGGTGATAAAGGCTTGAAGCCTCATGATAGTTAAGTTTATGTGTTTTATGTTGTGAGTTTATTTTTTGTTATACTTGGATAATGTGTTTTTACATCATGAAAATTAGTCTAATTTAGCTAAAAATGATGGATTATATGCTTACTTGATGAATTGTGATTGTCATGGAATTCACAATTGAACTTGAATTTGGTTGTTGCTACTTGATTATGGAACTTCTTGTTCTTGATAGATTGTCTCTAATAGTTGAGTAGTTTGATGAGAATATTATATGAATGTCTGTCATAGATTTGGATTAGTGTAGGTTGTTCAGTACTTTTTTAGGCTAATTCATGTTGCTAAGATAAGTTGGGAGTTATGAATTAGGCACATAAATGACCTTTGTATTGTTTTAAACCATGTTACACATATGTTTGTTTTGTTTTTCAATTGTTTGAATCCTGTTAAGGCACAATGATCACTACTTAATGTATCCATGTTGGTTGGAAAAGGAAAATCAATTTTGAGGACTCATGTACTTAATTAGACCTTGCATTTGTATGATTCATTTAAACTAGCTCAATTTTCTTAGTAATGTTTTAGAATGCATGATTGAAAGTGAAACCCTATTTTTAAGTTTAGTTTTGATTATTTAATTAGCTTTCATATTCATAGTGAAACACTTATTCCTCATCTCATAGATTTTTTATTGTCCAAGTATGTTACAAGTGTTTCACTAGTGTTATGTTTAGCTAAGTTTATGTGCCTATGTATTGTTTTGTGTTTTAGGGTTAGTTTGTGTTTTTAAAAATTAAAAAAATAGAAAAATAGAAAATTTTCTAAAAATTCCAAAAGATTTTATGTTTTGAGTGTGTCTAAGAGTAGAGAGTTTTCCATCTTGAGGATCTGACTATTTAAAAGACTCCTTAAATACCAGATAGTAGCCTTCAGGATTTCTATACCCTCTTTGCCTGAAGTATTGTGGAGGTTAAATAAAAAGATTTTTCTTTTAATTTTTGTAAGGTTTTTGTATTTTGATAACTGTTTTGTGGCGATATGGTGGAATGGCATATTATTATCTGGCTTGATTGTTAATTGTCAATAATATAGTAACCTAGTATTTTGAACCATGTGATTCCATGTTCCATTTTTTCTTAAATGGGTGGAAACTTGGATTTGTCAAGTGTGTGCTTTCTTGAATATAAATTTTTGAATCAATTGATATTAGAAAGGAATTGTGTTAAATTATTTTGATTGATAATACCTATTTGATAGCTATTGAGATTGTCTCTTTATGATTTATCAATAGAGATAGATTTTGCTATGAGGTAGTCCTTTTCTTGTTCATAAGTGTGTTAGTGCATGGTAAAGTATTTGGTTCTATTACAGTTGTTTATGTCTTACAAGTGCTACAACCCGTTCTTCTATGGCTAGTTCCTTGTGCTCCTATGTGCTGAAATGGGCTTAAAAGAAAAATTAGCTTGCTTTACATACAATACTTTCGCATGGAAAAGACAAAAATAGAAAGGCATCTTGATTGAAAATGCGTATCGTGTTTGCCAAAGAAACGAAAATAAAAGATGAGCTAAACTATTAAAAGGTGGTCATAAAGGAATTATGAAAGGTTGTGGTGTCGTTTTGATTTAAACAATTTTAAATGGTTCTTTTAAGCTTTTCCATTGTATGACATTTGCTTGCTTATCATTATAAGGCACTACTGATCTTTTTCTACCCTATTAATAGTTATAAGGTTTTGATCTTAATAATTTTCGGGTTCATTGTGGGAAGTAGAAATATTTGCGTGATGTGGGCTATATTAGTTAATTTGAATTTTTGAATTTGACTTTTTAGAAGGTCTTCTTGACATGGATCTATATGGTTGTTTTGGTATGTGTACTTGTGTGATGTGAGCTTCATTTTGTTGGTATGTGTACTTCAATCCAATTTTATTCTTGCCATTCCTTTGTTCATGTTTAGTCATGTTTTTCTTTTATCTTTTTTTTTCCTTGGGACTAGTAAAACCTTCAGTTGGGGGTTGTTGATAACGCTACGAAATTAGGGTTTTTTCTACTCTTTTTCGTAAGGGTTTGTTGCATTGAAGATGGTTTCGACGCTTTTAGGTTTTATGTGTTCATTTTCATGCATTTACATTTTTATTTGTTTATACATGTTTAATGTAGTGTTTTATTGTTTATTTAAATTTTTTTAACTTATATTTAACTGTGTATCTACTTAGGATTGTTTTTAGGTTGTTTACCTAATTCCTTCCGGAAGCAAAGGTCTTTGGCCGTTCTTATTTGTCTTTTTTTTTATAGTTTTAGTAAGATTTTAAGTATTATTTTTTAGTTAAATTATAGATATTAAAGTATTTTATTGTTCTACGGTCATGTAAGAACAAACGGTGCATCAATCGAACGTCAGACGAGCATTCTAGAGGCAAAATAAAGAAATCACACGAAGCTGTGACAGGCCACTCGCCGACTGTGAGTCCATTAGAATGCCTATTGTAGACTTTGATAGATGAAATGCAAATCAACTACAAACTATGATTGGCTTGCTAGGCGGGTTGTTACTCGATTTTGACAATGTTTAGAGTTCCAGGTATACATTTTTGGCCCGTAATAATGCGTTTTCAAGTTTATTTAGAGCCCTACACATTATAAGTCTTAGAAACTACATATAAGGGTTTGTAGACCTCAAAATCATGTTCTAATTCAGTCTTTCCCTTGGAAGATGCAAATTAGACTAGGGTTTTATCATTTTTTCAAGAAGGGTTGAAGAGGAGGTCCAAGATTGACAACCTTGGACCAAGAACATGTGATTCTTCAATAGAGAAGCATTCTTAAACCTTTTTACATCTTTATTATTCTAGTTAATTCTAGTTTACATGCTTTCAATGTTTTCTTTTGTGTTATTACTTTCATGTTCTAAATATTATAGATTTAGGTTGGATGATGCCGATTCCATTGGGTAACAATTAATTTGATTATCAATTGGAATATCATAAGAATTGGATAATAATTGACAAAAATTGAAAATCTTTGAGATTGATCAACTCTAGATTTAGTTAGCTTGGCCGAGGTGAAATGGTAATTAATCCTTCTATCGTGACCCGAGTGAAATTATTTGCTTAATTAATCTGAGATCAAGGTAACATGATTAATTAATTGGTTCACAAGAGAATTCCATACAGATAATAGTCAAATTAATTCAACCAGGATAGAGAGGTCTCAACACAAAGTTAGTTAATTTGATAGCGTTCAATTGCCGAAGGTTCAAGGTTGAATTAACAAACAGGAATTGAACTTTCATGCATTATAATTGGACCAATTAATTGATTGAATTAATCAAAAATGGAAATTGGCTAGTTTAACCCTAATCCATTGTTTTCATTAGTTAAAGTCTTTAATTTTATTTTAGTTAACTCAATCTCCTTTTTTGATTCTTCAAATAGCATTTTAGCCAAATAACATGTGCTTGCTAAACTAATCCTTGCGGTTTCAACCCCTATTTTCACTATACACTATTTGAACCCGTACGCTTGTGGTGTATTATCTAGTTAATAGTTGAGTTAGGCGACTATAAATTTCATAATTAGATATTCAATGTATCTAGTTTTTGTCTCCACTGTCGAGGATTGGATTTTTGGCCATATTGGTATAATTTGCAAGAATACTACTTTGAATAAATTGTGTTATATTTGTCTTAGATTCATTGTCTGTTTTCAATATTTTGTAAAGCCAAAAAGATTTTCTTTGTCGTTATTTGTTTCGTTATTGAAAAAATCCAATAACATTTTCTTTGTTCAGTGGATACTTTAGGCTAGCTACTATTCTAAATTCTCCCATTTTTCCTTTTTGTGTTTTTTGTGTTAAGTATTTGTTTTTGTGTTTTTTGTTGAGCCAATCTTATAAGAATATGCAAGGAATGAATTGGAATCAATCATTCCAAGGATATTATCATCCTTGTGATTATGGTGGCATGACCAATCAGCATGATTTGGTTACCCCAACCTATTTCAGTAAAAGGCATGCGGAGTTTTCTAGGCCATGCAAGTTTTTATCGCTGATTCATTAAAGATTTTTCTAAAATTTAAAAACAGTTGCAGTAGATTCCCTTTTACGTTTGATGGCGTTTGCTTAGAGACTTTCAGGCTTCTAAAGAAAGAATTAATCACAGCAGCTATCATTATAGCTCCAAATTGGGAGTTTCCGTTTAAACTTGTGTGTAATGCTAGTGACTTTACGGTTGGTGCTATTCTAGGCCAAAGCAAAGATAAAGTATTTCACTCTTGTTATGCTAGCAAAGCATTAACAAACACTCAAATGAATTACACTACAACAGAAAAGGAGCTTTTGGTAGTGATGTTTCCGTTCAATAAGTTCAAAGCTTATCTAGGGGGCATAAAGGTGATTATACACACGGATCACGCAGCTATGAAATACATTGCAAAGAAAGATGCAAAGTCAAGGCTGATACGTTGGATACTACTGCTACAAGAATTTGGCCTAGATATAAGGGATAGGAAGGACACTAAAAACCAAGTTGCAAATCATTTATGCCTACATGGTAGAGAGAAGGAGTAGTCTTTAATATAGATTCGTGAAAAATCATTCCTTGATGTACAACTCTTTTTATTACTCATAAGGTTCCTTGGTATGCTAATTAAGTTAGTCTTCTCAGTTGCTAATGTTTTACCTTCTGATATAACTTTTCAAGTAATGAAAAAGGTTTCTGTTTGATGCAAGGAAGTATATGTGGGATGAGCTATACTTGTTTAGAATCTATGCAAACCAAATCATTTGTAGGTGTGTTCGTCAAGAGGAAATGATGTCAATCCTATAGCACTGTCATGATTCAGATTATGGTTGTCACTCGTAAGTACAAAAACAGCATCGAAAGTGCTATAGTTGGCTTTATACTGGCCTACTCTGTTTAAAGATGCCCATCAATTTGTAGTAAGTTGTGATCGTGACAAAGGGTAGACAATATATCAAGAAGGAATTAAATTCCACTAAATAACATCCTTGAGGTGGAGATTTTTTATGTTTGGGGGATTGACTTCATAGGTTCATTAATCTCCTCATACAACAACAAATACATCTTGGTAACAGAAGACATTGTATATCTCGAAGTGAGTAGAAGCAGCTGCCTGTCTTACCAATGGCTCAAAAGTGGTGCTCAAATTCTTGAAGACAAACATTTTTACTTGTTTTGGAACTCCTACGACAGTTATGAGTAATGGAAGGTCACATTTTTGTAATCAACAATTTGAGACCTTGTTGCAAAAATATGTAGTCAAGCATAAAATTGCCTTATCATACTATCCATAGACAAGTGGCTCGGTGAAAATTTCAAATAGGAAAATCAAGAACATTTTGGAGAAGACAATGTGTCCCTCAAGGAAGGATTGGGTAAATCACTTAGATGAAGTTTTATGGACATAGAGGACAGTGTACAAAACCCCAAATGGTACGTCGCCCTATAGGCAGATTTTTAGAAGCATGCCATTTTCTCTTGAGCTTGAATATAAGGCATATTGGGCCATTAAAAAGCTCAATATCGATCTTGATGTAGTGGGTGAAAATGTAAGGAATTCCGGTTCCAAGCGTATGAGAAGACATTTAAGCTCTAGAATGAATGGACTAATAGGTGGCATGATAAGCGTATTTTCCATCAAAATCTTGAAGTTGGGAAGCGAGTGTTGTTATCCAATACAAGATTGAGATTGTTTCTGGGTAAAATAAAGTTTCGATGGTCAAGACCATATGTGATAACACAAGTCTTCCCATATAGGGTAGTAGATTTAATTGATTGCAAGGGAAAACAATTTAGAGTTAATGGCCAACGAGTGAAAGCCTACTTCGGTGATGATATAAATTCTCAAAGCAATTCGATTGAACTTGGAGATGCATGAACCATTAGCTATGCATATCCATAGACTTTAAACAAAGCTCTTTATCAAAGGCAATCCATGTTTTCTAACCTTTTACTCTTCAATTGTTTCGTTACTCTGTATACTTTTAAAATTGTAGTTTTGAGCTAATTTTTAGTTGTATATGTTGTGCAGGTGTTAAAATAAAGTCTGAAGGTGGTTTGTTGTTCAAAATATGTATAAGGATTGAAATGCATGATCTCCGATTGAACCGAAAAGTGTGCATCCGGCGTTGTGACCGGGCACAACGGTGCCCATGGCTTGGCAAGGGCGCCTAGCCACGGTTTCAATAGGTATAGAGGCTGCAACCCATTTTAATATACACCCATCTTCTCCACCTTCCAAACACACCTAAAACCCTTCTAAACTCTTCTAAACCCTTTCCCAAACAAAGTCCATTTGTTTTATACTTCAAATCTTGAGTATAACACAAAATGCTCTCACCTTTTTGTTCAATTTGCTGCAATAAAGAAGAAGAAGAAGAGCAATTCTCAACAGGAATATCAAGAAAGTTCATCCATGGAGAAATCTTTCTAAGGACTAAGTGAACTTCGAAGAACACTTCTAAGACCTTAAAAGGGTGATTTCTATCCTTTTTATTATTTTTAAAGTTAATCCTTTTCATTTAATTGATCTTTGATTGGTGGAATTACCTTACTTGATTTGTGCTTAGTTGAGCTTTCTTGGGTTGATTTTTTGTGACTATTTGTACTTTGTTGGTATAATTGGTGTTCTTGAACTTGTTTCTTGCATATTTTAAGAATCAATTGAGCTTATTAGTTTGAGAATGTTTCTAAAGCAAGTAGTTCTTCAAAGAAAAATTATTCTAAAACTCAATTCCCTTTTAATAAAGCTGGTGAAAAATACCATTAGCGCGGCGTGTTACGGTAATTTTTGAAAAAGATTTTAAATTTGATATGTCATGGAAGCATAGAGACCTCTAAAACAAAGTAGAGCATATGATTCAAAAGAGAGGTTGTGTCACGCCCCAAAAATGGGACCGTAACACGCCGCGCTAATGGTACACCTGACCAAAGCGCAAGGCACAAACGAACAAAGCAACAAACTTAACCGCAATGTAATAGAACCATCAAACCATTACTTAACTATAAAACCGAATAAGTTCATTTTTACACAAAAATACGAATTACAAAATTTCTTCTTAGTACAAAAGATGCTACAACAAAAACAAAGTTACATCAATACAAAACCTATCTAATACACTACCCCTCTCCAAACAAAAGAGAAGCTTGGAAGATTATCCGCAGTCCTACCAAGAATGTGGAATAAGAGAAAATCTAAAAGCTGCTAATGCGGTGGAGAGTAAAAAACGAGCACCTAATCTGAAAAATTATAAGTCACGTGGGGTGAGCATAACTAGCTTTGTGGATATCATAAAAGCTCTTCAAATGGGACCAAGCATTTCGATAAAAAGAAAAACATAAAGATAATAACATTTGCGAAAACCATAGTCATGAAGCAGTTTCTAAAATGTCTCATGCCATTTAAACGTCAGGCATGTCCAAAACATAGCCAAAAAGATCCATTCATTTCAAAACATAGCTAAAATGTCTCATGCCATTTAAACGTCAGGTATGTCCAAAACATAGCCAAAAAAGATCCAATCACATAAGAACACATAGTATGCTAAAGCATAGCGAACAAATCCAAGTACAGTTTATTATCCATAATATAATAAAATAGCAATGAGTATCTTTTAGGCTCGAAGGTATGACCTTTTAGTACTAGTCAGATCTAGTAATCTACCACACCTACTAGTCTGACCGGGAGGTCAAGTTATCCCATCACAAGACCCAGCAGTCAATTAGTTCAAAACATTCACAGCCACCATGGCTGTCTCTTATACACTATAGAACCAGTTCTCCACAAATCAAACATTTCCAAACACATCCAAAATTATATACCTAATTTCTCCTATGAGCCTGATTCTTGGTTCTTAATTAGCATAATCAAATCATATTTTATGTTACATATCAATTGATTAACATAAAATAGCTTGGTCCCGATTTCATATGTAATAATTCCAAAACATTGTAAAAGTGCAGTTCCAAACATCATACACAGTTAAATTCCATCCAAACATATTTGAAAGTCGTTAAACAAAATACAAGTGGAAGAGGGTCTATGTGATAAGTTGGATGATGACGAGTCCATGAGCTGAAAAGAATTCACATCTGGAAGTGAAGTGTGAACCTCAGCTACATCTAAAACTAGGGGATTGTTGTAATTGTTATTGTTTATTTTTTACTATTTTTAGTATTCTTATGTTAGGAACATGAGACAATGTTTCATTTTAAGTTAGGGCATATTTGTTTTTTTGGTAGTGTGATTCTAATTATGTGTTATGTGTTTTGGAAGTTGTGTTTTTATTCATTTTCAACTTCGGTGATGTGTTTGTATTAGAATTTAGGAATTTCTTTTCAAAAATGTTTCTAAAAACACAAAAAGAATTTGATTTTAGGCAATTTTTGTCAATATTGAGGATGACTGTATAAAAGATCCCGAGGTACCAGATGGAAGCCATCAAGATTCCTACACTCTCTTTTCTTGAAGTATTGCAGAGGATTAACCAAAAAGATTTTCTATTTTTAGTAGTAGTTTTAGTGTATTCATCAACTTTTGTGACTATATGTCGTGAGTATAAATATGTTTCAAGGGAACAACGCTTTTTAGAGTGTCTCTTACACAGTGTATGTAAACTTTACTTTTCTCTTTGATCCCTTTGAATTGTGGAAGTGTTACCACTATAACTTAATATATTCCCATGAGTGATAGGTGTGAAAGTCAGCTAATTTTCAATGAGTGTTAATCGCGATTGCCTTGTGATTTTTGTTTTGCTTGTGTTATTCATTGGAATTGTATGTGATTTATATACTTGAAAAGTATTAGTGAATTTTAGACCAAGGAAAGGATTTAGGCATGTTCTATGGATTGTTTGTGCCAAAAGGCTATCTAATTGACATTTTATCCTTAGTTTCCCCTTTTGAACTTTAAGAGTCATATTTTTTTGTTAAACCATGTTTTTTAACCAAGTTGTCCTTTTATTTTCTCACTCTGCATACCCATCACCTTAATATTTACTATTGGTTCCTTTTGGTATCCATATTATGGGGCTATTGATGTAATGGTGGATAAATGGAAAGCAAGTGTTTGATGATGGAAAAAATAAGTTACATGCCATGTTTATCTAAAAATCCTCTTTGTTATGCAATATTGTGTTGAAAAAAAAGATAAAACAAAAAAAAAAAGTTGAAAAAAAAGAAAGGAAAATAAATCTAAAAGAAAAAAATAGAAAAAAAAAAAAGAAAGACAAATAAAGAAAATAAGGACAATCTTTCTACGCTGCATTACGTATTATGAATAGAGAAGGAAAATTCTTTCTAAATTGTAATAAAGAAGGTATATTTTTGCCTTAAAAAATGGTCGTTTGGTTAAATGTTATGGTAATATGGGAATGTTCTGGTGGATTTTGATTCAAGTTATTCACTAACATATCTAAGGTAATATTTGCTACTTTTATCCAAATATATATCCTATGTTTTATCCCTTAGCCTACGTTACAAGGTTTAAAGACCTACTGGATCCATAGTTTGAGTTCATTTGTTTTAGTGAGTATTGTGCATGCTAATTTCTTCCAACATGTTTGTCACTTGGTGATATTTTATTGAATGAGTTTTTCAACAATTAGTCAGCAAGTGATATATGCGCTTTCATGTGTTGAGAGTTAACACTTTCATGATGATGTTATAGGGGTTGATTACCAATGCTCTTTTACATATATGTTGAGTTCGTTTCTCTACTTGCTAGTGTTCTTTGTTACGACTATTGATGCAGTGAGGAAGGTTAATGAGTCTTATGTGTTTCATGAGTTTGTTTTGTTTTACTTAGGATGAGTAAATTTCAAGTTGGGGGATGTGATAACTCTATAAAAGAGAGTTATTTATATGCATTTTAGCTTGAATTTTAGTCGGTTTTTGATGTGTCTTGTTTAATAAGTTGGGGTATTTTGGTATTTTTATGTTTTTATCCTAAAATATTAGTTTATGTATTTTTATTATTTTATTACACTTATTTATATGTTTTAATGTGTTTTTATAAGTTTGGGCAATCAAAGGTCAAACGGATGAAAACGAAGCAAAAGGAGTGAAATCAAGGCTTTCGCAGCAGAGAACTACATGCAGGGGCACCTAGGGATTGCCTAAGCTGGGTAGGAGCCAAGAAGTTTGCAATGGTGCCTACCATTGGACCAAAATTAGGATTTTGGCAAGTTTTGACGAGTTGGAGCAGTTCTGTGGGTATTTTCGACGTATGACTTCTTGAAACTCTAGAAACCTATGTAAATATGTGTAAGAGGTCATACTATATATATGTGTGTGTGAGTGTGTGTGTATGTTCAACATAATTTAACCTAGGTTACGTGAGTTAGAGTATAGAGCAGCCACAGAAACATTAGGAGTTGATCAATCTAAAGGAGGAGAATCATCAAGGTAGAGGACGAAGAGCGCGACTACTACTAGTTTTTCTTCTCTTTCTCTTTCCCTTGTGATTTATTTACTCTTGAATGATTGAAAAACGTTATTTTGATGTATTTATGACTACAATGATGCATTAATTTCATACCTAGGATTTTGATGCATTAATTTCATACCTAGGATTTTATTCCAAATTTTCCATGAAGATTATTTGTTAAGGTTTTGATTGATTCTATTTGATTGCTTATGTTTATTTGTTTATTTGAATTGTTCTTAATACCTCTAGATTACTGATGCTATTTAGAAAAGTCACCCAGTTATGAAATTTTTAAAAATATTTAAATCCTAATACTAACTAGACGGCATCCTACAAGTATATGGTTGTCAACTAGTAGTAAAGAGAAGTAAGGATCGAACACATAAAGATTGGTTGATTATTACCAATTAATTTATTGGATTATTAGTTGAAGTGGTTGATTTTAAGAAAAGATTAAACTATAGCTAGAATTTAAGAGACTAGAAAGTAATTCAAAGGCCAGGAAGGCAATTTAAAGTAAATATCAACACTCAAAAAAGCATTGTTTTGAAAGCAATTAAAGAGAGCATGAAAAGAGAAAACATTTAGAAAGCAATTTACTAATCTAATTGCTAATTATCACTAAGCAAGTACAATTAAAGAAAGCCTATGGGATTTGACCGAATTAACTCATCTAAACTACTAATTATCAGCTAAGAAAGCATTTTTAAGAAAAACTAATTAATTTACCCATTAAACCAAGAAAACAAATAAATGAAGCAATTATATAAAAAGCCCAGGAACTAATCTACCCTAATTAACTAATCTAACTACAAATTACCACTAAGAAATCATTTTTAAGAAAATCCCATAAACTAGTTCATCCCAATTAGCTAATCTAAGATACAATTTTCCACTACGAAACTATTTTTAGAGAAAGTTTATAAACTAATCTGGCAATCATGCTAAGAAAGCATATAAAGAAAGCAATTAAATCTAAAGGTCATGAACAATTTCTACCAATTAAACAAAAAAAGTAAGTAAAAAGTGTATTTTAATGAAAGCAATTAAACTAATTGGACTAAAAAATAGGAAGTTAAAGGCAAACTACAGGAGTTTGAACAAGAACAAAGTACTTACCACTAAAAAGGTTGAATCTTTAGCTTGGAAATGAAAATTACAAGAGAGATAAATCCTAATCTACTCTAATCTAATAGAAATCCTCCCGAAATAGGGTGGAAAAAGGGAGAAAAACTAGAATGTTCTACTCTAGTCTGTACTATTACCTACTTTAAGTTCTCTTTCCTACTTAGCCTTCAAAGAGGCTTAAGAGGTGCATTTATATGCCAAGGTTAGGAAGGAAGTTGTAGTTGCAATTTGTCATGAAATAGATGAATTGGCCTTTCAAAATTACTCTTTCTGTCTCAATGACCGTGGTCACTAACAACTTGGTGACCACGGTTAACAAATTTTCTTCTTTAAAATCTTGACTGCAGTTACTGATGCTCACGTGAATTTCCCTGATAAACGCGATCAATATATTTCCTTCTTCATATTGATGATTACGGTTACTGATGCTTCATGATGATGACAGCAGTTGTTAAGCACAGTCAAAGTTCAGTAGCAATTTTTCTCCAGTGAAAGCGGTTTATGACTTTCCTCTTCAAAATTTATGATTGCGGTCAATTGATGCTTGACAGCTTTATTTGAACCCTACAAATTTCAATAAATACACTCTTTTAATTGCACAAGAACACTAAAATAATATTCAAAATACTAAATTAACATAAACTAACATAGTCTAGAACATGGAAGTAAAAATACGCAAAAACAACATTTAAACTATAAAAATGTTTGAAACTAAAGCAAAAATATTCATTTTTAGGGTATATATAACTAGTTTCCTAAAGTTATCACACTCCCGAACATAAGCTCTTACTTGTCCCAAACAAAATAAAAGACAAGAAAAAGAATAACAAACACACAAACGAATACAAAACATAACTATCATAACATAACAAAGAAATTGAAATTGAAATGTCAAACTCTAGTGCACTAGTTAAAAGTGAATATGGGATTTTAACTCTACAAACTCAACATTTTGATCCATCCTTCCATTTACAAAAGTACGCACTAGTTTTAGACAGACACTTTATTTTGACCAATAAAGGGTTTATGAAATGCCAATTTAAATGTAAGTTGATCTAGAGCAAAAAAGTCAAGTTTCTAAAAAATTTGCTCCAAGTATAGAAAGATATTTAAGACTTATTTTAGAAAGTACAAAAGATGCAAAATGATCACACAAGGACTTCTATGGACACCTCACTTTAACAAAGAGCACCATAGGAGCTTCCATGTTCCAGCATAAATAAGATCTTATAGCCTAGATTAAGATGTCATGCAGGACTTTTTAAGCTTGTAATGTTGGCCAAGGTAATAGTGTAGGATAAATTTAGACATAAGTGGCTCAAATCACTTTAGACATTCCAATACAACATCTTGGACTACTATCCCATGAAAACGAGTCCCAAAACCAACATGACTTGACCAACCAACACTTAGAAGACAAAAATATTATTACTAACAAAATAAACTCTTGAAGGTAAGATGAACCTTCTTTATGCAATAAGAACAAAATACTTTCAATTTTCTTCTCCTCTTTTTTTTTTTTTCTTTTTTTTAAGAGAAGAATTTCTTATGGAGCAACAATTACAAAAATCAATCAATTACAACAATGGAGATACAATTAACATTAAACATCTTGACTTCAATCCCTAAAGCAATTACACAAAAATCTCTTTCAAACCATTGTATAACCTCTAACTATTACATTGGAAGACTAAGATGATTATACAATGACTAATGTGATAGGACGAAGAGATGATGAAGAATCAAAATGGAATGGCTAAGTTGTGTGGTTGAAAATGAAATTAGTCTACAAGGTCTAATGGGGACACTTGGGATAATGTCAATGTAAGGTAAGTTTTTTGGTTCAAACGGTCCAAGAAAATGCCTAGATCGTTTCCAAAATTCGACAAACTTTACTAAAATGGGGGGATTTACACTACCCCAATCAATGTACCAAGCTAAACCTTACAAACCCACAAAATATCCGAAATACAATTCATACAACGTGACCAAAGTTGCTTAATTCACCTCTTCCTATACTCAAAACCAATTTCTAAAATCTTAAAATGCTTGAATCACATCAATAATCAATTGAATGGCAGATGGCAATGAAAAAAACACTTCTGGAAAAAGTAAAGTTTGAGGTCAAAACTAGTTGAGAAAACCATTTTATAAAGTAGTTGAAAACATGGTTGAGTTTCATGGGTTAAATCCCAATTTTCACATGAAGTGCAACCTATGTCCAACATCCAATTCTAGCTCTCACAAACAACAAAAACAAAAACCATTTCCAAAGAACAAGACAATAGACACCACCACACTTTTCACATTATTTCTATGATGAGTACAACTCATTCTACCACTCACCCATCACAAAAAATAAAAATACTAGTAAAGAGCAGAAAAGCATAAAACTAGCAAAGCAAAATACTAGGCAATGACTTTGAACTTATACTTGGTCAATCAAAAGCCACAATTAGAAGATGGACAACATGCTAATCAAATGAATGTGAATACAATCAAAGCACAAGTTGAACTTAGAACACGAATTTTTACCCTTAGTTATGGACTTCATCAACATTAAGCATAACAGTAAACAAAATTAAGATATCGAATGATCAATTCCATGTAAGTCATATAAATACTACTATAATTAAACACATGAGTCTAGAGGTTGTTTATCCTTTCATAAGCCAAAAATGTTATACTAAGAAAGCGCTATTGGGACTTCACGAGGTCCACACAAATTAAGGAAGAAAAACACAAATAAGGGTAACAGGTTTAACACAACAAACGGGTTATCTCTATGCCCAATTCTTTCCCCATACTTAGGTTCGCACATAATTAGATTAAAAAGTCTTTCAACAACCCAAATAACTCTCAATTCTATGTCAAGCGTTTATATCATTTGCTCAAAAATTAACTCAAGCCTTAGCAAGTCTAATGTCTCAATAAGTAGACTTCTATAATCAAGTAGCAAACCAAGTTCAATTTCATCCAACAACTATCACAAAATTCACAAGAATAGTATATTGCCATCAATCATTATCATCAACAACCAAATTCAACCAAGAACATCCAAAATCAATAACCAATATCAAGACATAATTTAAGCACATCTACTAAGCACAATGCTACAGCCTTTATTACTAATGAAGTACTTAAACTAAAGTAAGTAAGGAAAAGAAAGCAAAGTAAAGAACAACCTTTCTCTTACTCAATCAACATCAAGAAGACTTCCTAAGTATATTGTAATCATTGGTGAATTTGCACCATTGTGTATTCCTCCGCAGTCCCCGAGGAAGTGAGCTTCGACAAAAGTATATTGTGTTCCTTTTCCCCTCGAGAATGTATCTCTCTTTATCTCTCACTTCTTGATCCACCGCTTTTTCCACAAACACCCTAAATGGAACTTCCTTTATCGTAATCAGGACAAACCGACACTCATGTAAAGAGAGAGTTGGTAATTTCCCTCCATTAGTGTTATGTGTCCCGGTAGTGGTGACTTCAATTTCACGACGCTCTTGAGAACCAGTTTCTTGCAAGATATTCGCAATTTGTTCTTCTTGAATAGATTCTTCACACATTGGTAGGGAGGAGTCCATTGTACTTCACCCTTTACCATTCCTTGAATTTCGTGCAATTTGGTATTGTAACCTCTTCGTGGATTCTCGAAGTTTAGCCATCTCTTCTTGGCATTGGGCTTGTTCTTCTCAAAGTTCTTGAATTTCAATCCACATCGATTGATCTTTCCTCATCACACTCTTGGATTGGTAGGTGAAAGAATTAGGGCTCCCTTGATTCATAAAATGGCTCTTGAGATGGAGGGAAAGGATAGGAATTTTCAAGCATACCTCCATTATAATAAAATTGATAATTTTCTTGGTATTAATAGTTCAATTAGTTCCTTGCATAATCATAACAACCAGCAACACAAATAAAAACAAGAAAATGGACTAAAACAACACAAACAAGAAAATTAGGAATGTTTATACTACTAGATACACCATCTATCACAAAGAAAATCTTTTTGGATTTTTCAAAATAAGAACAAAACTACAAATTAAAAATGTTTTTCGTTTTAGAAAAGTCACCTTGTTATGAAATTTTAAAAAATGCCTAAATCCTAATACTAACTAATTGGTAGCATCCTGGAAGTATACAGTTGTCAATTAGTAGTAAAGGGAAGTATGGATCGAACCCACAAGGATTGGTTAGTGATTACCGATTATTTGCTGCGGAGTTGCAATACTGTCGTAGGCACCCAAAATTAACAACTCTCAATATGTAGTAATGGTGAGTACAGGTCGTCCCACAGAGAATGGAAATTATTCTTGTGCTAAATGGAAAAAAAGGGTTTTGAATGCTTTTAGACTAAAACCAAAACAATAAAATAATTGAAGAAAATTCGATACAAGAAAAGTCTTGGTTTTGGTCATATCCACCATGGCAATTTCACTAGTCGATCCTTGACACACAAGATAATTCAATTTTATATCAAGCACAAATTGAAGAACTAACCTGAACGAATATCAATTCAAAGTTGATTCTTATTTATTTCTAAAGTTGGTTAATTTTCAACACGCGATCCAATTAACCCTAACTATTAATTTAACCCAGACACGCGCCAAAGATTAATTTAATAGAAGCTCAGTTAAAATCAACAAGAACAATTAGGCTAATACACATCTAAACACACGCGGTTATGCCAATTAGATGATTAATTTCCCTAAAGTCAATAACACTAATCAAGTAATTTCAAATTCAGTTGCTTCACAGATTGAATTAAGCACACGCAGTTAAAACAATCTAGCAGTAGAGTAATTCTAATAACTTAATTATTCTGCAGCAATAACAAGTTAAAAAGAACAGTCATAAATTTAATTGCAGAAAAATAATCAATAATTGAGATAAAAGTGAATAATTCAAGCACAAGAAATCTCACAACTTGGTAGAATTGACCATGGCTTCAATTCCCTCTACCAAGAAAAGGGCTTAGGCACAAAGTGCCATGAAAGAATAAAGAATAATTTTCTACTCAAACCCCTAGCCAAAAGAAAATAAAAGTGTCGATCTCCATTTTTCTCACCCTACTTGGGGTATTTATATTGAGTATTAGGGTTACTAGCAAGGATTTATGGATATGGACATGACATCGGCTGTGAAAAGAAGTCCGTCCGGGCGAAGAAACCTGCTGCAAATCCACTTCACGCCTTCTCACTGCCTTCCGCGCACATGCGCTGGGGCCTTTGCGTGCATGTGCGCGTGAGGTAGTGAGGTCCTGGCTTGTTCCATCCTCCATGCACATGCGGGACCTGCACGTGAGCTACTTGAATGCTTGGACAGAGTGCACATGTACTCGTAGATGTGTATAAGAGCTTTCTAAAGTACTCCGCCTTAGGCTTCAATTTTCACCTTGATACTTGCGTAATTTGGTAAAGTGTAAAACACAAAAGTTGTAGCTCTTTGCCTTGGCTTTCCAATACATCTTAAATCACCTCAATCAAAGCTCGAGATCAAAAGTTACGCCTGAAATACAAAATAGTGTGTAGAATGGCTTTATACTCGTGCATGTCCCGTACTAAGGATTTTCTTTCATCTTTTCCCATATTTTTCAGCTCTTTTACACTTTAACCCTACAAAAACTTAGAATAACCAAATTAAGCTCAATAAATAACTCAAATCTTACTTACATCACATAAAAACGTGGTAATTGACACATAAAATATAGCACAATTATGAACTTCTCATTAAACTAAAAAAGCAAGTAAAAAAAGTATTTCAATGATAACAATTAAACTAATTAAAATACAGAAACTTGAAGTTAAAGACTAACTAAAGGAGTTTGAACAAGAAGTACTTACCACTAAAAAGGTTGAATCTTTAGCTAGGAAATGAAAATTACAAGAGAGATAAATCCTAATCTACTTTAATCTAAGAAAATCCTCCCTAAATGGGGAGGAAAAATGGTGAAAAACTAGACTATTCTACTCTAGTCTTTACTATTACCTACTTCAACTTCTATTTCCTATTTAGCCTTCAAAGATGCTTAAGAGATGTATTTACATGATGGGGTTGGGAAGGAAGTTGCAGCTACAAATTGCTACAAAAGACGGATTTGCCCTTCAAAATTACTCCTACTATGCTCGATGGCTGGGGGTCACTAACAGCATGGTGAAACACGGTTAACAAAATTCCTTCTTTAAAATCTTGACTACGGTTACTAATGCTCACGTGATTTCCCTAATGACCACAGTAAATAAATTTCCTTCTTCATATTTATGACCACAATTACTAATGCTTCATGATGATGATCGTGGTTGTTAAGTGCGGTCAAAGTTCCAGTAGTGATTTTTCTTTGGTGACCGTGGTTTATGATTTCCCTCTTCAAAATTATGACCACAGTCAATGGCTGCTTGATAGATTGATTTAAGCCCTACAAATAAATACGCTCTTTAATTACACAAAAATATTCAAATAATATTAAAAACACTAAATTAACATAAACTAACATAATATAGAACATGAAAGTAAAATTAGGCAAAAACTGTCTCTTATACACATCTAGATGTGTATGAAACTAAAGTAAAAATACTTAAGTTTAGGATACATATAACTGTAGTTTCCTAATGTTATCAATTATTAATCACCGCCTAGAGTGAATTGTTAATGTTAAATGAAATCAGGTGACAGAGGAAACTTAAGGTTAGAATAGGTTCAAATAGCCTTTGTGTCTCTTTATCTGATATTGAGATGGTTATTACGTGTCTCGAATAGAAATATACCTATGCACCTTAGGAAATCAATTAGGATTATATTTATGCACTAATTAAGGCTTTTAATCCACATAAAAATATAATGGACTAGTTAGGGTTAGTAGATTTGCAATGAGTTCTCACTAGAAACTATAAATTACAATAGGAACCCTAGATTAGAAAACAACATAAGGAAAACAATGAACCAAAGTATTCGTTTGGATTGGTAAAGGAACAATAAACCCTAGACATTTAATCATCTACTTCACAACCTATTTACTAAGTTCGTTTTGTTTGTAGTCAGTTATTTATTTACTTGTCTTATTATTTACATTATTGTTTGTTTAAATAGAACATTGAGTGTGTTACTCTAGTATTTAGCAGCACATTAGTCAAGCATAGTCCTCATTGGAACAATCTCTATTTATCATTGCATTACTCTTGTTTGATCTGTATACTTGTAGACGTGAATTCATGTATTAGCACCACCTACACGAGCAGACATTCACCAAGAAAGGATTAACATTATACTTACCCAATGCAAGGAAATTAGTTCATAATGATTGAAAAAAGTAAACAAGGTTAAAATGCTCATATAAAAGTTGGCCAGAATGAAAACTAAGTAATTCAAAAGAAAAACAACTTCTTACACAAAATTAAAACTTGTAAAAAGGCCAATAAACTAAACTATATTAACTTGAAAGAATTAAATACACAAATAAAGCAAGGAAAGACAATTCAAAAAAATGAATAAAATAATATAGTTTCTC
The DNA here is from genome assembly GCA_025175665.1 of Cinchona pubescens. Taxonomy (NCBI): domain Eukaryota; kingdom Viridiplantae; phylum Streptophyta; class Magnoliopsida; order Gentianales; family Rubiaceae; genus Cinchona; species Cinchona pubescens. The sequence goes on from JANKKI010000151.1 coordinate 666,307, forward strand.
TCACTAAATTTACTAAAAAGAGTACTATCTCTATCTACTTTCTAACTAGTGCTACCTAATGACATTTGACCTTACAAATTTACTATTAGATGAAATATCTAAAACTTGGTCATATAATTTTTGATAACCTTAGAATTAAGGTTATTATGGTACTCTTTTGTATTTGATTTTTAGGTGTTTTGAGCCATTATTATTATATTTTTGTGATGTTTTAGAGTTAAGAGTCCAATTAGAGTAGTTTGCATGTTTTAAAATAATTTTAGTGTTAATTTGTGTGTAATTAAGTTATTTATGTTAGTGAGTTTTCTAGAGCAAGTCAAAAGGTTAAAATGATCGAGTTGGAGAGTCAAAATACAAGTGAAGAACCTCAAAAGATATTTGGATAGAAAGATCATTCACCATACCGAATGAAGTGAAGTCAAATTGGCAAACCAAGAAAATTGAGAAACATAAGGTTCCTTCCCTGCGGCGAATGAGCCAAAGCAGAAATGCTTCGTCGCAGCAAAGGTCTCTGGTGGGAGTTGAATGTGGTAATTTTTCTTTTTTCATAATTTCAATTTCCCACTTGTTTTGGGACTCTTTTCAGTAGATAGGCAATTTGCGAAGACTCCTAATTTCTAGGACTTGAGTAGGGAATAAATAGTTATGCTTGGAGAAAAAGCAAAGAACAAGGATCATTCTAGTTTTGCTCCTCATTTTTTACTCTCTATTTAGGGTTTTAATTCATTTTCTATTGCTTTACTCTCAGAAGTTATCATTTTCGCAGACAAAGTTTAAGCTCAATTGGGGATTCTTAGTTAAAAGTAACTCTTGGTAATTTCTTTTATTTTCCAAGAGATTTCAATTCTTGCTATTGTTATTTATTTTTATGAATTTCTTAGTATCAAACCTATTATATGTTTATTCATTTTCTTGTGTTCTTTTTTATTATTATGTTTTTATTTTATTAAATATGAATTAAATCTACTAGGGTTAGGTATAGATGATGCAATTTTCTTGTGAACTAATTTAAATAACCATTAATATGATCAATCACACTTTTAGGTAATAATCATTACAAATTTGACAATTCTAAAGAGTAGCAAATCTAGTTTTGGTTAGATTGCCCGAGATAACACAGAAGTCAATCCCTCATCACAGATCATTATTTATTATTGGATTAGATTAATTCTTTGTCATGACAAACATGAATTTCTAGTTGGTGCAGTCATTATAATTCTATATATCAAATAACTCAATTTAATTGAAATTAGGTGTAAGAGAAATGTACCCCAAACCATTAGATTGATAGTACTCAACATCATGAGGAATCAAGGTTGGGTTAATAATTGGGAATTGAACCTCCACAATGTGTAATTGAGTTGATTGTTGGTACCTTGAAGGAATTCTAGAAAATTACTAGCCTAGCACCTGACCTGTTTTCTTATCATTTGGTAATACCTTTCTTTTGATTCAGTTTTATTTACTGCATTCTTTAAATTCTATCTAATTACTAGTTTTATTTAAATTGAAAAATCAATACTCCCGTCAGATCATCTAGCATTAGTAATTGTGGTCGAATTTTGGTACTTTACTACACACTCCCTGTGGGAACTATCTCTATTCACCCCACTATATTGATACCGTATACCTGTGGAATTTAGTGGAAAGTTAAGGGTAAGTTAATTTAAAACTTCATGTTTCACTCATCAATTATTTTTAAAAAAAGAAGCTAACTTAAAAATACAATTACAACGAAAAATTAAGCTCAAACCGAGTATATGATTTCACTGCTTTAATTCTCAAATCGCAGTCCAAGTCCTTGAATTTTCTTTAAAATTGAGCTTCTTGGACAATAGTATAATTCTTTGCTTCATTAAGTTTCGCACCGCGGTTCGAGTTTTGATGACTTTCTTGAATTTCTTCATTTTGCTTTTTCACTCCCCAAACTCTATGACTTTTTCTTTTGTACCCTTTTTGTCTATTTTAACCTATAAGAACACCACATTTACATGAGTGAATTATATTAAAATGACATGACAATACTACTAAAAACTTTAAACCTAGCTAAACACTTATAAAAACACAGTTAAACACGAAATCACACAAATATACTAGAAAACTGGGATAAACCAATTAGAACACCATACAATTAAAGATGAAATGACATAAATATACAAGAAAACCGGAATAAACTTATCAAAATACCATGGTTTTAGTCAGCTATGTATATAATAGAGTTAACACTAAGGCAAAGGGGTTTTCATCTCTCTTCTTAGAGTCTTAGGTTGTGTTTCAATCTTCATTCCTTGTTCTGTTTATGCTCGTATTCTTTGACTCTAGAGTTTAGTAACCTATTTATTGTGTCTTTTTTGTTGTTCTTGCTAAAAATCACCAAAAAACTTTACAAAACAAAAAACATCAAAATTTTCTTTTAGCTTTACTTTTTTTTTTTAATTAAACTTTCTTTTTTATTTTTCATGTAGGACAACTTGGTAAGTAAATCATAAAGTTTCATTTTATTTCCTGAAGAACAGAATGGAATCTTCTTAAATTTTTCTAACATGAAAAATAGGATTGAAGAATGCTATTTGAATTAGTTGGGGAATATTTTATAGAGATGAAGTGCCTATTTTTCTAGGCTAAAGGACACTTTGCACATGGTCTGAAATTATACTATTGGCCATTAGATTCTAGAGTTGGGAGTTAATGAATATCCAATTATTCATTTCGAATGGTGGAGATATTGATAAAATTATATCGCATGAAGATATTGCTTTTTTTATAACAATTTCCTTAGAACATAGATGGGAAAGAGGTCTAGATGACAAGGTATCTTATTTCATTTCTATACCAAGCTGGATTCAACTTTGGAACTTGCCTATGAGATGGTATATAGTCTCCACAGGGAGGAAGATTGGGAGTATCTTTGATGAGGCTTTAAATGTAATCTTTCCTAAAACTAGTGGCCGAGATGGAAGGCACATTAAATTGTTGGTTACTTTGGATCTTTTGAAGCTTGTATTAAGGGGATTAATGGTACAACTTTCCAGAAAATCAAGGAGGATTTTCTTCAATTATAAAAATCTTCCTTTATTTTTTTTACTGCAATCATGTTGGTCACATTGAAAGGGCATGTCCTACAAAGCAATCATATTATAGTCATAATCCCTTCATTCTAGTCAATTTGGTTGTGGGTGTGTGCTTCTTCTTTGCAATTTTTGGGTAAAAAATGCAGCTTTTGGCTCAATTTTATGGAGTTTGCCATAGATCTAGATGGTCTGATAGTGTGCTGACTAGTCATGGTTATATTTCTGGTGCTAATTTTGGCAAAGATGTAAATTCTAGGGGAAAAGTAGTTGGGAAGCAAGTTATCTCAATTCAAAAAGAATAACTACTCCACAATGTTCATTTTTTCTTTCTTCTTCTTTACCCTCTAAAACAATGTCGTATTTTCCCAATTCAACTCTAAATCCTTTTTTCTTACCTGAGACAATGTGGCTCACATAAGTTCCTATGTCCTCCAGATATAGCACCACTTGTCAATTGTGTTTCTTCTAGTAGCCTCACTTTACCTTTGATGATTGTATAACCTAAATGTAATTCAACCTGTTGAAAAAAGTTGTCTCAGTTAAAGAATCAAATCCAACACCAAAAATTAATCATAAAATCCAAATAATTGATGTCGTGGTTTCTCATGATTTTGATGGTTCGGCGACTAGTGGTTTGCAATTGGTGGTTGACCAATTGAGTTCCAATCTTCCAACTTTTGTTGAGGGTGAATCTTCTCAGGATGAGAGTAGACGAAATGCAAAGAAATATTGGTGAGAAATGATATTAAATAGAAAACGAAAAAAATGCAACTAAGTTCTTCTTCTCAAGCTGAGAAGTTGGTACGGCCAAACTTTAGAGGGCTCTTTTTGATAAATGAAGATTATTGCATGGAATTGTAGAGACCTTGGGGACCTCTGACAATTCCTTAGTTAAAAGGAGATCGTTCATGACCATTCTCCTAATGTGGATTTCTTATGCGAAACTAAGAATAGTCGTTCGTTTTAGATAAAGTGCATAAAAAGTTGTGTTTTGATTTTATGTCTATTGTTCCTTCTATTGGTGAAGTTGGGGCTTTGGCTGTATTCTGGTATAATTATTTGTTGGTTGAGAATGAGTGTTGTACTCTTTTTTCTATTGAACTACAAATCAAGGATGTTGATGGTAATGTATGGTAATGTATTTGTGTATATGTTATTTGTGAAGATAATATTAGGACATCACATTTTAGTATTTCTTGTCTATATGACAGTAGGGTGATAATTTTTTTGTTATTGGAGATTATAATAATATTTTGAATACGTGAAAAAAAGGGGAAGAAGTAGATCTGAAGTACTTTTATATTATTCAGGGACTTTGCAAGTGATGCGCTTCGTATCTAGTTATACATTTATAAATCACTTAAATCCTACTACTAACTAGATGTATCCCACAAGTATACAATGCCAAATAGTAACAAGTAGAAGTAAGGGTAGATCCCACAAGGATTGGTGTTAACTCTCTAAAAGAGAGTTATTTACAAGCAGTTTGGCTTGAGTTTTAATTGGTATCTGAATTGCCTTGTTCAATTGAGTATTTTGGTAATTTTAGGATTTTAGTGTCAAATTAATATTTTATGTGTTATTTATGTTTAAATATACTTGTGTGTTTTATGGTATTTTATATGTTTGGGATAAATCGATGGCCAAACAGGAGAAAAATAGAGCAAAATGGCGAAGCTAAAGACTAAATCTTAGGCGTTGATAGTTTGCCTGGGAGGTCTGAGCCATACCTACGTGATGTGTGCCAAGTGTAGGTGTGCCTGAGAAAGCTCAGCTACACCAGGGCTATTTGCTAAAAAGGGAAAAAAATGAGATTTGATTGTTTACTTACTGGGGGCATTTTTTTTTACCTCAAAACATGTAAACCCCTAACTAAGGCTATAGGTAAGTGTCTTAGGGTGTTATTAACGTATGGTAGAATAGCAAAGTTTAGAATTAAGTTAGTTATATTATAGAGTAGCCGACTGAGAAAAAATCATCAAGAAGAGCGAAGACTACCATTCTGAGAGGAAAATCCACACGGAGGAGGTGCAAGGATTGAGATTAAGCATTAGTTTTCCTTCCTTATTCTTTTCTTTTTTGTTTTATACTATAATGCTTTAATTCAATCTTATACTGTATTGAACTCCACGATCATGTATTAAATTCAATCCTAGGGTTTGCTCAGATTTTTCCATGATAATTGATTGATGCGATTTTACTTGTTCCTTTCTAATTTCACATGTATGATTGCTTATTTGAATCAATTTTAATTCCTCTATATGATTGGCCACATCTTGAGTGATCTGCATTCCTATTCGAATCGATAAAGGATACTTAGGGTTAGGACGAGTTCAAATAGACTTTGTTCGGAAAATCACCCATATATTGAACCATTTTGTGAGTACGGAGAGAAATATGCATGCTCATCTTAGGAAATCAATTAGGGTCATATTTATGTACTAATCGGGGCTTTAATGCACATGGACATATAATAGACTGGTCAAGATTAACATATTTGCAATGAGTCCAACAAGAACTTGCAATTATCATCAAAACCCTCGATTAGGAAATGAATTGTAAATTGATGGACTAATAAATCAACTAATTTAATTGGAAAGGTAAATAAAGAATAAGTCCAAGGTTCAATATACAAAGACTCAAAATATTCACCATGTTTCACAGATTTCATCCTACAGTGTATAAACCTTGCATGATAATCATAAATAACCAAATCATCCAGTAGATGGCTAGCTTAAAATCAAATTCATTGATTTTAAAATCCTTTACATTTTCATCAAAGTTCCTATTTGGGCAAATCTTTTTAACTGAGACAACTTTTTTCAACTTGGAAAACCCAGGGGCTGAGTGCATATTAGGTGTGCTATCGAGAGCATGCAAATTATTTTTACATTGTATGCATGAACGAGTATTAGCTTGTACAACAATGCCATCTAGAGCTAATGGTGTATAAGAGACAAGAGTAGGAAAACTAGGGTTTGCGTATACCGGTGACAAGAGCAATAGCGACAGGATCATTTGCGTCAACGGGGTTAGTTTCAGTGCATGCTTCCCTAATGTGGTAGACCTATCAGTGATGAAATTATCAATAGCAGCGGTTTTAGAGTTGTCTCATTTTATCCCCAACGCACCTTTATCCACTATGTGGGAGCTGTGAGAATCAACATTTGCCACCGACGTAGAGGCGACATTACAAAGGAAGGGATGGGTTTCCTTCTCCTTCTGGGATAGATCCCAAGGATTGACCCTCTTCTAGAGTTTTAGTTGTATTAGCTCAAAGAAGAATTAATTAGGGATGCCATTGTTTTTCTTGCTTAGCCTTCAATACAACTGATGCAGCATTGGCAAACTTTTGCTTCTAATCATTATCTTTATTTTTCTCTCTCCATTGGTTGATGATGAAGAACTCGACATTCATCAAGAGAATGCCCTAATTTGGAGCAATGGGAACAATAACTAGAGAGATCCTCATAGGTGATACTGCCATCAGCCAACATCACCTTTGGTAATCCAAGACCATTTTAGCTAAGGCTTGAAGACATCAATTTCCACATAAAAACGCACAATGCTTGGCCTAGATAGTGAGGTAGTGGGGGTTTCTATCTTTAATGACTGCCTAACATTGAAGCAATAGAATATAGAGATTGCTTATCATAGTGATGAAGAGGCAATTGTTCAAGAGCTCACCCAAATTGGAGCAATCGGTGACTCCTTGTCAGCTTGAAAATCCAGAGTCACACTTTAGAACACGCATGCCAAAACCCTCAAAAGAACAAAAACCCCCTGAGCCAAAACCTATGATAATATTCTTCCATCTCAAAACAGATTAAAAGATGACAGAAATCAATAAAAACGAGCGTTTAAGAGCCCTTGAAACCAACAATGGAGAAATGTTGTCATAGTGAGATCATACTAGGTTTTTCCCTAGAAAATTTAACTACAAGAGCAAGTTGAGCCATTCAACTTCTTCCTTAGAGAAGAAAAACTTTGATTCACCATGATAAATTCCTAGCTTCTTAATTGGCAAAGTTGGAGTAGCACAACTAACTACATCAGCAAAGGACTTGAGACCATAAGAATAGGGCTGCCCTCCAGTCAAAGAATGAAGGGGAGCCATGGCGAAGTAAGAAACCCTAGAAACCTTAGGGAAAGAATGAAAGGGGAGAAAGAGTGTAGCATTCTATAGATCGAATATATCTATTTTTTTGAAATTAAATGTGGGTGAAGTAAAGCCGACTTTAGTGTAACTCTTTAGCTTGCAGCTATCTCGTTGGCACATCTGAAGGGAATTATTGAGGATGTATTGGTAAAAGGAAACAAATTTACAATTCTTGTAGATTTTATTATTCTTGATTTTGAGAAGGATGAAAATATTCCTATAATTCTTGGTAGACCTTTCTTAGCTGCAGGTAGAACACTCATCGACATGCAAAAATGTGAACTCACCATGGGAATGAATGATGAGAAGGTTAATTTAATGTTTTTTTAAAGCTATGAAAATGTTTGATCAAGATGAGGAATGTCCTCAGTTAATACAATACAAAGCGATGACAAAGACATGATATCCCAACAGAGGCATTCAGATGGCGATAATGGAGAAAAAGATTACAAGGAGTCCAGCAAGGATTGGAATGACAAAGAAATTGATGATCTTGTGAAAAAGTGTAGCAAAATGATCCTTAAGAAATTACCCCCAAAAAGGGAAGATTCGTAGAGTTTTACTATACCTTGTAAAATTGTTGATGTTTCAAGATTAGTGGAGCTGTCTATGAACCAGGTGTTTGTATAAATATAATGCCCTAATCTATTTGTAGGGAATACACATTTAATAATGACTCATAAATTGATAAGCTAATTCAACTAGCAAATAGAAGCATGAGGGACATGCAAAGGTGATAGAGAATGTGTTTGCTTAATAGAGCAGTTTATATTTCCAGTGTACTTTGTAATAATTTGTAATAATAGACATGAAGGTTGAAGATGAGGATGATATCTCTATAATATTTGGAAGGCCATTCCTAGCTACGGCAAGAGTTATAATTGATGTGGATCAAGAACAAGTAATTTTAAGGACAGGCAATGAATCAATTTCATTTAATGTGATGGAAGCAAGAGCATTTCCATATGGGTTTTATGAGTGTACAAAACTTGATGGCATTCCTAATGGAGAGAAGTGCAATTACATTAACAAAAGCTACGTCTAGCTATAGATGTTAAAAAAAATGCTTCGTGAGAGGCAACTGATATTTTCTAACCATTTTACTCTTGAATTCGTAGTCATTTTGATACTTGTAACATGGTAATTTTTAACCATTTTTTGTTTTTTGAGGTGATTTGGGGTTTAAGTATTGCAAAAGGATTGAAAATGGTTGGAAGAACAACCAAAAATTTGAGAACGGACTGAGCAATCCAGGAGCGGGTTTACCTGTAAGGGCTTAACCACTGGTGGCTAGGATTGGTGTGCCCGTGGTTGCTCAGGCTTGGATTTCATCGAACAAGAGTCAAGGGCTACAATTTGTAGCCCATTTAAGCATGCTTATGAGAATTTTTTACCTTCAAAACACCCCCAAAAACTCTTCTAAACCCTTTCTAACACAAAACCCACATGAATTACACTGGTAATGTTGCATAAATCTCATAAAGAATTCACCTTTGTTGAATTTTTAGCTTATTAAAGAAGAAGAAGGGAGTTTTCAACAAGAAGGTTAAACTCTTGGGAAATTCTTCTTACAATTCAAGGAGGTTCCAAGGAGGAATTATAAACTTCTTCTAAATTGGTTAATTCTGTCATTATTAGTACTTTTAAAGTTATATAATTTTCATTAATTGTTCTTTAGTTGGTGAAATTACTTGATTAAAGTCATAATTTTCTATTATTTGTCTGCTTGAATTTGCATTGGAAAAAGTTGATTCTTCTTAATTTGAATTAAACGGTGCTCTTTACCTTGTTCTTTACCTATTTCAAGATTAGTTGAGCTTGTAAGTTTGAATTTTGATATCATGGCTTCTAAAGAGAAAAGTGTTAATAAGGTTAGTAGTTCTTCAAGGAAAAATTATTCTAAAAACTCAATTCCATAATACACAGCTTATGATAGATTTAAGGAAAATTCCACTAATAAGAAATTAATTCTGGAACCTCTATTTTAAACTCTTACTTGTGTATTTGAGGTATAATAACATCCTGAATGAAGTAGCAAGTACGATTATAAAGAGAGGTTGGATAAAATTTTGTATGCACCATGAATGTGCCATTGAAGAATTAGTTAGAGAAAATCTATGCAAATGTTCTTGAACCTGATAAAGGGTTTGTTTTGGTTAGAGGAAAATGAATTCCTTGTACCTGTGTTTCTGTCCACTGATGGAGATGGATATGCTATGTACCAAAGACAATATGATCTAGGTCAGGTAAAAATGTCCAAATTTCTTTATGATGGTGTTGAAGTGACTTGGAATGTAGCTAAAATGCTTCAGGAATGAAAACATCTTTTCCAATGAAAATTTTATCCTTGATTGCAAAAGTTTGGTTTAATTTTATCAACACTTCAATATTTTCGGGTTCGCATGCAATAAATGTGACTACAAATAGAATTGTGTTTCTATATTGTTTGCTTCAAGGGAAAGCATGACATTGGCCATGTAATTTATGGTGAAATTTTTCATGTCTAGAACAAAAAGTAAGGGACTATGGTTTCCTTGCTTAGTCGCTCAGTTATGCATTAATGTAGGAGTTCGTTAGGTTGATATTATTGATAAGTGGATTGGTAAGAAGATGTTGATAAGATTGATGGTAGGCTCGTCACAAAAATGAATACAAGTTCAAAGCAATCGAGCATGTGAAAGGCATACAAACTTAACCAATAGTCCAACCGCAAATAAAGGTATAGAGAGCCACTTGATGAATCTTGAGAGACAAATAAATCATCAATACCAATACATGAAGGCCATGGGACAATTATTCCATTACATTGGTGCGGCCTCAAATGTTGACATGATAGAAGCTCCAACTTTGTTGGCAACTCCTAAATTTTAAGAGGATGATTGAGTGGAGGATGATTTAAGTGATAATGAGGATGTGTACTCATGAGTAGGAAGCAGAGGATGAAGAAGAAGATTGATCAAGTTGCAACAAAATCCAGGAAAGTATTGTTTTTGTCATTTCTTTATTGTTTTAGTTATGCTTGGAAATATTAACGACAATATTTCATTTGAAGTTGGCAGATGTGTTTGTGTTTTTGGTAGTGGAGTGATTGTAATTATGTGTTATGAGTTGTTTTGGAAATGTCTGTTTTTATTTGTGTTCATCTTTAGTGGTGTATTTATTTTAGGATTAGATTCTTTTAAAAATTTGGCCAAAAACACAAAAAGGATTTTTGATTTTTAGTTCTTTTTTTATAAATCTTAGGATCTAACCGTATCATACACTTCTTAGCTATCCAATGCAAGCCAACAAGATTTCTATTCCTTCTTTGCCTGAAGTATTGTAGAGGGCTAACCCAAATATATTTTAATTTTTCGTGTCTTGTTTGAATTCATTAATTTGTGATACGTGCTAAGAGTTTAAAAATATTTCAAAGTGGAACTAATCTTGTTAAGAGTGTATGGATTGAAAATACATATTAGTGTTTATCATGATTGCCTTGCGATATTTGTTTTGCTTGTGACATTCATTGGAATTATGCGTCATTTATATACTTATGAAGTATGATTGGATTTTAGACTAAGGAAATGAATTAATCAAGTTCTTTGGATTGTTTGAGCAAAAAAACCAACCTAATTGTCAGTATATCCTTAATGTCCCCTTTTGAGGTTTATAAGCCTTAACTCTTTGCCTAATCATTTTATTTTTTTCGCAATTTACTTTTTTTTTAATCCTTCTTTCTACCCATCACCTTAGTAGTTAGTGTTGGTGTTGTACAACATCAATAATATGTGCACAATATTTTGGATGGTTGGAAAAATATAAGTTGTGTTTGTTGGGTGAAGTAAAAGTAATACATCTTGTTTGATGCAAATCCCCTATGTTATGTTGTGTTGGAAAAAAAAAAAGAAAAAATGTCAAAAAAGAAAAGAAAATAAAAGCAGGAAAATTCCTTCTAAGTGGTGTTCAAGTGTGATGAATAAAGAAGACAATTCCTTCTAAGTTGAAATAAAGAAGGTACATTTTGCCTTCAAAAGTGTAGTTGGTTAAATGCTATGGTTGATTGGGTGTGTTTTATGGATTGTGGTTGGAAGTTATTCACTATAGGGTCTAAGGTTATTTAAGCTATTTTTATCTAGATATATATCCTACCTTTTGTCCCTTAGCCCACATTACAATCTTTAGAGACCTACTGAGATCCTTGGTTTCAATTCATACATCATGAGTGAGTATTTTATGCGCTTAAAAATTCTTCCAACTGTTTGTCTCATACTGAACTTTTGTTCAATGGATTTTTCATTGATTGGTGAGAAAGTGATATCTACTTTCACAAGTAGAGAGTTAATCCTTTCATGATGATGATTTGGGGCTGATTAGTAATGTTCTTTTATATCCATGTTAAATCCATATCTTTTCTTGATTAGTTTTTCTTTTATAATGACAATTCACTTGTTGAAGAAAGTTAATGTGCGTGAATGTGTTTATGTATTTGTTTTACTCAAGATGAGTAAAATTTCAAGTTGGAGTGTGTTAACTTTTTAAAAAATAGTTATTCACGTGTATTTTAACTTGAGTTTTAATTGGTCTCTAAGGTGTCTTGTCCAATTACTAGGGGTATTTTGGTATTTTAGGGTTTTAGTGTCAAAATATTATTTCGTGATGTCTTTTATGTTTAAATACACTTATTTATGTGATTTATAGTATTTTTTAGGTTCCATTAATCAATGGGTGGCCAAACAAGTCACGAAAATAGAGCAAAAGAGAAGAAACTTGGACAAGCTTTACCTGACCAAGCATCAACCTTGTGTGCCTAGATCTCTTAAGCCGTGCTCAAGTGTTGTGTGCTAGGCATGGGTGTGCATGGGAATGCTTATCTGTATTTTGGGTTGCGGGCTAAAAACAAGAAAAACAAGTTTTGATTGTTTACAGCTTCCTAGGGACATTTTTTTACCTCAAATGATGTAAAACCTTAACTAAGGCTATAAATAAGCATCTTAGGGTGTTATTAACATATGGTAGAATATTATAGTTCAGAATTAAGTTAGTTATGTCATCCAGTAATCGTTAGAGACAAAATCATTTGGAACAGTGAAGACCACCATTCCAAGAAGAGAATCCACACGGAGGAGGTGCAAGGATTAAGAATAAGCATTAGTTTTCCTTCCTTATGTATGTTTTCTTTGTTGTTTAATACTCTTCTAATGGCTGAAATTCAATCTTATGATAACTCCATGACCATGTATTAAATTCAATACTATGATTTGTTCAGATTTTACCATGATAATTGATTGATCCGATTTTATTTGTTCCTTAATTTCACATGTATGTTTGTTTATTTGAATTATTCTTGATGCCTTTAGATTATTGGCTACCATATAGAGTTATTTATAACCTTATTTCAAATTGATAGAAGATACGTAGGCTCAAATAGTCTTTGTTTAGAATAATCACTCATAGATTGAACCATTTCTAGGGTACGGATAGAAATATACTAGCTTATCTTTGGCAATCAATTAGGATCATGTTTATGCATTAATCGGGGCTTTAATCCATATAGATATGTAGTTTTACAATGAGTCCGACAGAAACTTGAAGTTACCATTATAACCCTAGTTTAGTAATCGAATTGTGAAATTGAGGGAATAATAAATCAATTCAATTAATTGGACTTTACTACTTTATTGATTAGATAGGGTTTTATATGTGCCTGTCGCGTCTCATTTTTCGATAGAAAAAATAATGAAATAATAAAAATAAAGAGAAAATAAAGAGAAAATAAAGAAATGTGATAATAGTAGTACAAAAAATATGATCTAAAATGGGACTTTAAAATTTGATGTTTGAAGACCCAAAAATGATCTAGAATAGGGATTTTATGAAAATAAATAAACAAATAATGGAGTCACCCCTGATGTGTGAAGTGCACCGGGACACTAATCTAAACCTAAAGGTTTGAGGGGAAAACAAAAAGGAGAATTTTGAAACATTTGTATAATAAACTAATAAATAAAAAGGTAAAATAAATGTATTTATTAACCCTACACTATATGACTCATAGTATACGAGAACATAAGAGACTCTTAGCAGGGAGTTGTTGCACCTCTCAATATTTGCTAGTAAACTAGTCTATGGGTAATCCAGGCACCTTTTCGTACCCAGTAAAACCAGTTACAAGATTTAATTCATGTTTCCAAAAATTAACCCAAGTTTATATTAATTTTGGATAGGAGGCAAATAGAAGTAATAAAAACATGCATAGAAAACGTGGAGAATAGGAAACTGTATGTACTAGCGTTGGACTAACACAGGTAGAGAATTTTTTTATACTAAAATTATGCTAGTGCAAAATACGAGCAAATGATATTCGGAAAGAACAACTATACTACACAGAATAGTAATCATATAAGTTCACAAAGCTCATAAATACATAAAACATGAAATTCTAGCACGCAAGTCCTAACAAAAGTGGTAAACACATAGCACATATCTATTTATATTGGGCTTAACCATCTTACTGAAATAAAATTTTCCCCGTCTCTAAAGTCTTATTTGTACCTAAACAGGGTATAACCAAATGTAGGCACTATAAAAAGTAGTAAATAAATGATTAAATAAAGCTAATAAAACAAGTAGCAAACAAAACACGTACTTAATGCAATAGAGTTTAGAAATCTACCTCCTGAAGTCAAAAGTGTCTAATCATCATTAAGTACACTTTATGAACAAGCGGGTTAAAAGTTTCCCATTCTCATTTACCTCAGTGCTAATAATGCTACTGAAAATAAAACTAAGTAATCATATGACCTAAACAAGAACAAGAATATTTAACGAAAGTAATTTAACCAACTAAAATTGTGTCAACTCATCCAAAAGGGAAATTACAAGGGGAAAATTAAAAGAAAAATTCCCAAGCAATTAAAGAATCAATATGCTTAGAAATAGAGAAAACTAAAAACAACACAATGATTTTGGAGAAAAAGAGACTTAATTGACAACAATCTAATCTTATAAGGGCTCAATTGCAAAACTTACAAAGTTTTTGATGTCAAAATACAAATTCAATTAAGTTTAAGGGTCAACAAATGTAAGGTACACAAGTTTTAGGACCAAAATTACAAATTTTACAAGTTTTGAGGGATAAAAATCTAATTTCCCAAAATTTTGGGGAAATTACATTTGAATTTTAAAAGTTATACTGTCAAACTATAAATGTCAAAAAGGTACACCAGGGCTTGATTGCAATTACATAAAGTTTAGGGAATCAATTTGCAACTTATAGAAAAGTTAGCAATAATTGGGCCTAAAAAAATTTCTACCAACCGAAAACAAAAATAAATTGTGGCCCAGACTATTCGGATTAAACTAACCCAAACAAAATAAGCCATCCTTGAAAAATAACCAAACAAAACCCACACATAACAATATGACCCAATTATAACAATTTTATTCCATCTGAAAATTGTTTGGCCCAACACAGTTTAAGCCCATCCAAAACTAAATTAGCGCAACACAAAAAAATAAAATAGCACCGAAAATACCAAAAACTAAACATACAAAAACAACTTAGAAAGCCCAACAAAAAATTTCTGAACTAATAATAAAACAAACCCAATCACAAAAAACAAGTCCAAATAAAAATCTAAACCCAAACCCAAAAATGCTTCTTCTCTACCAACCAAGCAGCCATGGCTGGTGCAAGGCTTGCCGGTGGTGGCTCGGTGGCAGCACCACCGCATTGGCTGCCATCGAAAAAAAATTTCGATGTCGAGTCAAAAAGAAATTCGAACACCCAACTTAGTTTTTTATGTAGATTATGATTTTGACCATGAATTTGATCCAAAATGACCAAAAAATAGTCAAAAATACCCGAACAGCAAAGTCTCCCTTTTTCACACACCCAAAATATCAATCAAATAACATAAACTATACACAAAAATATTTATTACAACACATAAATCATAAATAAACAATAAATTTATCCAAAATAACAACACTTACACTAATCAAAATCAAGATACAAATTTTCATAAAATACACATAATATTAATTTGAAACAAGATATTACAACAATGAAAATCACACTTACATCATGCAAAATCGAAATCCAAGGTGGTGGAAATCCTCAACTTAAACTTGAATTCACCATTCTCCAACAAAAAAATTTCTTTATGTGTGAAATGTGTGTTTGTGCATGTGTAGTGTGCTTGTGCGTGAAATGTATGTATTGTGTTATTGTGTGAATTGTTTGTGTTTTAGTGTGTGAAGTGTGTGTTGTGCGTGTGGTTGTGTGTGTTTGGAAAGAAGAAAAGAAAAAAATAAATAAATGGGGAAGGGGGTTGGGAAATTTTTTTTTTTTTTGCCAAGAGTTATGATTTGATGCGTTGAAAAGTATGAGTTGACAATTTTTAGGCTAAAAATAATGACGATGAAATGAGTTTAATTTTTACTCGACAGTATAATTTGTATTGATTTTACGTAAAACAATAAAAAATTTAAATTTGTCAAAATATTATAATAATCATCGAATACACACAAGAATCACGAAAACATAATTTTTATTAAAAATGACACTCAAAATGTTACTGTTGAAAAGGACGTGTTCAGAACCAAAAGATATTTAATTTTAAAATTGTCCCAAAACATTTTCCAAAAGTTACCAAAATGTTTAAAAACATGAAATTGGATTTAGTACTTTAAAATTAGAAAATGGTACTTAAGTATACAAAGACCATTTTGCTCTTACTTTTCAAAAAAATGTTTATTTTATCCAAAAAAATATATTTTTTTATTAAATTGTGCGTTTGGCTCGAAAAACTCAAAAATTTAAAAATTTGTCACAATTTAACACTTAACATCAAAACTGTGCCAAAATACGATATCTACAACTAGCCCGTATTTGTCGAAAACTCGAAGAAAGTTCCAGACAAAAGTTGTAGAATACTAAATTTTGACCAAACTAGCCAAAAATCATATACAAATTGACATTGCCAGATAAGCACGGAAAACTATTGAGACGAATTAGGGAATCTAATGTTTTGAGGAAGTAATGAGAAAATTTAACTAAGGGAAAATGTTGCCACTCATGGAGGAATTCATCATTGCCATTGCAAGCACTGTTGTAACTTCATCCCTTATCTATTACATAAATGAAAATACAAAACAAATCCTATGCTATGCTTCCATGCTTTTGACTTGGCCATTTCTGTATCCATGCATCTTTTGAGTTCCTTACACTTTTACTTCAACTTTGAGAGGTGCAAGCTCAATTCCCTGCTAGATGGTCACTTAACTCTTTGAAATTCCAACTTTTTGTGCAAGGATTCTCACAATACCCCTGAATTTGATCTTGTGCCCTTCTCCTTAGAATGTAGATCAGATACCTATTGCACCTTCATGGATAAACGTAGCACGAACTTACCCCCCTTTTTTTTAAGAACTGGAGACATAAACAACAATATCAAAAGATATAATATGGACTAAAGTATAATAAAAGTGCAATAATTGTGACCATACTCTAGTCGAGCTGCCTACGTATACCATGCCAAATCATTTGGATCGAAATGACAAGAAATTAAACAAATGTAAACTAAAAAAATAAAAATTGAGATAAAAAGACAATAAAAGCTTATGCTTCAGACTGTGAATTGAAAAGATATTTGAAAGTCTAGTGTGTAAGACTGACGATTGACAATTATTGAAATTCAAAGCCCAATGTGTAGGACTAATGATTGATAATACTGAAATTTAAAATTCTAGTGTGTGGGATCTGTAATCGAGACAGGTTTGAAAGTGTAGACTTTTATCGAGATTGAATTCTCGAGATCGACTAGAATCAATTTTGTCTAGGGTTGACACGATAAGAGAAAATAGTTTTGGAAAGATAGAATTGTGTGATTAACAATTGACATAACTGAAATTTAAATGCCTGGAGCTTGAGATTGTGAATTGCAAAGACATTCGAAACTCTAGTATATGGGACTATAAATTGAAGTGACTAAAATATAAAAGTCTAGTGTATAGGACTGTGAATTGCAAAGACATTTGAAAATCTGGTATATGCGACTAACAATTCACGAGACTAAATTTAAAAGTCCAGTGTATGGGGTTATAAATTGAAAAGACATTTGAAATTCCTTTGTGTGGGACTAACAATTGACAAAACTAAAATTTAAAAGTCCAGTGTGTGAGACTATGAATTGAAAAGATATTTAAAAATCCAGTGTGTGGAATACAATTGATATGTGCTATTTTATTTCAATTTTGTGTCTCACACCTAATAAATTTACAGATGGGCTTAATCTGTGTATAAGTGACAGTCTAACAATTTATGCGACTGAAATTTAAAAGTTCGATGTATGGGACTTTGAGTTGAAAAACATTTACTTTAAAGGAAAACCCAATTACAATAGAAATTAAAAGAATTGCTGAAATCTTAAATGATTGCCTAAAGGTCTTGAAATGGTTGCCTAAACTATGGTGGGTCTTGAATTGATTGCCCAAACTACGGTGAGCCTGGAAATGATTACCCAAACTGTGGTGGGACTTGAAAAGGTTGCCCAAACTATGGTAGATCTTGAAATGATTTCCCAGACTATAGTGGGACTTGAAAAGATTGTCTAAACTTCATTGGGACTTAAAATTGTTGTTCAGAAAAGAAATTGAAACCACTTTTGAAATTTAAATGCTCAAGTTGCTGAATTGAAATTTGAAATTTAAAGTAAACGATATAACAACTTGTTATACTATCCTTCCAATGGAAAAAATAGCAACTAGGGATACTATCCTCTCGACGGACGAAATCGATGTCTAGCAACTTAGAAGCTTTAACATTCAAATTGATGAGTTGGAACTGGAAACACTTAAACAACTTGAGATATTGTTCTCCCACTAGACGAAATAACCTGGGATACTGTTCTCCTGATGGACGAAATAACAAGGGATACAGGTTTCCCGATGGATAAAATACACACACAAGAGGGATATTATTCTCCTGATCTTATACAAATTGGAACGTGGATAAGTACACACAATAGATGAAATAGCAAGGGATACTATCACTCCATATGGACGAACTGAAGTGAAGGATACTATTCTTATGATAGACGAAAATGAAGTGATAGATACTGTCCTCCCAATGGACGAAATAGCAACTAGGGATACTAGCCTTCCTTTGGACGATTACTCAACTTTCACATTGCTAAATTAAAGTTGAAATGACTAACATTTAAATATTCAATTTGGAATTGAAATGACTTCAAAATTTAAACAACTTGAAATCTAGCTTTGCCATGGTATAGTTGGGCATTTCCCTTAGTAGAATCAAAGGATAGAAATGTCACCTCAGTAAAATCGAGTAATAGCCACGGTAGAATCGGGCTTCCCATGGTATAATTGGGGATTGAAATGTCACCTCGGTAGAATTAGGTGATAGTCACAGTAAAATTTAACATAAAATGCTCAACCACGGTAAAGTCAAGGAGATTGCCATGGTATAATTGGGCATAAAAGATCTCAACCACGATAAAATCAGAGAGATTGCCACTGTAGAATCGGGCATAAAAGATATCAACCACGGTAAAATCAAAAAGATTGGATTCTTGCCTTGGTAAAGTCAGACAGTTCCCAAATAAGTTAGGGAAATTTGATTCTCATCTTAGGAAAGTCGGGCAATTCCCACGGTAAAGTCGGGGAATTGGATATTCAAGACTTTGCAAAAGAAAATAAGTTTTTTGAAACCCAATAGCTTAGAAATGTAACTGAATAATTTCCCTTTCCTTTTTTGAGAAGTCTGTCTTTCTTGGACAGGTTTAGATTTTTGAAAATAGAGTTTTGAAATTTTAATTGAGATTTAAAAAAAGAAATCAATTAAAATCTTGAAACTTGAAAATGAACACGCTAGTTGAAATAAAAGTCAATAAAGAACTTCACACAAAAAGAGATACACATCTGACACCATGCATCTTGAAAAAAATTTGAAATCTTATCACTTGACTTGAAACAAGACTTTATTCCTTCAATGTAACGTACCTGCAAAAGATGGGGAAGTGCAAAAAATGCTTCTTTTTTTTTTTTTCAAAATCATGATAAGAGTATGATAGGGAAACCACAATATCCGGTTCTTAGTAAAGTGTCATGGGGCGTATCACTTACGATCATGTATACCCCACAGATTCAATGGCACATCTTAACATGAATTCGCTAAGAATCACCAATATTGAGACTTACAACAAATTGTCTCAGTTTCTCTTTTAACCTTAGATACTCAATTTCAAAAAATTTGCACCAATTTTCAAAATCTTGATTCAAATTTCTTCCCGTTGAAATCTTCTAATTGAGTCTTTCATCACAAAAATGTGGATCCAAATCCTACAATTTGTATCAAATTTTATCCATTTTTGGTATTCATGAACTCCAAAACCTTAAGATGGTTCATTTTAAAAACTAGCAAAAGAAAACCCTATGATTATGTAAAGAAAAAAATGTACAAAAGACATATACCAAGCAACATAACCAAACAAATGATACATTTTGATTGAATTGATTTTTCTTTTGTATAAAAGGGAAACATTAAGCACTTTACATGAACACATAAATGTCAATGTAAAATGCACTTATCACAGGTTTTTTAATTACATCATCGTTAATTGTTAGAAGACGAACTGTGCTAATTCACCCCCGTTACTAAGGGTGGCACTTGGCAAAAGTGAATGGCATTTCTTGTCATAACAAACCTGTGATATAGGCTTTGTTAGGATTGACATATGGCTAAGAAAAGGATAGAGTTGACCTTTCTACTTTTGGGGCTATTTTAGGGATCGTGTCAACCCTATGACAAAATTGATTCTAGTCGACTCATCACTGTCAATCATATCTCGATAAATGTGAACAGTTCCATACCTCAACTTAGTACGATAAAGTAGACAGCATATGAAGCTTAGTGACTTGTAATGCAGCTATAAGAGATAGTTAAAAATATAAAATAGGGGACACATTCTCATGATCACTAGAAAAAGATAGACCCAAAGGGATTGGTTGTTACTCTTGATTGCCATGAAAGAAAAGTCAATAGTGAATTTTATAGGCCTGTAATATGGCTAGAAAGAGACAGTCAAAACAAAATTCTATCAAGAAATTAGGCACCTTCGATCGATCATTGATTCCAAATCTTTGTCCCAGTGTTGGGCTTCAAAACTTTCCAAAATTGGCAGTGAGCATCTAAACATTTTCGTTGCACTCTAACCACATTTTGATATCGAACTTTGCCTTTTAGACTCCACATGAGATTGCTATCACTAGATTACCACCATGTTTTTCGCATTTTTGGCATGTTGAGCATTGATTTCACAACCACACTTTCTCATTATTTGTGTACATTTGTCAAGCTAAACCACTTGATCACATCAAAATTGTTTTTTCACATCATTGATGCAATTTAGCATGCTGTGTCACTTGATTCATGATTTTGATTGATTTTTCTTTTTGAAAATTCAACTTTTGTGATCTTTTATACAAGAAATGTCAGTTATATCTGAATAAATCTTTAAATTCTTTCCCCCAGTTTAGCGGTGCAATCAATAGGTGCATATGAAATGAAAGATTAACTCTGGAGGCTAAAAGGGGATGCAAGGGATAGATAGTCTATAGATAGCAGAAACAAATGCCAAAACGTCATTCTAAACTCTCATGGAAACCAATCTAAGGACAACCCAACTCCAAACACATATTACTATGATTCTGTCATCTGAAATTCCCCCCAGTGTAAGGTATATCATCAAGGACTTTATTGAAATGAAATTGTCATATCTAACGGCTCAAAGGGAAAAACAAAGGATATACTTTATTTAGATAGTGAAACAAATGGCTAAAGCATCCTCCTAGATTCTGATTCAATAATTGAGACAAAGAATACTTTCTACTTTAGAACACTACAAACAAAGGCACATTTTGCGATGAAACTTAGCGACGAACAAAAACTTGTCGCTAATTTGCGATGAAATTTGGAACAAAAAGACATTCGTCACTCAATTTGTGGCTAGATGTGTATAAGATGGGAAACAAAAATAGCAACGAACATTCATCGCTAATTTCATCGCTATGTTAGCAATGAACTAGATGTGTATCGCTAATTTCGTTGCAAAATACATCGTCACAAATTTCATTGGAAATTCTGCGATTCTTTGCAGGCAAAAATCTCGTTGCAAATTTAGCAACAAATATTTTCTATTTCGTTACTAAAATTGTGGAAAGGTGGTTCACGTGCCTGGAATGTCAAAAAACCATCGCTGAATTTGTTGGAAATTTAGCGACGAATTTATAGTATTTTGTTGCTAAATTGGTGCAAAGGTCTTATGTTTCACGTGTTTTGAATATGTTTAGCGACAAATTAAGTTTATCATCGCTAAAACCGTTGCTAATTTTCTAGAATAACTATCTATGTTCCTTATCTCGGTCATCAAAGACTTGAAAGACATTTCTCCATTTATGTTTTTTTGAACTATACGTGAGGTTTAAATTGAACAGATAATTTCATTGTTTTATATGGCTCAATCCATATTATCGTATAACTGAAGCCATGTTGGTTCATGGTACTGTAAACGATTTCATAAGTTTCTTGTTCTGATAGTGTATAAAAAGTGAAAAGACTATCTGAACATCTATTATGATCAGGTACGTTGCACAGATACTTTTTTTAATTCTAATAATTTAATTAGTAGGTATACATAAATTGTGTTTAAAAGTATATATGTAAAAAACTTTTCAAAATATTCATGTATTTCGAAGCCATTAATTTTTTTAAAATCATGAAATTAAGTACTTTACAGGGATTAAATGGAACAGAGTAGAAAATGGATGTACAATAAGAACTTACCGTATCGTAGAGGATGCATGGACGAGTTTCTGTCAAGAGATGTGGAAGAGTTTTTATCATTTGCAAGTAGACAAATACAGGATGCGCCCCAAATTAGGTGTCCATGTGCAAAGTGTAAGAATCGTAAATTTCAAATTACAGATAAAGTGTGGGAACACTTATACAGGTTTTAGTTTGTGGCGGATTATTATAATTGGACTTGTCATGGTGAAGAGTTTCAACAATACGATGCAAGGCACGTGAATGTTCCAATAACCCAGGCATTCAATGATTACGACCAATTAAATTCTTATCAAAGGATGGTATTAGATGCAGCCGGGCTTAATACTCTTTTTGAACAACAAAATAGTAATTATGAGCAAATGTTGGAGCATGGAGCTGGTACTAGCTAGTCAAGGCCTTATGAACAACCCATTTACAGATGATACGACTGAGGAGTCTCTATGTGATCATTTTTGGGATGTTCTAAAGGTAGCTGATGAACCACTATGGTCAAGTTGACAAAACCACTTTCAGTTATCAACTAGTTCACGAATTCTTAATATAATAAGGTTAAGAATAACATGTATGAGAATTGTTTCAATTCAGTGGTGCAGTTGATGTGAGAGACAATGCTAGAGGACAATATAATGCCCAATGACTTCAATGAAGTAAAGAAACTGGTTAAGAGCTTCATGAAGTCTTCCAGTTAGGAGGATAGACGTATGCCCTGATGGATGGATGTAATATTGGAAGGACGACGAGAAGGAAACTTCTTGTAGGTGGTGTGAACTTCCAAGGTATAATGTGAAACCCAGTATTTTACTAGCCTTGTTCTTTGATTTTTTTTTAACTGGTTTAAAATATTTTTCATATTATTTTTAGTCATAAAGTACTTCAACTTATTCGTTTTTCAATTCGGCAAATTTTTCGGTTTACGCGATTTATTTTAAACTCTTAAACACATCAAAAATTGGACTAAGTGTAATTAGTGCATTGTGGTGTGTGAGTGTTGTATGATGGCTGATTTATTCAGAAAAGACTGATAATTTAGTAGCAAAAAATTAGTTTTTGGGTCAAAAAATAGTCAACTTGGAGACTATTTGGTCAACTTGGGTACTATTTGGGTCAACTAGAGGTGTTTAAGACACTTCTTCTTGCTTCATTCTTCCTCATAACCTTAAATGTAAGCTGGCCGAACTCTCTTCCTCCTTTTTCCCCAAAAAAATTTCTTGGATTTCAAGTAGAAATCACTTGGAAGGTAAGATTTTTTGTATTTTAGCATTTATGGCTTATGGGCTTTATGATCCAAGCTTTAATTTCAAGTTTTGTAGGATTCTTTATGGCTGAAAAATACTCTCTTTGCAGCCTTATATGTTATGATTTATGTATGTTATGGGTTGTTTTTAGTGTTTTGGAGGTTGGGAAGTGATTGGGGTTGATTTTTAACAACTTTCCATGGTTAGATTACAAATTTTAAGAATATGAGTTAGGGTTTTGTCTTCCATATGTGGCCCTAAAGTGTTATGCTATGAATGCTTATGTCTATGCACATAATGATGTTTTAAGAGTGTTTTAAGGTTAGTTTGCAACTGGATAGGAATTGAGACTTGAAACCAAGTGGAATTGATTTTCCTTCATTTTGTAAGTAAGCGGAAGTTTGGCGCAAATAGGATAATTTGGATAATTGGTTATGTTTGAAGGATCTTTAATGATCTTTTGATGGTTTTAAGTGTTTCCTTGGTAGTGGGATGGTTAGGAAGCATGTTTGAATCATGCGTGTGGCTAATCGGTAAAAATTTTTGTTTGGTGAAAAAACAATTTTGGAGATCAAGTGGTTTAGCTCTGTCTCTTATACACATCTAGATGTGTATAAGAGACAGGGACTACTACAATAGCATTCCACAACAATTAGAGCAACAACCGGTGAATCTTTCCGTTTATGGATTTTGTTGGTTGGTTGAATATGTTGTTTTGAGTTGGGTTGTAACCAAGGTCCCTTGAATACCTTGGAATTGGATTTTGTTGGTTGGTTGAATATGTTGTTTTGAGTTGGGTTGTAACCAAGGTCCCTGAATACCTTGGAATTGGATATACATAATCTGTCCTTTGTTGGTGTCGTTTTCTATCGTTTCGCGTCGTTTTCGCTTTCCTAGTCATTCTTTAACTTCTACATCTCTTCTAAGAGTCCTCTTATACCTGTTTTAGGTACCACGCCACCTACCGCCGGCGATCGCGTTCTGTGATCATTTGTGCAGTTTTTGCTTTGATAGGTGGGTAACATAGACTCTCTTCCACTTGTATTTTGTTTAACGATTTTTGAAATATGTTTGAATGGATTTTGTGGGTAACATAAATCCTCTTCCACTTGTATTTTGTTTAATGACTTTCGAAATATATTTGAATGGATTTTGTGGGTTTTAACATAGACTCTCTTCCACTTGTATTTCGTTTAACGACTTTCGAAATATGTTTGGATGGATTTTAAATGTGTATGATGTTTGGAATTGCACATTTACCAAGTTTTTGAATTATCATATATGAAATCTTATACCAAGCTATTTTATGTGTATCAATTGATATGTTTGTAAACTCTTTTGATATGAAAGCATTTTATGACTGTTTTGGCTCATAGGTGACCAAGGTATATAATTTTGGATGTGTTTGGAAATATTTGATTTCGGGTGCACGGTTCTATAGTCATCCATGGGACGCCATGGTGATTCTGTGGATTATGAACTATTTGATAGGGGTCTTGTCTTTGGGATAACTTGACCTCCGGTCGGACTAGTAGGTGTGGTAGATTACTAGATCGGCTAGTACTTGTAGGTCCTACCTTTGCTTCCGAAAAGATACTCAATCCTATTTTAATATATTCCGGATTGAAACTGTACTTGGATTTGTTCGCTATGCTTTAGCATACTATGTTGTATCCTTGAAATGATTGGATCTTTTTTGCTATGTTTTGGATATGCTTTAGCATACTATGTTTTGAAATGATTGGATCTTTTTGGCTATGTTTTGGATATGCTTTAGCATACTGTGTATACAAATGATTGGATCTTTTTGGCTAAAACCGAGCACCTAATCTGAAAAATTATAAATCACGTTGTGAGCATAACTAGAAAGTGGATATGATAAATGCTTTATTGACGTTTAAACGGCATGAAAGAATTTTAGAAACTACTTCATGACTATGTTTTTCAAAAGCCCAGGAGCGATATAGGCTGTTTCTTTTTATCGAAATGCTTGGCCCCATTTGAAGAGCTTTTATGATATCCACCGAGCTAGTTATACACATCTAGATGTGTATAATTTTTCAGAGCAAAGACAGCTCGGTTTTGACTCTCCACCGCGTTAGCGACTTTTAGATTTCATACAACACTCACATTCCTGGTAGGACTCTGCGGATAATCTTCCAAGCTTCTCTTTTGTTTGTAGAAGGGTAGTGTATTAGATAGGTTTTGTATTGATGAACTTTGTTTTTGTTGTAGCATCTTTTGTACTAAGAGTCTATTTTTGTAACACGTCTATCCCTGTCCTCTTAAATATCCAAAACCATTTAAGAAATGGTTTGATGGTTCTATTACATTGTGGTTAAGTTTGTTGCTCTGTTCGTTTGTGCCTTGCGCAACAAAGTTCATGTACCATTAGCGCGGCGTGTTACGGTCCCGTTTTTGGGGCGTGACATATAAGGCCAAACTCGGTCGTAATGGGAAGCCAAGGCCTGTAAAGCAATTATTCTAACTCCCGCTGACACCAAGATTACAATGACTATACTCATCTTAAGTTATAGATCCACATATGACTTGGCATGAAAATCACCAAACAGAAGAAGGACTAATGTGTCACTCTTCAGATGTAGAGGCCTGAAAACAATTTGATAGGACTCATCCAAATTTTTCAAGATGTGTATAAGTTCGATTTGGTCTATGTGCTGACGGATTTGCACCGTTCGACCCTAAATCTGGAAAGACTTATTCTTGCTAGTCGTTTATCCTCACACCGTATAACCTACCCCCTAAAATGTGCATGAAAACACCTTATATGTTCCTCACACTAATTATACCTGGTCCCCGAAATCTGAAGAAGCTCATTGATGTGTACTTGCAACCGTTGATAGAAGAATAGCGACAATTGTGGTACCAAGGTGTGTCGACACTAGATGTAACCAATAGGACTATGTTTCGAATGCGGGTTGCGTTATTGTGGATAGTTTTTGATTTTCCTGCGTATGGAATATTGTCTGGGTGGAGTACAGCCAGACTTCTTGGTTATCCCATATGCATGGAGAGGTCGAAAGCTTTCAGGTTAAAGTACGGTAGGAAGGTATGCTACTTGGATTGCCACAGGCAGTTTTTACCTGCAAATCATCCTTATAGATAGCAAAGGAGGAGTTTACGAGAAACAGGGTTGAACGAGATAATCCACCAGAGAGATTGTCAAGAGACAAAATTTCTTCGCAAATAGAGAGCATTGCCGAACGTGCACCTGACGACCCTTTACACATACATAGTGGATAAGCTGATTTTCACAAGTGGACAAAGCGTAGTATATTTTGGGATTTACCGTACTGGAGGAAAAATCTTGTTCCACATAATCTTGATGTTATGCACATAGAGAAAAATGTTTTTGACAATATTTTCAACACTATCATGGAAGTTAGAGGGAAGACGAAGGACAATCTAAGTGCAAGGAAAGATATGCGGGAAATTTGTGACCGTTTGGCACTGGTTGTAGATGCTTGGAGCAACGGGTTGAAACCTAAAACGATGTACACATTAACGAAGGAGCAAAAGAAATCAGTGTGCGAATGGTTAAAAGAATTGAAATTTCCAGACGGCTATGTATCAAACATAGGAAGATGCATGGATTTAAACCATTCGTTTTTTAATACATTTGAACAATTTAGGTTCTAGAATTTGAAGAATGTTGTTCGCATACTTAATAAAGACATCGTTTTGACTCATTAGCCTGAAAAGGTTCCACAAACTGGTCTACTACTCCACAGTTGACACGCGACTTATGGTGGCAAGAGGTAATTAAAAAGTTCATTTTTATTTAAGTTAAATTTACTTTTTAAACATATTTCACAATAATGCAATTTTTTTGTACTAATTTAAATTTTTAGTGTCGTTAGCGTTGGGATCCCTTACACGAGATAGAGATGTACAAGATATTCAAGAAGAAGATAGGTGACGGGATGCGCGATGCCATTAACAAGGCCAAAAAGAATGGAAAAAAGCCTGAATGGATGCCTAAGTCTGCCTGGAAGGTAGTGCAGGAGGAGTGGGCAAATGATAAATACAAAACGAAGGCCAAGACAAACAAGAAGAACAGGGTGTCTACTACCAGCCAGGGTACCACATATGCAGGCGGATCCATTGACATCGTCAAGCACTCGCGGAGACTGGTAAGTTCGTGTTACACATACATACTACAATTTTTAAATTAACTAATTAGATATTTTACTAATTTATTCTTCTTCTTTTTTTACTTTTAGCAAGTAAAGTCTTCGGACTGTACAATTGAATTTCCTGAAATCTTCCATGATTGCTATCAAAAGAAAGATAAATCATGGACCGGTACTCAAGCTCCACAAGTACTCAAGACCTTCAATGAGCTTTTGGTGGCCAACCAAACACAACATGCACAGAACCTCACCGAAAATGCAACAATTCAGTTACCAGTTAACGAGAATGAGCTGTGGGTTCAGGCCGCCGAAGTCAAGAACGGCCGCATTTTTGGGATGGGTCCGATGGTGCGACCCTATGTTCTTGGGGCTAGTTCGACAGCTACAAGGTTATTCGGTCCCTCCTAGGAAGACATGGACCGGGATGCTGAGGTGCACCATCTTAGGGAGGAGCTTCGTTGCAATGATGAAACCATAAATTCTATGATTCACAAGATAGATGGGGTCACAGAGAGATTAGATAATTTTCAGCAGGAGTTCTATCGACGTCAAAATTAGTTAAATGTTTTGGGTGGTAGCACAGATTCTCAGATTTAGTTTTTTTTTTGTCGAAATATATTTTATGTACGTGAGACACTCTTTTGTATATTTTATATACATTAAACACTCTCTTTTATATTACCCTCTTTTTATGTACATCAAAATCAGCCCAATTGATATTTTATATTTTTTTAATTTCTTTTTTAAAAATCGTCGCTAAATTCGTAGCTAAGCGCATTTAATTAGTCAAATTGAATAACAAAATTCGTAGCTAAATTCGTCCCTATGTTGCAACGAAACCTAATCATCGCTAAAGTAATTACTAAATAAATCGCAAAACTAGTCGCTAAAATTTTGTTGCAAAATACATCGCAAATCTCATTGCTAAATCCGTTGCATAAATTGTTACAAAATATCGTGGCTAATTAGCAACGGCTTTAGGTTTTTGTCTCTATGTCCTTTGTGACAGTGCATATAGCGACGTTCTTTATTTCGTCGCTAAATCCATCGCTAACTACTTTAGCGACAAAAAAACCCATGATATTTCGTCGCTAAATCCGTTGCTAAAACCTTTTAACACTTGTAGTGGAATAGATGTGACATGAGTTAGCCTAGACAAATTTTACTCTCCAAAAATTTGATGCAGTGTGGGATGTGATCAATAAGGTAATTGATGAAACTGTATCTAACAATTTTGGATATTTAAATGGTTGTAAGGGATAGACAGTGTTTGCAGTAGTAGACTCTTTCATGGAATTGGCTAGGTCAACAATTTAAGAGCGCAACAGTGAATTTAGACAACCAAATGTATGTATAAAAATTGCATGAGAAATATGAACATGGGACTTTTAGCTCATTCTTGTTCTTTAGGGTCATGATGAAGTCCTCACAGATACAAAAGACAAAACTTAATCTTGAAATCCATTTATGCAAAAGGGACTCCATACATATTATATTATATTATATTATTTTATTTTTTGAAAATAATGGAGCTTCTGCAAAATGCAACAAAACAAAGGCACCGAAATCTAATGATTAAAACTGACTTCCAAAAAGAAAACATTCAAAAGTTACCAAAATTCCTTCACCCTGGTCTAAGCTATAGATGGTCAATAGCTAAAACGGTCCCAAGTAGACCATATTGATGTCAAGGTGAACAGTTATTATAACATCAAGGACATTCCCCTCTGTGTTTCTTAGCACAATATGTCCATTGTTGATTAGGTCTTGAATTTTGTGCATTAATGTCCAACAATTCACTATTGAATGCCCTAGACCTCTTGAATGATAAGCACAGAAAGCTTGAGGTCATAGTTACCAGGTAACTTCTTGGTGTATGGTTTGAACGGTATAGTGCTGATCTTTCCTCCTGCTTTCAACTATTCGTACAACTGATATAATCGAAGACTAAGACTAGTAAATACTCTAGACTGCTTTTGAAGTTGACGGGCTTCATCAGCAGCAATTTTTTGAATATTTGGCATGGTGTTGACCTAATAGGTAGATTTTGGATTATAATACAGAGTAGGACGGTGAATGTCTTGGGTATCGATGGACTGGGTTTGGGCATAATAAACTAGATAAGGGCAGGGAAACTGAGCTTTACTAGAGCATGGCAGACAAGATGATGGTATAAAGGTTGGGTGTTAGTGTAGCAGGTTTGTTGGATTGTAGGGATAACCTTGATAGTATGGTTGGGAGTTTGAACTTTGATCCATCGCAAAAGAAATTTCCCCTTCCTTTTGTTCAGATTTCTAGTCAAATATTCTCTGTTGATTATTCCCATTCTGCAATGATTCTACTTGCAATTTAATTGCAGAAATATCAATCACTTTCCTACTTTTTAAACCTCGCTCAATAACCTCTACTTGCAAGATGACTTCAGAAAATGACTTCGCAATTGAACTAGTCAGTGGTGCATAATATGGTGAATCTTGTATATCAATCAACATTTTCACCATCTCCTTCTCATCCATTGGCAGCATGACTTCTGCTGCAATTAATCTCCAACGTTGGGCATAGACCTTAAATTCTTCAGATGGCTCTTTCTTCAACTATAGTAGAGTAAAACGATCTGGTGCCAAATCACAGTTCAACTCATATTGTTTGACAAAAGCAGATTGCTAAATCTGACCACATTTTCAGTTTCATGGCCTTCAATTTTAAAACCATTCAAGTGCATTACCTTTCAAGGTAGTTATGAACAATCATATAGCCACCCTAAGATCGAAAGTTGGCTATCCTATCCAATGACCAAACATCCTCAAGTGAATCATGAGGTCTCCAATGCCATTGTATTTGGCAAATTCTAGCACTTTAGTGGTAGTTGAGCTTCAGGAAAGAGACACAAGTCATCAAAATCAATTCCCCCATACTAGTTCATTCCCTGAGATTCCTTAATGAATTCATCGAATCTGTCCAATTCTCTGTGAGAAATCACTATCTACGAGCAACATCCATTGGTTCCTTCCCATGGTAGGCGAATCAGTTCTCTTCAGCCCAATGTCTAGCTCAAATGGTTCATTTCGCAAGGGAAGATACTAATCAAGTATAATAGCATCGTTGTTACCAGGATTTGAAGATTCTAATTAAGGTTGCTGATGAAATGAGCAATGACTTGGTCGTGAGTTATCATGACACCTCACTAGACATATCACTTATCTATGTCATAGACCTAGTCCATATGAGCTCTTAGTTCACCAATTTCTGATGTTTGATGATGCGTATAAGGACTTCTTGAATTATCAATGTGAGTGTATCATGCTTGTACGATTCTATTTATGGCAAGCACGAGATAGCGATGGAATGTATCTTGAGTGGAAAAAAGCAGGAATTCAAAAGAGTACCTAGGTAAGAATACTATATGTAAGAATCCATTTACTAGTGAATTTACGTCCATGTCCAAAAAATGCAAAAAAGAAAAACGAATGCAGTTAACGTATATTGTATATAAAGCCCATGCATGTCCTATCTTGAATGCCCTTCATATGCCAAGGGTTGGCCTAACTTGAAAATGCAATCCTCTAGAATAGGTATTATACAATACCTGACAGACCCAAATCATTCGCTTGTCATTGTTTTGCACCGAAATTATTGATCTTTCATCCCCATCTGATAATGAGTGTGACTGCTTTATTTTCAGGAGACATACAATTGAAAAATAAGAGGCATTCCAAATAGAATGACCAATTTGTACGACTTATAAAGAGGTACACAAGAACGGGTCAAATATATATATATACATATATAAATATATATAAATACACACGCACACAAATATATATATGTGTGTGTGTGTGTGTGTACACACATACATATATATATACATACATACATACATACACACATATATATATATACACACCTCAAAGAAGGCATTGTAATTGAATGGCATGGATACATTGGGTGAGTCATGAAAATAAGATATCAAAAGATTGAAGAACACATCATGTTTACTTATAAAAAGGTGATCAATATATATATATATATATAACTCAAAGAAGACATTGTAATTGAATGGCATGGACACATTGGGTGAGTCATGAAAATAAGATATCAAAAGATTCAAGAACACATCATGTTTACTTATAAGAAGTTGATCAGTGTTTTTGTCATTGAGTAATGGAGTTCTAGGAGAACTTTTTTTGAATAAGATAGGATACTTTGAGTGGATTATGAACTAGCAAAAGGAATATTGCTCAAATAGCTCAAATAGCTTTTGCTTGAATGGATCGGATAGTTAGGATGATCCACTAAAGGTTGAGGAGATCACTGATTTGACTATTACTTGATCACCCTGAACCACTTTGCAATTTACTTAGTTTATGAGCATATTACAATCAAATTTGGCCTTAGTTATTTGTTCTTGTAGGAGTAAACATTCATTTTCTAATTCTTGAACTTAGTGTCCATGTGCTTAGGATTTTTACCAACACCTTAAAATGGCCAAGATGATTGTCAAAACCTCATATTCTAGTAAATTAAACTGGTACATGACTCATGCCCTCATGCTGCTTGATTTTGAAGTAGATCCTGAATTTAAGTTCTTACCTTGTACACTACCCCTTTGGATGATGAAAATGTAAATGTGCATGTCTTATTGGGTTACGTAATCGAGACAATCTAGGATGTCCGAATTGGTATTCCCTATATGGTTGATGCATGATGCCAGTTATGAAAGCGAGTAAAAATGTAAAAAAAAAAAGAAAAAAAAGAAAAATTGAAACATGGTCTAAGGTGCCCCCTTTAGAAGCCGGGCTGAGCCTAAATTGATAAGCAATGTCCAAAGAGTACAACTTAACGTCGATACCAAAATGAATTTACAAAGGAAATCCTATAGGAGAAACATGAAGAGGGGATACAATTGTTCAAAAGAAAATATAAAAATTACTTCATTTACAAAACATTACAGACTCGATCTAAGGGTACAAATTTAACAAGGAATCCTAGGGGATACAAAAATAAAACTATGACGCTATTTTGAATCTTGGGACATGAATAGACGGAAATTTAAATGTATAAAATCAGGGAATCGAAAGCGGCTTACTAAAAGAGCACTTTGTCCAAAGGCTCTTATTCTAGGGCTCATGAGATTCCAAATGCGATAAATAAATAACGTAAGAACAAAAAATAAGAATGCCGTAAAAGTAAAAGTATACACAGAGTGTTATCTCTTTCCTCGTACCTAGTGTCTTATTATGGTTTTGAAATGCTCTATCATATGGGTAATCTATATATTGCGTGAGTTTAGGTTTACTAATGCAATCTAGACTCCACACAAGTTTACGGTTCCAAAACCTTCAAACTGAAGGACCCAAAAAGTAGCATTTCCATTAACTCCATGGGTCCCAAGTCAGTGGTTCGAGTTGAACCCATTCAACACTGGTATAGGGGTACCACATCTTGTACCCACGCATCCACATGAGCTCTAAATCCAAAAGTGAAAAACGGGATGAGCCCACAGGGTTGTGCAAATGAGTGATTCATGATGTGTCTCCTAGAGGTGAAGGGATCTAAGTTACCCAACATTTATTTGAGCAAAGGGTGCTCAAAAATATTAAATTATGCAATAAGAGAATTAGGGAATAAAACCTAAGTGAGTTTAATGCCAAGAGAAATTAAACATATAGAAATATATAAATGAGTATCTCTATCTACATGCTCATGAGGCTCGGCTCATGTGTTGCACCTAAATTAAAGGTTCAAGGCTCCCGAACCTTAATACTTCGGGACCCAAAAGTGACCCAAAAGTAGCATCCTGACAATTCCAATGGCCCCTACCGATGGTTTTGGGGATCTCCTAAATACTGCTACATGTACTAGGTACCACGGCCGCATGTTTAGGCGGATCTCATTCTAATTCTACAAGGTGCGTGGGAACGACTCCCGCAAAAGGGATAATGCAAATGAATATATGTCATGAGATACAGAATATAAAGCTCACAAAAAAATAAATCAACAAATATGTAACTTATGTAGGCAAATATTGACTAAACAAAACATAAACAAAATATAGATATGAAAACAAGAAAAACATATAAACCTCCAAACTCAATATAACAAGGGGTTAAGATATAGTAACACGATTAAATTGAGTTATAGATTCTCTCTTGTCCCTAATGGAGTCGCCAAGCTGTCGCGCCCTATTTGTTTATGGAAATAAATGAAATAATGCAAGATAAAGAGAAAATAAATAAATGTGGATTATAGTAGTACAAAAAAATAGGGTCTAAAATGAGACTATAAAATATGATGATTGAAGACCCAAAAAATATCTAGAATAGGTTTTTTATGAAACTAAATAAATAAATAAATAAAATATAGAGTCGTCACACGGTGTGTGAAGTTCATTGGGACACTAACATAAATATAAAAGAAGGGGAAAATCCTTAAGGTTTGAGGAAGAAACAAAAAGAAGAATTTTGAAATAGTTGTATAATAAACGAATAAATAAATAGATAAAATAAAAAACTTAAAAACCCAACATTAGATGTCTCCTAATCTACGAGAACAACGAAATAGGAAGTCTTATTGAGCAAAGGCAAGGTTAGACTTCTCTACGGGTAACCTGGCACCCTTTCATACCTAGTAAAACGGGTTGCGAGATTTAATTCATTTTTTCAAAAGTTAACCCAAGTTGATGTTAAGTTTGGATGGAATGGAGGCAAATAAACAATAATAAAAAGATGCACACAAAACGTGGGGAGCGGGGAACTCTTTGTACTAGTGTTTGACTTACACAAGAGCGGAAATTTTCTATACTAGAATTAGACTAGTGCAGAATATGAGCAACAGATATTTGCAAAGAATAAATATACAATATAAATACACAAAGCTCATAATGAATAAAACATAAAATTCTAGCATGCAGGTCCTAACAAAAGCTGTAAACATATAGCACATAACCTTATCTATTTATATTAGGGTTAAGCCTTTTATAAAAAATAAAAATTACCTCATCTCTGGGGTCAACTCCTATGTGTACCTACACAGGACATGACCATATGTAGGTATTCTAAGAAAGCGATAAATAAATGATTAAACAAAGCAAATAAAACAAGTAGTAAATAAAACATGTACTTAACATAATAGAGTTTGGAAATGTGCCTCCTGAAGTAAAAAGTGTTGCGGCTCTAATCCTAGCTAATCAATAACTAAGTTTCCTCCTCCCATTTACCCCGGTGCTAAGTAATGCTGCTGAAAATAAAACCAAGTAATCATATGACCTAAGCAAAAACAAGGATACTTAAAAAAAGCAATTTAAACAACCAAATTTATGTAAACTCATCAAAAGGGGAAACTAAATGGGAAAAATTGAAAGAATAATGACTTAATTAACCAAATTGAATCCTCATTAGTGAATTGCAAAATTCCCAGGTGATTAAAGTGTCAACATGCATACGAATTGAGAAAACTAATAACAAAACAAAAATTTTGGAGAAAAATAGACTTAATTAAAGACGATATAAACTTATAGGAGCTCAATTGCAAAACATACAAAGTTTTTGGGTAAAAAATACAAGTGCAATTAAATTTACGGTCAATAAATGTAAATTACAGAAGTTTAGGGACCAAAATTAAAATTTTAGAAAGTGTTTAGGAGTAAAAATGTAATTTCAAAAGTTTTGAGGGATAAACTATAATTTTAAAAGTTTAGGGGTCAAACTATAAATGATAAAAAGACACAAGGACTCCATTGCAAATACATAAAGTTTAGGGGATCGATTTTCAGCTCATAGAAAATTTGCAATAATTGGGCCTAAAAAAAATTTCTTACAGCCCAAAGCAAAAATAAATTGTGGCCCAGACAATTTCTATCAAACTAACCTAAACAAAATAAGGTATTCATGCAAAATAACCAAACAAAACTCAAACATATCTAATTAAATAAATATAGTCCATCTGAACATTAATTGGTTGAACACAATTTAAGCCCATCCAAAAATAAACTAGACCAACACAAAAATCAAAACAAGGTCCAAATACCATTAACTAAACATACAAAACCAGCTAACAAAGCCCAAACAAAATATTTCTAAACTAATAACTAAAAAAAAAACCAATCACACAAAACAAGCCCAAATAAAAATCTAAACCCAAACCCAAAAACTCTTGTTCTCTACCAACCAAGCAGCCATGCCTGGTGCAAGGCTCACTAGTGGTGGCCTCGTGGCAACACCACTGTAGGCCACCAATGAAAAAAAAAATTATCCAGTGTCGAATCAAAATGAAATCTGCATACCTCATTCAGTTTTTTCGCACAAATTATGATTTTGGCCTTGAATTTGACCAAAATTTACCAAAAATAATAAAAAATACCCAGACAGTTAGGTCTTCCTTTTTCACGCACCCAAAATATCAACCAAATAATATAAATTAAACACAAAACTATTTGTTACAAAACATAAATCATAAATAAACTATAAATGTAACAAAGATAACAACACTTGCACTAATCAAAATCAAGATTCAAAGTTTCATAAAATACACATAATATTAATTTGAAACAAAATATTACAACAATGAAAGTCACATTTACCTCGTGCAAAAATGAAGTCCAAGATGTGCCAATCCTCAACCTAAACTTGAATTCTCCATTCTTCAACGAAAGTTTTTCTTTTTGTGTGAAGTGTGTGTTTGTGCATGTGTTGTGTGCTTGTGCGTGAAATGTATGTGTTGTGTTATTGTGTGATTGTTTGAGTTTTAGATGTGTGCATTAGTATGTGTTGTGTTTGTTCACCACAAAAGACACAAAGAAAAAAATAAAGGGGGGCGGGGGTTTGGATTTTTTTTTTTTTTTTTGCCAAGAGTTAATTGCAAAAGGGGTATTCGCTGATTAATAACGCAAGAAGGAAAAGAGAAGAATGATGGGGGATGGCTAGTGGGAAATTATTGGGGTGGAATGATTGTTGTTGAGTGTTTAAGTGGAAGATGGAGTGTGGTGGTGCTATGGATGATTTGATGGGTTGCAAAAAAAAAAAGTGACATTTTTTAGGCTCAAAAAAAAAAAAAAACACAAGGCTCGATGAAATGAGTTTGACTTTTATCCGAGACATATAATTTGTACTCTTATTTCGCGCAAAAGCGACGAAAAATTTAAAATTTTCAAAATATTATAATAATCATCAAATACAACAAGAATCAGCTCCCCACTTTTTTTAATTAAAAATGACACCTGAAATGCTACTATCGAAAAGAGCGCATTCAGGACCAAAAAAATTAATTTTGAAACTGTCCTGACTAATTAGATTACAAAAGTTACCAAAATTTAAAATGCAATTGGATTTAGGAACCTTAAAAATTAGAAAATGATACTTAAGTACAAAATACCATTTTGCCCTTTTCAAAAAATGATTATTTTATCCAAAAAATATAATTTTTTGTTAAATTGTGCCTTTGGCTTGAAAAACTCAAAGTTTTGAAAATTTGTCACAATTTGACACTTAATGGCAAAAGTGCATCAAAATTCAGGGTCAACAGTGCCATTTTGGTAATTGTCAAATGTGTTAAACATGTTGAACGTGGGAACTATCTCTACTTTCTCTATACTACTTATTCGATCCGTATACTTGCGGATGCAAAATCGTTCATTACATGACCTGCACCTTGTGTCAATATTATACCGCAAATAATTAGTCATCAATTTCATTATTTGGTTTGAATGCTATTTAAAGAGTTGATTTAACAAGAAATTAGGTTAAAATTATGTTAACGACTGTAAATGAGTAAAAGGGAGATTAGGGTTTTTTCTAGCCATTTTTTTGAGTTTTCATTAATTCTTAAATTAAACGATTTCATGACCTAAATTAGAGGTTGATTTCCTAATGTAACCTAATTCTAATCATTTGAGTAATTGCATCTTTCAATGTAATTAGCCTAAATATGGATCCTTCCTACTACCCAAATGTACCAAACTTGATTAATTACCCATTTAATCTAAGCAACTAAGTGAATTAGTCCACAAAGATTGAATTCTAACCCTAATTTAATACTAATCTAGGTCTATAATGGAGGTTCAAATGATCATATCCACTTAATTAATCCAAATTAACTAGTGGAGTGATCAATTCTCCCAATTAACTATTAAGGCCCTTAGTATTGTTCAATTAGTCCATTTAACCCATAGTATTGTCCAATAAGTCCATTTACCCCATAATCAACCTATCCAATAACTTCTACCCTTACGAAATTGGTTTCACAAAACTCTAACCTGACAAATTAAAGCATGTTAAACAACAAGAAAGCAAATAATATGGCATTGGAAAACAATTAAATTTAACTAGGAATGTTTGAAAAAATGCTAGTGAAAGGAAGCAAGTGGAAAGCATTCAAAGAATGCCTCATTGACTAAAAACAAGTGCATAACAGAATTAAATTAAACATAAAATATAAGTCTTAAAAGTAGAAGATTCAATCTTAAAACTTATAATACAAACTAGACTAGAAAAGAAAAAGAAGAACTATGCTACAAAGTTCCTCCCCAAGTGGGAGAGTATAAAAGAAAGGGAAAAACAAGAGTTTCTAGGGCTTAGAATCAGCCATTACATGTGCATTTATAGTGGGAATAGGTTTAGGGAGTAAAAAGGCAAGATTTCCCTTGAAAAATGGCCCAAAAGTTGCAAAATTGTTGCTCCGGAACAAGTTTGCCGCCAGCTGTTTGCACAGTCTGGAGAGTTCATTGGCGGCCAAGTACCTTCAAGACTAGTTTGCCAATGGCCAAGGGTTATACCTAGTCGCTAGCAGTGAAGTGAAGCCCCCTAGTCCAGTGTGCAATTTCATTGATTTCATCCGTTTTCGCATTCTAATGCCTCTAGTGTGGTCCAACATCCCAAAACACTATCAAAAACATAATACACATAAATATACGATAAATAATGCTAAAATAAAATCTAAAAGCACTATACTAGACAATCACAAACATTGAAAATCAAAGAAGAACAAGATCGCTCAAAAGCCCCTATTCCTTTTGAAATTGGGTAAAAACGTAAATGTGAGTTGATTTAGATAAAAAAATTCAAGTTTCCCAAAAACATCATAAGGACTTATTTAAAGCAACAATAAATGCAAATGAAAACAGAATGATATTTTTTTGTCACCGCAAGGTTTAGCAAGCAACATAAAGTTGAAAGCAATGCTTCAGTGCTACCTCGCTAGTATGAACTAACATAGATTAAGGATCATTTAGAATTTTTCAATCTTGTAATGTAAGGATAAATTTGGATAAGAGTGTTTCAAATCACCTTATGCATGTCAACCACAAGAATCTTGGACCAATATCCCATATATAAGGTCCAAAAAAATTCACAATATTCAACCAAAACACTTTTGAAGGCGAAGCACTTCTTTTATTGAACTAGAAATTTGAAGGAAAGGTCAAACCTTCTTTATTGTACAAGAAACATAATATTTGCAATTTTATTTTCTTTTCTCTTTTTCAAAATATTTTTTTTTCCTTTTCTTGTCTTTTCTTTTCCTTTCTTTTCCTTGCTTTTCTTTTCAGCAACAATAACAATAATGCACATAATAATTACACAGAGAGGAATATTAACAACATTGAAATATTGAATTATTTCCCAAATAAATAGAAAAAACTCTTCACGAACCACCATAAGGACAATAAAACACCACATTGAAGAACTCAAAGATATCAAAAATGGCTAAGGTGATGGTTTCAGAAAATGATTTATAAAAGAAAGTGGATTTGTTGAATTATGTGGTTAACAAGAAAATAGGACTAATAAGGCTCGATGGGAACATTAGGAATAACAATTTATATAAGATTGGTAATTTAGGCACAAGCAGTCCAAAGAAGGCCAAGATCATTTTGAAGACCCAAGTTTCATTAGAATCTCGCAAAAATGAAGGATTTACATTATTCAAACAATGACCGAAACAAAACCTCATCAGAACCCACTAAATATCTAGTAGAATGAATGATTTGAAATTCAAGTTCAGTCACAATGATCAAATGATGGCTAATTCATTCGAACCTTGCTTATAAACCATTGAAAAAAAGTCTACAGTGTGTAAGCTAATTAACCATTCATTTGAAGTTGGCATGGAAAAACTCTTACTGAAAAAGTAGTTGTTTGAGATTAAAAAAAATAAAAAATTGATGAGAAAACAATTTTAAACTAAGTAATTGAAAAACATGATTGATTTTCAAGGGTTAAATCCCATTTATTGAAGTACAAAGTATGTTCAACATCCACTTTCAAATTCCTAAATAGTAAAACAATACTAACCCCAAATGAACGAGATAATACATACCACCAGGCTTTTCAATTTATTCAAAATGATGAGTACAAACTCATCCAACCGCTCACCAAATACACACCACCAAACTTTTCAATTTATTTAAAATGATGCGTGCAAACTCATCCAACCACTCAACAATTCAAAAGACATAAAAATACTACTGCAAAGCATCTAAAAACATAAACTAGATAAAGATAATACTAGGGAATGACTTTCAACCACTCTTAGATAATCATAAAGTTCATATAGATGGTGGACAACATTACTCCATAGTGAATGTAAATACAATTAACTAAACAAAAATTGAACTCAAAACTTTGAGTTTAATTTCTAATCATAGAATTCATTAACAATGAGCACGATATCATACAAGACTAAGCCATGAGCAACAAGTAAACCATATAAATGCAAAGTCAAATCAAGCACACGAGTCCTAGGATTTGTCTACCCTTTTATAACCAACAATGCTACACTAAGCAGATGTCATTGAGATTTCATGTGGTCCAACACCGTTAAGAAAAAACACGCATGGGTAACAGGGTTTAAACACAATACGAAAGTTGTATATATGCCCAACTTTTACCCCCAAACTTAATTTTATACATAATTATCCTTAAAAAGTTATTTAACAACCAAGACTACTCCCAATTTCTATCAAGCATTCATATCATTTGCTCATGAACAACTCAAGACTTAACAAGTAAAGTGTATCAATAACTATAAATGCCGTAACCAAGAAGAAAACTAATATCAAGTCCATCAATAAAGCATATAACAATCACAAATTGCAAGAAGTACTACATTGTCATCAACTGCCAAATTGTCATCAACTAACAATACATATCTAAGTATACCCAAAAGCCAATGCACAATATTAAAGCATAAACTAACACACAAGAGGAAGTAAGCCTTCATTAACCCACCGGGTGCTTAAACTAAAGCATGTAAACTAAATTAAGTATAAATAAAGAGAAAGTTAAGGAAATAATCCCCTATCAAGGCCAAGGAGGCTTTGCAAAGAATGTCAAAGTCCTTGGTGAAATTACTCCATTATGCACATCCTATGTTTCCAAAGACTTGTTAAACTTCGATGAAAGTAGTGCTCATCTTTCCATTTCCTTCTAGAAAGTATCCATGTTCTCTTACTCCTTGAGTCAACTCTTTATCAACAAATACCCCATAGGACACTTCTTTGTACATGATTGTCATGACATTGGAGCATTCTTTTTGTTCTTCTTTGTTGCACATGCTCAATGACTTGACCATCTCACATTGGTCCTCACAATGTCCATTTCCTTCTTCGGTTTGAATGAGTGTTGAAGTCTCTTGGTCTTCAAGACCCATCATTCTTGTGAACTTGGCAAGTTGGACTTGTATTTTTTTTATGGAATTGGTTTGATTCTCCACAAGGAGAATCGTTATATTCCCCAATCTTTTCTCATCATCTTCTTGGTCTTCTTGGGTTGGTGAATATTCTCATAAGGTGTAAGAGGACTCGGTTGTTGTGAAACTTACTCCAGCGGATTGTTCATCGTGTTCTTGAGCATACTCACAATCAACCAACTCAAAGCATCCTCGATGGAAATACCCACCAAACTAGTATTTATCCATAGGCATTGGTGAATATTGGTTGAATTCACCACACTGTTGTATAGTGTTTGCAGATTCATGTGGATATTTTGAGTAGTTGCTATACCTTTTCTGCTATTTCATCAAGTTGAGTGTGAATGCATTGTAGATGGCTACTCCATAAGAGTCATCATCATAATCTCCAACCTTGCATTCTCTTCTTCTTTGGTTGGTTGTGGTTGAGTGTAATTACAATCATACTACTCATAAGAATTTCAATGAAGGCCATTCCTCCCAAACATTCATTCTTCCATAGGTGGTGGTAAAACTTCATCAAATCCCATATGCACTTCTTTACCATAACCTTCCATGGTATTTGGTTGGTCATAGAAACTCCCTTGAGTTTAAAATGTGAGGTTTTCTATTTGCTCATATGTAGACTGCATAGAATAGTGTAGAAAAAGAATAAGACTAATCTTGATAAATTGAAAAGCTATTTGGATAGTTACAACATCCCATTTGATAATCACAAGGGTAAGAGGAGTAATCCCAAGACACATACTCATTGGTCATGCTTCTATAATCATAAGGATGGTAATGAATCATTCCAATTCATATTTTGCAAGACAAAAGAATAAGAAAAAGGCTAAAAGTGACACAAACAAGAAAAGATGGGAAAGTTTAGACTGTTAGTTAGTCTAAACTATTCATCAAAGTGAATTTTTTTTAAAAAATTTCAAAGCAAGAAACACAACTGTTGAAAGTGAAATTTTTTTATTTTTCAAATAGGTGAAACTACTATACAAAAACAACACAAATGAACTGCGACCAAGTAGCTAAACAAGTTGTATTGATATGCAAAAAGTCAATCCTAGGCAATGGTGCCAAAAACTTGATGTAATTCACATCTAGTTATAAATTTATAAATTTATAAATCACCTAAATCCTACTGCTACCTAGATGGCGTCCCAAAGATGACAGTGTCAAATAGTAGCAAGTGGAAGTAAGGGTCGATCCCATGAGAATTGATTGTTAGTTGTTTTGAATGATATCGAAGAGTTGATTTAATAAGAAATTAGGTTGACACTAAGTTCTTTGACTATAAATCAATAAAAAGGGGGATTCAAGTTTATCTAGCTTATTTTCCATGTTTTGGTTAATCAAGTCAATCAAATGATTCAACAAGGCAAATTAAAGGTTAATTCCCTAACGTAATCTAATCCCAATCCCTCATGTAATCAGGTCTATCAACTTAATTAGCCTAAATGTGGATCCCTCATACGATCTAGACTAACCGAACTTGATTAATTACTCAAGGAATTCTATCAACCAATTAGGTGAATTAGTCTGCTAAGATCAAATTGTAACCCTTCTCCAATACTAATCTAGGTCTATAATGGAGGTTCAAAGGTCATATACCCTTAATTAACCAAAAATTAACAGTAGAGTGTTCAATTCCTTTCTAATTAACTATTAAGCCCCTTAGTATTACACAATTAGTACATTTACCCCTTAATCGACCAATTTACCCCTACCCGTATGAAGTTTTCTTTGCAAAAACCTAACCCATGAGCAATTAAAGAATATTAAAAAAGAAGAAAGAAAACTAAAACATTGGAAAGCAATTAAACTAAACCATGAATGAAATGGAACATAGCCAGTAAAGGGAAGCAAGTAAGTGGAAAGTATGTAAAGAAGGCTTTATAAACTAAATAGACATGAAATAAATGCATGAAAGAAGTGCATTAAACATAAAATAGAAGTCTTAAATATAGAATATTTGTAACACCCCTAGCCTTGGGCTGGCTCAACAACTTTTGAACGAAAACAATGGGCTCAAAGTGCTTAAGCCAAGTTTTTAGTAGCCCATGATCCAAGGTATTATAAACAATACAATATCCCATCTCACTTCCGATGTGAGATAGGGCATCACATTCACCTCTTCTTTAGGCTTTGCATCTATACAGCAAAGCCCATGTCGGTCCCAATAACACATCACATAAACTACGTAGCATAGCCCATACCACTAGCCTAGTCTCACCCCGTATAGAGACTACACGAGGTTCGCTCTGATACCAACTACAACACCTTGAGCCTTGGGTTGACCCAACAACTTTTGAGCGGAAACAATGGGCTCAAAATGCTTAAACCAAGTTGCTAGTACCCCATGATCTAAGGTGTTATAAATAATACAATATCCCCTCCCACTTCTTGTTGAACTCCAGTTATGATAATCATGTTTTGATGATGACCAAATCGCACTAACAGTTTGAAAATAA
This sequence comes from Cinchona pubescens, assembly GCA_025175665.1. Taxonomy (NCBI): domain Eukaryota; kingdom Viridiplantae; phylum Streptophyta; class Magnoliopsida; order Gentianales; family Rubiaceae; genus Cinchona; species Cinchona pubescens. Next base: position 709,922 of record JANKKI010000151.1, read on the forward strand.
GTACGCAGAAAAATAGGGAGTTACGGACGTTCTTTGTGTCGGACAATTATCATCATCCGACACAAAGAACCTGAAGTCGTCTCGGACGAAGAACAACTTCCGACCATTTTTCCAGAAGACATTGCATCGACCGGACGCAGGTTTGGACGTTTCCTCGGACGTTCGAACGAATACCCTCAAAGAACGGATGCTTAATGTCGAATGCAGGGTTTAGTAGAGGCCGTCCGAACGGTCCAACGGCTAATTCGTTCGGATGCATACTTGCTGCATCGGCCGTCCGAAAGGTCCAACGGCTAGTTTTCCAGTAAGCAGAAAATAGCCGTTGGAAAGTTGTTAGAAACAGTTTTTGGACAACTATAAATACCCCTTAGCCTGAATTAAACAAAAAGAGACTTCTACATTGATTACAAGTAATACTTGAGCTATTTGGGAGAAATAGTGGGTACAAGTGTTGTAATAGTGTAGGTAGTTTTGTGAAAAGATCTTAGAAGTGTAAGAGTGGAGAGATAACAATTGTAACAAAGGGAGGTTGTGAGTGTAAAACTCTTGGCTCAACTAAAGGAAATTAGTGTGAGCAAGAGTGATCCTCATTTGTGTACAAGAGGTTATTGTCTTACCTACTTTGAAGAGACTTTTAGTGGCTAAACTTCAAGTTGAGAACTTGGTAGTTGCCTTGTAAGAAGCTCTTTGTGGTTGTTAAGCTCCAAGCTTGAGAAGCTTGGGAGTTTGGTTTGATACTCTTAATCTCAATCTTCTTATTTGTTCTTCAAGCTTAAATTGTTGAATATCTATTGTATTCATTTGTGCTTAAGTTTTTATTTGATGCATAAAGTTTGCATTTCTTATTAAGCACATCATAAGGTTTGTTTTGGAAACAACCTAATTCACCCCTCTCTTAGGTTGTTGTTTGGGGCCAACACTTCTGATGTGGGACGGGGCATCATATGTGATGCCCTGTCCTATATCGAAAGTAGGAGGGGATATTTTGTTGTTTATAACACCTTGATTCATGGGTTACTAACAACTTGGCTTAAACATTTTGAACCCGTTATTTCTGTTCAAAAGTTGTTCGGCCAGCCTAGGGCCCAGGTGTTACAATATTCAACCCTAAAGCATAGAACACTAGACTAGAAAAGATGAAGAAGAACTAGGCTATAGAGTTCCTCCCCAAGAAGGGATGAGAAAAGAAAGGGAAAACAAAAAGAGTCATCTTTGGATTAGAATAACCATTTACATATGTATTGATAGTGTGAATAGGTTTAGGGGGTGAAAAGCCCAAAATTTCCATCGAAAAATGGCCAAAAAGTTGCAAATCGTGCCACCCGAAACAAGTTCATAGCTAATGATCTGTATTGTCTAAAGGGTTTGCTAGTGGCCGAGTACCTTATGGATTGGTTTACCCGCAGCGTAGGGTTATACCTAGGTCACTTTGATTGCAAAAAAGTGCCCCTAGCAGCTCGATCTGCAATTCTGCCAATTTTATTCATTTTTGCATTCTAATGTCTCCAGTGTGGTCCAATCATCCCAAAACTCGATGAAAAAAATAATACACATTAATATATGATAAATGAAACCAAAATATACACTAAAAACACTAAGAAAACAATCAGAAATAATAAAAAGCAAAGAAGAACAAAAACACACAAAAGCCCTAATTCTGGCCTTTTTTTTTTACTACTTAACACTAATCCAGACATATTAAAATTTAAAAAATAGTTATTATTATTTTATCAGAGGTGGACAAAATGTGATTGTGTTAAGGATAATGTTCAGAAAGCTTGGAGTTCTCAAAATCAAGGGTCTAGATTTTTTAGTTTAACTTATAAGATCAAAACATACATGGTAAGCATTGCAAAATTGGAGAACAATTCTAATTTCTTTCTAAGAAAACAATTCAGTGTGAGTATATGCATAAAATTAGTTTGATTGGATATTATTTGTTATGTGCAATTACTTGAATTCCTTTTACTAGATGTTTTGGTAATTAAAAATCTGGTACGTTACCAAATAAACATTAGGAGAGTAAAATAAGAATTTGGAGAATTTGAGGACAATATTTGAAGTCTTAATTTAGGAAAAAACAAAAATAAAAACAAATTTGGTGACTAAGTTTAAGCTAGTAGGAGGTGTCACCTCTTAAGCTAGTCTTGTGGCCACCAAATTAGCTTCTTATTAACTTACAACCATATGTATGGCTACTTAAAATAACAGCTAGTACAAGGTTGCCGATAAGGAAGAAAAAATAGAACAAAAAGAGAAGAAGAACACCAAGAGGGTCGAGAGATAGAAGGAGAGAAAACAAGAAACTAAGGAAGGTAATCTACATTTTACACTAGCCTACTATAATGCTAAGTCTATATATATGATTAACTATTGTATATATGTATTTTTTATCAGGTTATGTGAATATATAACATGATATGGCTGCTGCACTTTGGCAGATGTGTATAAGCATACAGGTGTTGTAGTGGACTGTTTTATATGTTTAAGTCTTTATTGATAGTATAAATCAATGAAGGAGCAATTTAATTTGTTTGTGTAGGTAGTTTAAGGATTGTATAATTAGAAAATGGTTAACTTAGCTTATATAAACAAATAAAACTAAAATAACAAATCTGAAATAGCTATAACTTAAACTTTTTAAACTATGGTAGAATTGGAATAAATGAGTATTAACTGTATTAAGTAGAATCTGATTTTAAAGCATTGTTTAATGTATATGAATATATGCTAAGATATGGTATATATCTGTTCTATAAAACCTTTTAGAGTCTGATCTTTATACCTATCAATACTAGTGAATTTGGCTTATTAGTTTAGCCTATTTAGTACTTTCATACTTAATATAATTAGGTTGGATTAAATTTTGGAGCCAAATTCAGTTTAGTACTCTTATTAATTTGATAAGATCATTTATGAGAAATTACTAGTTGAGAGAATTGTAATGTAAATAAGTAATGTACTACTTAACCTAGAAAGTTTAATTTGAATTTGCATGAGGAGTGGCTGGAATAACAAGTTTAAGCCAACTATAATTAAAATTATAGAACCTAGTACTAAAATCAGCGAGTATCTACTAATGATACCAAAATTGATTTTAAAGAACTCTTTATATGCTATGCCATGTTATAAATATGTATAAGTATTCGTTACTTTTGAAATCTTAATGGAGAAACTAATATAGATTAAGCGCTATTGGCTAATTGAACAGGTTAAAAAAAAGAGAAAAAAGAAAGGAAGTATGGTTGTGAACGCTTTAATTTGAATAGTGAGTGTTCCTAGTTATTATTTTAACGAATATTTTTACTGTAAATTCCATGATATTAATCAAATTTTTAGTGACTTTTATGTGTTGTTCAAATTACACACACAATGTGATTAGGTTTGTTTTGTTTTGTTTTCTTGAATTTGTATATATAAAATTACTTGTGTTTGTTGTACACCCGGTTGTATACTTTATCACACTAGGTGGCACTAGGCCCATGCTATAGGTTGGTTGGATATGCTGAGCCAGTACTAGACTTGGTTGAAATGGTCTACCTATCATGACTAAGCAACCAAAGTATTTTGGACAGGATGATTGTCAGTGTTTGGGTGCGTGACTTTATATCGGTACTCTCGAGCTTATCAACTTTGTTGTGGCCACATGGAATTGAGATTAATTGTAGGGGGTTTATTATTTGAAGGGTGTTATCCATATTATAGAGTTGATAGATGAATATTGGAGTTCTTCTATTGACTTAGTATATGGAAGAAATAAAGAGATATGTCTCCTATATGGCTTTCATTTGAGGCTACATCCGCCTCTATGTGTATTTTATTTGCTGTACATGTGTGCAATTTATACACATGTATTGCTTCTTTAGCTGAATTAATATGTTTCACAGATGAGTAACATAAAACTATTTTCATTTGTGTACCTATATGGGTATAAGCTCATAGTATTTTTAATACTTGTTTTTCATTAAAGATCTAAGGATTTTGTGAAGAGACTGTGTAAACAATAGAAGTTTTTCGTTGGTTGTTCATAATTTATTTGTGATGGTTGTAACTAGTAGCTTGATATTTATAATCTTTCTATTTGTAGCTATAGTTTGGCTGTTTATTTGTACAAGTACTATGACTGTATTTTGGTATATATTTTTGGAGGCTTAGATGGCTTGAACTATACACTAAAACTAGTTTGTGATGTACATGCAATAGATTTGGAATTTTTAGTTATTTGTTTTATGCATGATTTTATTTGTTTAGTGACCTAGCCCTAATGAGAGCTAAGTAGGCGCCCGACTAGGTCCCCAGAGGTTGAAGATCTACTTGGGGCGTCACTTTCAAGAATTGAGATGTCAAAGTCAACACTTATATTAAAGTTCATATTTTAATTTGGAATTTTTGAAAGGTTTGAAAAAGGATTTGTGAACAGCTTACCATACCAAAAGTTCTCTAAGAGAAAAAATCTAGAATTCACCAGTTAAAGAAAGGGATAAGAATTTAAGGTTTTTCTGTGCCTTGGTTAATTTGGAGAGATCTGATGGGACCAAATTGATGATTTTCACTTTGTTATTCAGGAAATTTTCTATTTTTAAACTGCTTTATTTATGACTTCTAATCCTTCAAAATTTGATGAGATTTTAAATGGTATTCCATGTCTAGTAACTTCTATCATGAATGACCAACTTATTCATTTGTATTGATGAAGTTAAAAATATCATGTTTTCAATTGACTGCTACCAATAACATCTTGATTCATGGAATTACTTATTACATCAGGCTTTCACGCCTTAGTTTCAATCTAAAAGACTATTCTATTTTTTTTACATTATCCCTGCTCTTGGATGTCTCTTACCCACATAATAGATGTGTATAAGAGACTAAACTTCACCTTGTTTTATAAAAATCTTGTTCTGTTTTAAGAGAAAGACGACTTTGCTTGGACAAACATTGGGTCGAATTTTTTACAAGACAAAAGGTCTTACCCTCATTTCCTTTCCAGGCTTTTCTTCTTTTCCCAATTTTTTTTGGGCATTGATAATGCCACTTAAAAATCTCTTGCCATAACACATAGATCTCTTCATGACAAAATTATCCTCCGAACAAATTTTCCTTCGTGAACCCCATCGTACCTTTTCTTCCCTAGCCTCTATCCCAGTAGCCCTACCCTTCCTCCCTCCCTCTCTAATATTTCACTCTGTAACCCCATAGCCCATCCCTCCTCAACCCCACCTTTCATGAAAAGTTTCTAAAACAACTTTTGGAACCTAAATACCAGTTCTAAAACCTTACTGATTCAGTTGACTGTGAATCCTAATTACACCTTGCTGGAGCAGCAAGTAGTGGATCCTTAAGCCAAGTACCTGCACAATCCTGTCTCTTATACACATCTAGATGTGTATAAGAGACAGGTATGTTTTGTGAAGATGTTGTAAGGGTTTTTGGGATTTATGGTAATTTCTTGACTGCTAATATAAAGCAGTATTGGTTGAATGTCCACGTGAGTGCAAGGTGTAATGCTTGGGTGAAATATATTGAAATTGCTGCAATGAAGGGTCATGGGTCCAATAAATTAAAACCCTTTTTTGCTCCAATTAAGGCTCATGCTTGGATTTAGTTCAAGCAATAACTATTGGGTCTATACAAGAGGTTGAGAAACTAGAGATGCAATCGAGAAAATTGTAGCTTAGAGGAGGTTTATTGAAGTAAAGTGGAGGTTTACGTACTATAGTTGAAATTTTGAGCTAGATGTTGGTTTTATACACATTCAGTATTAATTGTTTGAGGATCCAGTGGGCTGTAGTTTGATATTAAACTAGGTGTATGATAAGAGTAAAGGGACAGAGAGAGGTAGGATGAAAGGGGATAAGAGAAGAGAAAGTGGTGGTGGTGGTGATTCCACAAAATGATGGTAATCAATGGAAGGGTAATTTTGTCATTTAATTGAAATATGCTATGGCATTAAGATTTTTGCTGTGGCAATATTATTGCCCATTTTTTCTTTCGTTAGATTAGATTTCCTTCTCTTTGGTTATCTACAATCTCTCCCAATGAAACTACTACTTCCCCCAAATTTTCACCCTTCTCCTCTTCCTCTCCTCACTCTCCACTCACACTAACTTGCCATCTACCTAACACAGAGATCTATTACTATTGTTTATTATAAACTTAGAAATTTGAAACCATTGTCATAGAGTAGCAGCCGGTGGGACTGGCTGATGGAGTTGACCAAGTCATCGATCAATATGGCTTGTCACAAAGCCTTCAATTATGGCCATTTTCTCAGTGATGACAGAGGTAGGTAATTATTTTTTGTTAATATTTTATTTTTTTTATTGAAAATAGGTTAAATTTTGTTGGATAAATGGCTTGATTTTGGGAAAAAATCCCCCATTTACTAGGTTTCCAATAGGTATTGGCAGATTTTTGTAAAGTTATGAAAAATTTATGGACTCTTGCCACCATATCATAGCCTTCCACCACCATAGTCACCGTCACTGGCGCCGGAGCGGAGACTCCGATGTCTGGACTTCTCTATCATTTCTTGTTGAATTAATGGGACAATAATTTTAGGTAGGCAATTATTACCTCTTTTGCAATGCATTACAACTATTTTCAAATAATATTTTAAAACTTTTGTTAGCACATTTTTCAACTATTTTTTTATCTAAAATATATTACATTCTGAAAAATTAATACTAGACCACTTATTTCAAATAATATTTTTAACAATGATTCTTCATAAAAAAATCAGGTTGAGAAATTTTAACATTTCATTAGGTATTATGTTATTGAACTATAAATATCCATTTTTTTTTTGAAAATTCGGGACTAAATAAAAATCTACAACGTTCAATGATTTTTTATTATAATGACACTGCAAAACTATCCTACTGTTTAGCATGGTATTACTATTGGAATGATATTTAAGCGAAAATTTTTACTTAAATTGTAGATTTTGAGAGTTAAATCAAAATTACAAAGGTACCTTCTCCCGATGCAGAAGAACTATTGCCACCAAATTAACAGTAATCAAAACGTTTATCATATTGAAGTAGTAGGCATAGACCCATATTCTATTATGTTTATCTATATGAGAGCAACTTAGAAATTAGAATATTAAATATCCAATAGAAGATTCTAATGAATTTAGAATCCTGGATTGAAAATTTTACCACCAAAGTTTTTACTCTTTTGGAGATAATTTTCATGGTATTTTGATATTTCAAAAGAAAAATGTCATAAAATAGGACTCTATATTGCAAGAAATGAATTTGGGATGGTTTCTTTTTCCTCTTGTTGCTCATAATGTTATACACATTTCTTTTGGATCAGTTGCATTTTGGAGATAACAGTTAGAAGTGAGGATTCTTTGATTGGTGAATTGCACTCTTAAGATTAGTGATTAAAATCCAAGATTAACCTTGTTTTGAAAAGCAATAGAAGTTATGATAAAATTCCCACAATAAACAACCATACTAATGATAAATGAATCTATCCTTTTATGAAGCATAATGTAAAGCCAATAACAATCCCACAATAACTAATTCACCCTAGGTCATGTACATAACTTTATCCAGTATGTAAGGCTATCAAATGCAATTGGAAATTAGTTTGAGAAATAACATAAATTATCAATAGAAGCAAATTCGTGTAAAACAAATACTTTTCATGATGAATAGCATGCTGTGAACATTTAATAGCCTTTTTTCAATATTGATTTTGAACATTCATCTCTTTTGGTCAATTATACACATACAAAAAATGTCATTGAAGCAAGGAACACGACAACCACACTTGTCAGTACAATCACCAGTAATTGCATATACACATCTGTCCTTTAGTTCATTATCCAAGTATTTTCACTTAACCCTCCAAATCCTTGTAGTTGTTGTGCCTTTTGTAAGGATTGCATTAGAAAAAAAATACTTAATTAGTTAATTAGATGTTTTCTAAAATGAGCACATTGCTATAATGCAACTAATAAATTACTTGAAGTAGGTTAGTTATGCTCGTAGAGAAATAAAAAGGTTGACCATAATTTTGTTGACGAGAATTGCAATGTCCAAACTAACATCAATATAATATAAAAAAAACAAATAAAAGTCTGGAATCTTGGGTTACTAATTGGTGGAATGTTGGCAATCCGAAATTTTCTTGAATAATATTCAAGAAAAGAGTAACTTCGGGTTGCTAACTCAACGGTAGAGTACTCAGCTTTTAAGTGCGGGTAGGATCTTTTACACATTTAGATGAATCAAGGGCACCCAAATACTAGTTGCAACGGATATGTAATAGAAAGTTTGAAACCTTTTATTTTGAATCTTTGATTCAATCTTCTTGACTTAACTTAGAATTGTTTTATTGAATCATCGCAGTTATACTATGAATCTGAGGAATTGTCATGACTTAATAAATTACTTTTTTACACTAACAAAACAAAATAATTCATGATAATTTATCAACCATAGAAAACATAAATTACCTGAGCAAAAGGTTAGGCGATAGGTATTTTACTCCTTGAAATGATACTGACTCTTTCATGCTCAATTCATTTGAACTGGTCTATTTTTTCAATACACATATAGTAAAAGCAAGATCAATTGGACTATGCGTAATAGCATTTAGGTTGTTGTAGATATTGAAAAAAATAAAATGACGAGGATTAAAATAACAATCTAAGTATGGTAAGTTTATTATATGCATATGATAAAGTATAGGAACTAGCATAGTACAATTATTGGATGCTACATGAAATGTATTTCTCATAGGCTACAGAAAATTAAGAAAAATGATAAGAATTTAAATATACTATAAAGTAGATGTTTGGATCTAATTACATATGGCATGGATTGCAAGCAAAACCTGATTGTCCCAATTGTAATGATGGTGTCAAATTTGTACTATTTAACAAAGAACTGTTGTCAATTGCTCTTTTCCTTTTGGAGGCCTTCTCTAAAGCACTCTTCAGTCTTTTGCTTGATCGAGTTTTTCTCTTTCTTTTAATGTCTTTAACTTGATATAATTTGCATTAGATTGTGCCATCCTTAAGGTTTGAATCATTCAATTTTGCACTTGAAAATTCAAAGGTTAGCTTCTCATGTTCTAACTTTTCATCAACCACCTCTAACATCTTCAGAAGACCGTCTTTTACAATTTTATTAGTTTCCTCCGACTCCACTACTCTAGTAATCAATTGAGTGTACTATCTACACAAATCAAAAGTATCTCTTACTTAAAAGCATATTTTTCATCTAACTCCTTGTTGATGCCATGATAATCATGGTCATTAGCATATCAAACTTTTGCTTTAATTGTCCGCCTCTTTAAAATGCAATGATCAGGTATTTATAATATTTATTGCAGTGAAGAGCATTGATAGAATGGTAACACAAAATTTTAGCAAATTCATAATTTTTACATCTACATAATATTTCATCATTTTGCAAAAGTCAAATCTGACAATATGGTGATTAGTCGTTCCATGGGAAGTGATCTAGTTCACTTTTTCAATCTCACCACAAGTAATTAAGGCACAATCATGAGACTCAAACTATTTAGTATGAAAACATTAGGAGTGTAAGCACTAACAACTTGCTTCAAAATTTTATTAGAAAATGACAAAGATGGATAACTGATATTTTCTCTAAAGTCAACCTTTAGGTCTTCATATCGGTGATCATCAACTATTCTCTAAAAATTGTCAAAGAGTTTTCTAAATTTATTCTTGTAACTTATGCACCCCTTCATCACACTATTCACACTTTCACTCATTTTTTCCTTATCATGTCTACCCAAAAGGTTACTTGCCCAAATGCTAATTCCAATTTCTCTTTTATAGCAAACATACGCTTCAACCAATCATTATAACCCTTGAAGATACTTATGAAATCATCTTCTTCATCTGTCATATATGTGTGAGCTAAAATCATTTGCAAAACTCTTACATTTGGCAAATACAAAAAGGGAAAACCATTATATTAGTCCCTCACATTACGCAATTGTATTTATTTAATCCCACATTTTTAAAATAATAATTTTTAGTCCCTTACATTACACATTTGTATTTATTCAATCCTTCACTTTTAAAATGATGATTTTTAGTCCCTGACAAATGTAAAATGTTGAATTTTGGTCCTTGAAACAAATCCCAAGCATTTTGGCCTAAATTTGTCATGTCCCTCACATATATAAAATGTTGAATTTTGGTCCCTGAATCAAATCTCGAGTATTTTTTGCCTAAATTTGTCATGTATTGTTCACATGACATATTTTTCGAGGACAAATTTATAAATTCATCTGAGTAGAATGTTTTATGAGTGCGAAAGATATAAAGTAAGTGATTGATTAGCAATTTATTTGTATTTAAGATTATACATTCAATATTTGACTTGTGGTATTTTTTTTTCCAAAATTTATCATCCAATCCGACGCTCGAGTTTTTGTTGGAAAGGAAAAATGAGTTCCTAAATTCTACTCAAAAAATACATTATGTGAACAATACATGATTAATTCAGACCAAAAAGTGCTCGGGATTTAGTCTAGGTACCAAAATTCGACATTTTACATTTGTGAGGGACTAAATAAATACAAATGGGTAATGTAAGGGACTAAAAATCATCATTTTAAAAGTGAGGGACTAAATAAATACAAATGGGTAATGTGAAGAACTAATAGAATAGTTTTCCCATATAAAAATGAGATGATTTGGTTCATTCTGAAATAAATACAAAGACAATTGTATGTATCAAACCATGTAGAAGTCAATGCTTTAGCCACTGCAGCATCGTGATCTATTAGAATAGTGTTGGGTTTTTCTTCCAATATAGCTCTTGAGAAGGTATCAAATAACCATTTAAAAGTTAGAGCAGACTCATCATAGCTAGTGAAGCATCACCAAGTTGTCCCTTTTTCATGGATATTTACCCATCACAAAGATGCATAGAGGAAAAGAACGAACTTCATATATCTTTTTTCTACTCAATCTAGAAACAAGATTGGACGTTATTCCGATTTTTCTCCATCGTCATCAAAACATTCCTCAAGCAAGGCAGCTAATAAGTCATCGAATGGTTTTATGTGAATAATGGAATGGTACGCATTACTCATTTAAAAGTGACCCACGATAAAATAAGGAGATCTTTCAAAATTGTAGTTTATTTATGATGATTCACTCCAACAAATAATGCAAATGGATGACTTTCATTATTCTTTCTATTAGTTGTATCAAAGCAAACATCTCCAAATTTATTATTATTTTCTTTCTTTTTTCCATTTGCCAAATAAATATTAGTTATGAGATCATCCTCATTCACTTGAATTGCATAGAAAAAATTTGGATCCTCTAATTGCATTCATTGCAAGTATGCAAGTACCCCTTATATTTCATTTTATTTGGAATTAGCATTTGACTAATCATTATATTGTCAGATATTGATTTGAGAAAATGAGGCAAATAGAATAGTCTGATATTTTTCCTTCATACTACAACAAAATAAAGAATGACTTGGCCATTTTTGTCTTTGTGAAATATACTTCTTTTGATGCCAAAACCAGCCGCTTTTGCATATGCTAAATTAAAATCATAAGTTGCTTTCTCGGTCTCAAATTCCATTCTATTTTTGGGATTGTTTCAACTATAATACATGACGTGAATAATGTTTACATCTTTATTCACATTCGACATTATCAAATTAGAGGCCTTATCATCGCTAACTTGATTTGCAATCTTAAAGTTCAATCGACGACGCGAAAAAGGTACTAGATTCCATATCTTGTAAAATGATAATTAATCTTAAATTAACTTCAGAATGATATCCATTTCAATAAAATCAAAACAATTTATAATAGTAATTGATTAAACATAGAAATAGATAATATTAACGAAAAAATTAATCTAATGTTTGAAGTTCCATATATTTTCGTCCTGTTGCAAAGTATGGATGACAAGATACTCAAACTCTAAAATCTCATAACTATGTAAATTCCTAATATATCCAGGGTTATGTCTTAGTCAATAAACAAAGCTATAATGTCATAAGTCATCAATTAAGCTGGACAGTGATTTAAAAAGTTTATGAGTTATTTTACAATGTACAAACATACAGATTCAATCTTCACTAACTATGTTCGGGAGTTAGCCATATTCCATGTGCATGATAATAAGTGCAATTACTAATTTGTATAATTGCACATAAAAAAAATATATCCATAAGATTTGGTAGAAGCATAAATTTTTTTATTAATATCTATGTTTACAAAATAAATACTACTCCCAATACATAGAACAAAGAATCAAAATTCTCAAATAGAAACTTAGTAATAAAAAGTAACTGCCGGTAAAACTGTAAAACCTGGACTTTTTCACTTGCTTGACAATCACTTATATTCATTTTACTCTCCTTGGAATACTTGTTAGTACTGAACCTTATTGTTCAAATAACAATTTTTTCCTTTCTTGACATTTTTATAGTAGGTAGGTCGTAAGTGTAATTAAGTAAAACTTGAGGATCAAAATGCAATTTCTAAAAATATGGCAAGGCTAACTTAAGAAGCCATTCTCTAGGTATTTCTACTATTTATCTCATTTCAAACTTAACAAATCCTTCAAAATTTCCTAAACTATTTACAAACTTTTATTTCTTAAATCTTCAGCCCTAGGCTATAATTTTGTTGTTTAAACTAATTGACGGTGTAGAAGTATTACAATATCATTATTATAGCTTATTACTTATGTTTTGAGTAGAATTATTCCCTGGTTTTGTAGCAAAATATCTTCTTGTTCCTCTAAAGGCCTTTTTGGTAACGCAGATGTCTGAATTTTAAATTTTGAAAGTACTAATTTCTGAATTGATAAAGTTATGCATGTTTGACAATCAACTTAATTTAAACTCTTAATTAAATATCCCACTTCATACGTATGTTAATTTATTATAGATAATTATCGTACGTGTGTGTCAAAAAGTAAACGAACAATTGAGAAATGGTGTAAATGTCTGTGTAGTAGTGTGTGTGTGTGTGTGTATGTCAAAAAAAATGCGCACGTGAGACAGAAAGTATGTATATTAGAGAAAGATAAATGTGTATAAGTGTATGTGTGAGAGTGAAAACATATTTTATGTGTATGAGAAAAAGTGTATACGTGTTGAGAGAGTTTGTGTATGTGTATATGACTATATGAGAGATTGTGCATGAGTGTGTAAGAGAGTGGGCATGAAAAAGTGTGTGAGAATAACATTGTGTATGTGATAGAATATGATTATAGAGTGTGTGTGCGCGCGCACATGTGAAAGATTATGTGTATCAGTGTTTGGTTATGAGGAAGAGAGAGCGTGAGTATGTAAAAGTATGTAAGAGAAACATAGGTGTATGAATAATGCAAGAGAAAGTGTGCATATATTATAGAGTGCATTTGAGAGACTATGTAAATGTGAGAGTGCGTGAATGTGTTTATAAAAGAGTGTGAGAGACTGAGTATATGTATGTGTGTAAAAGAGACAATATATATATGTGAGAAAGTAAGTCTAATGTGAGATAGTATGTGTTTGTATGTGTGAGAGAATGTATGGTATGGGCAAGTGTGGGAAAATGCATGTGAATGAGTGTGAGAGAGAATATGTGTGTAAGACTGTGTGTTTCTACATTTGTTTAAAATCTACCAGATTAAGTTTGAAAAAATTTTCACTTAAAATTTTGAACACAAATTAAGTATTGCTTAATGTATTAAGTGATAAGAGAATTCTTTTATCAAATATGTTGAATTCAAAAATCTCTTAACTAATTAATTTTTAACATTAGGTAGAGTTATTAAACAGGCCGAAGAATCAAACTTACTCAAACTTTATTGTTGATGACTTCATTTTGCAACAAAAGTGTTCTTGAGCTACCAAACTTTGATTTATGGTTCGAAACACTTTCAAAAGACTTCAAATGATTAGATTAAGTTAGGGCTTGTAGTTGGTCTTGCATGCTTTACTTTTTCTCTAGGGTTTGTGTTTAGGGTTTTTGAACTTTAATCTTATTTTATGTTGCCTAGATCAATTCCTATGTATTTGTACTTGTTTCTAGCTTAATTAGTGAGCTTTGTAATGCCCTATAACCCTCCAAAAGGCCAGCTTCGTAGCTAGCTAAATTGACTAGATAACTTATTCATATTCTTTCCAGAAAAATAAGATATGTGTAGTTAGGTCATCCTGTCCTATACCACTAGCTGAGCTATATCTTCATCTTCTAAGAAATTATAGGTAAAGTTCTCTAATCGGAGGCTACATTTTCCTTAAAACTGACTTTGTTTATAGAATCCTAGTTATTTCAACCAAAATTTGAGGAATTTGGTTGGTGGATCGCCTTGATGAATGCATCCAGTTAGTTGAGGTAACGCTCCACTTATATGTTTCCTTCAATGAAATAGGTTTTAAGACACTTGCCCTCTTCAATTGATCATTTTTATCTTCTACAGCATCAAAAAGAACATCTTGTGGTATCTCGCCCTCTGGCTCAACCGAAAAAACGGAAGGCCCAGGTTGCTACTAGGTTGTTGTGGTGTTCTAATTTGCCTTGATCTAGTACCACGGCATTCACCCCCTATTCCAGATTTTTTATTTTGCTTTCAATGGTTCTTAACTCAATCATGTACCCAATGCCTTCTCTATTGAATGGTTTTACCCTTTACGATTTGTGTATAGGTGAAGGAGACATAGTATCTGGCCAATTTAAGCTACCTCTTCCAAATGGCAAATTGATAAATAAAATTCTTAAATCTTTTACGTGTCATCTAGATACACATCAATGTGTATCTAAGACAGTTCACTAAATACTAATCAAGGTAAATAATTTCAGCCAGTGGTTTATGTAAAGGGTTTAAGCTTGGCTTTATCTTGTAATATTCATGTCTTTAATTCGTGTGTCGTATTTTGTGTTTGCAATCGATTGCATGGTGATTTGTATTATGAGTGTGTGAGAGTTTCTTGCCTAGTATTATGTGAATGGTTGATGTCTAGTGCATCATGCTTTTGACTTTAGGAAAGAAATTAGATAAGTTGATAGATCACATGAACGAACTATAAAGTATCCTATGTAGTAAAGGTTTAAGAGTAACTCATTTAGAAATTGTACTTGTTTGAGCATGCTAGGTTAGTGGCTGTTTGTGCATTGATGTTATGGTTTGACCGGTTTATTTTTGAAATCTTATCTCTATTACTATTTACGCTTAATTATGAAAGGTATTGCATTTGTTTAGCTATGGTGGCTTATATGAGTAAATGTGTGAATAACTTAAAACAATGCATGGGCTTTGCATTGATTACTACACAAAAATAACTCGCTTTGTTAATTGTAGTGAGTGCCCACTGCTTTATTTGGTATAGGAGACTTGTCCTGCCATCTATTTTACAAGTTCCTCTGTCTTGCCCGTTTTGTACAAGAGACTTATATTGTCATTAATTATTACTAGTGCCCTGATCCTGCCCCGAATATTACGGGGTCCTGCTCATGCCAACTGTTAAACAAGTGCCCTATCCTGCCCTAGATACAAGAGGCTCTTCTTGTTATTTGATATACGGGTGACTCTTGTCTAGCCCTATTTGCCATGACAGCCTCATCCTATTATTTACTATACAAGTATCTCTCATCCTACCCTATTTGTCACAGGAGCCTTTCTTTGAATAGAGACTTGGGATCTCCACATAGTGGGTTAATTGATGAGGAAACCACAAGTCCTTTTGGACTATTTGATCCACTTAAAGAAGCAATTTTCATATTAGAGTTAGATTCCATTGACTTTTCTTCAATGGGGGACTTGATTGTTGTTGATGACTCTTCAAATGGAGCTCGAGATCGAGTCACCAGGCCATCATATGGTGAAAACGAGACTTGGATGAGCAAGAGTATCACATTACATATAACAGGATAAAGATTCATGCAGTTTGTGTGAGTCGAACTCATTCAACATATTAAATCCTTAATTATATTCTCTAATTTTAGAAAAATACCTTTTTGATTCTAATTGTCAATTAATTAATTTTACTTCCAATTAAATAAATGAGAATAGAGAGAATTTATACAATATTTATTTTTCAGGTTGTACCTACGTACCTATTACCGGGATCAAACCTTACGTAGTTCATGTGAAACAAAATTCACTTGTATTTGGAGTACTTATTTTGAATTTAACGGGAAAATAAATAAATTTTAACCCATTTGGAGTAACTTTTATGTGTTACTTGAATTTGACCCTTTTTTGATTTAATGGAATTTTAGTTGATAGAAAAACTCCACAAAATAATATATTTGTAGTTCTTACAGTTGTATCCTTTGAAGGGATTTCCTACATATCCAAATTGGAATCAAGACACACGTATACAATTTTTTAAATATCAATTCTTTTAGACCTTTTATGGCAATTGACATTTAATTGTGATTTGACCATTAAAGGCAAAAATAACTTAGACGGGTTCAAAGAGTAATCTAACTATTTTATTTAATATTTTTGTGATGCCTTGAAAGGCCAGATGGATATATAAAATCAAACTTTAATTCATGTCTTTATTTTTATTTTTAATTATCGTAAATGGCAACATAGACACGAAGGCCAAAGACAATTAATTTGATTTGTTATTTTAATTTAAATTAATGCCTTAAGAGGCAAATTTGGAATTTAAAGTCAATTAATTTTAATTTAATGTCTTAAAAGGACAACTTTTAAGCTCTTAATGCCAAATAATTTGCTTTAATGCCTTAAAAGGACAACTTAAGGCACTAAAACTAATTAATTAGACATTATTCCTTAAAAGGCAATTTTGTGGGCTTCAAATCCAATTAATTTAAATTTAATATCTTAAAAGGCAATTTTTGAGTTTCGAGGCCAATTAATGCCTTAAACAGCAATTTTTCAAGTTCCAAAACTAATTAATTAATTTAATGCCTTAAATGGTAATTTTTCGGGTCCCAACAACAATTAATTAATTTAATGCCTTAAAAGGTAATTTTTGGGTTCCAAGACCAATTAATTAATTTAATGTCTTAGACGATAATTTTTGGGCTCCAAGGACAGTTGATTAATTTAATGCCTTGAACGACAATTTTAGCCTCTAAAATCAATTAATTTATGTGGTACCTTTAAAAGGCAAATTTGGGCATTAAAGCCAATTAATTTGATTTATTACCATTAAAAATAATTTTAGGCACTAAAATCAATTAATTTAATGCCTTAAAAAGTTACATTTGGCAATAAATTCGAGTAATTTAATTTTGTACCTTAAAGGGCAATTGTGGGCATAAAAGCCTCTTAATTTTGATTTATTACCTTAAGAGGTAATTTTTGACACTAAAGCCATTTAATATGGTTTGATGCCTTAAAGGCAATTTGACAAAATAAGACACTAGGATCAATTTGTAGGGTACTAAGATCAATTGATTTAATTTAGTGTCTTAAATAATTTGAGAGGCAAAATAAATACATGGGCTCTAAGGCCATGTTTTATTGCATCGATGAAATATTTTAAGAGGCAAACATAATCAGTAGAAAAAAAAGGATAGGACAAATTAATGAACCTAAGTTAATTTTAAATTCTTAATAAAAGAGTTACAATTGGCCATTAATATTTCTTTAGGTCCCAATTAGAGACATGAAAATTATGGGCTGATTCTGGCTTGTAGGATTAGATGTTAGAAATTAAAATAATGGCACATGCATGCATGAAATGAAACTGAGCTTGTGTTATTTGTGCATGTAAACCGAACTTATTTCGTTGCCACTGATTTGATCATTTTATTTCAAAACTCAATTGTATCCATAAGAATAAGACTTCTCCTTAAGTTAAAATTCTTCATGGAATTTTACTTCCAGTGATACGAGAATAGAAAATCCAAAAGGATATAGAAGCAAAGAATAACGGCTTAATTCCTATGACACTTAGATGTGTATAAGAGACTCAATATTTTTTAGAAGTGTCTTGTTTCAAGAAACTTCTCTTATAAGGGAGCAGATGTCCAATAATAAGAGCAAAAGGATCAGTGTCAAATGTCAATAATAGGAACAATTAAGTAATATTTACGATAATTCCTCCCTCTAATTTTTTCTTCAATGCCTGCAGGAGAAATTTTGAAGTAATTTGCAAGTTTTCCTTCTTACCTTTTTTTTGCCGTGTGCTCTCTTTGGCTGTACTTTCTCTTTCAAAAATTTTGTTTTTGCCTCTACCTCGAAAGCGTTCTTGGAACTTCCTACAAAGAAAATTTATAACCCTTTTTTATTGTTAGTTTTTGATACAAAACCTCCATGCAATGAACATGCGCTCAATTGCACTAAACATGCCTTATGAAGTGGCTATAGTAACCACTTCATCCACCCACTGCTCTTTAATAGTCTTGAGTTGATAATCATGGGCAATATTTCGTTGTGTATGGTTATATTACATGACCAGGTTCATTTTTTTAATCACTTGCATGAAGTGGTAAAAATATTGACCACTTCCAACAAGTCGAATTTTTTTTTTTTTTTGGGACAATTTTGATTTAACAAATGTCCTTCTAGCATTGTACATGAAAAAAAATATCATTTTTTTGACATGTGCAAGGCTCATTTGTTTGTTTAATATTTATTTTTAATGAGTTTTCAAGACGATGGATTAAATACAAATCTTTCAATTGGTCTTTGTACTCAATTTGGTTGGCTTTAAGGCCACATGATTTTGAGATTTTAGATTAATCGCACTTGGGGTAGATTTGTATTTCTAGACTCTCAAGTCAAATTTTGATGCTTAGCATTTTAGTCTCATTTATTTTTTTTAAATTTTCATTGTACTAGAAAAATAGTACAACAATCACATAAAACTCTATTAACTCTTTCAAGAATTCATGCGATAAAATGATTGAACATGAATTAGTTTAACCACTGGAAATAATTGGTGGATAAGTTTTGAAACATTAATCAGGATAACCACATGAAAAATTGGTGGACTTTTTTTTGAAGCATTAAGCCCAAGTTTAACCACATGAAATGATTAGTGGAGTCTAGTTCTAATCCTTATTTGGAATTTCCTATTTTAGAACAAGGTATTTGAATCCTTTCTCATAAATCTCTTTGAGTAAAGAACTTGTTCTTGTATGGTCAGAGAGATCAAAGAAATTCAATAGGGCCAATTAAGACATATCATATCACATTCTAGATGTGGAATAATAGATTGATTGAAGGTTTGAATTTTGTCGATGCTCCAAAAGAGATTAATTTGAGCACTACAATATTTTTCAACTTGCCAAGGTGGCAAGTAAGTGAAAGTAAAAGTCAGGAGATTCTCGTCTAGCGGTTCTGTCGAGAAAAATTTCAAGTAAAATTGCTGCTATAAAGGTTTATCCCCTGATCGATCTCCTAAAACTGAACATACCATTTCTTTTATGGACCTTTCTGACCAAACTATAGGTCCTTTAGTTTCTCCCGTTCCCATTGATCCTTAATTGTTTATTGATTTAGTTACAG
The DNA here is from genome assembly GCA_025175665.1 of Cinchona pubescens. Lineage (NCBI taxonomy): Eukaryota > Viridiplantae > Streptophyta > Magnoliopsida > Gentianales > Rubiaceae > Cinchona > Cinchona pubescens. The sequence goes on from JANKKI010000151.1 coordinate 729,381, forward strand.
ACCCAGTTGACACTTAAATGACCAAGGTTTCACAATCTGTAGATATTTTGTCAAACATTCAGACAAAATAAGAAGTTTCTTTGATTGACATTTCCATGTTTTGAGACACGGTCACCTTAAGGGATCAAAGTTGACAAATGCTCATGTGGATTTAATTGTCAGTAGCTTTCTAGCAATTGTTAGACTAATGACTTACACAATCAAAGAGAGCTTTTGAATCCCGCTAACCTATGTCTAAACATCATTTGAGGCATTATTAGACCTGTCTTAGATGGTGACACTGGCGAACTGCAGTTAATTGGTTTGCAGAGCATGTTCACCAAACATTTGATTTAGCTGAGAAGATTAGTTCTCGGGAAAAGTTTGTGAAAGATGTTGATCGTGAGGATGTTGAAAGCTTGTTACTTAAACTTTCCGATCATTTGAAGAATCTCCAAGATTTAAACTCACAATTGCAAGAATCTCGTGAGCAATTGCAAGGACTTGAGAGCCGAAAGGCTATCCTCCTGAAAAAAGAAGCAAGGATCCAAGTAGAAAAACATCAGGTTGAAGCCAGGAGTGGTGCACTGGCTTTTAGTAGTGCTACTTTGGATAAAAGTTTGGAACAAGGAAAAAAAATGAGTAGCTTATAAGGGCGAAAATCCAAGAAGCTGGACAAGAGAAAATCTAAGCCCTTGAAAACTTGAAGAAATAGTTTCAAGCCGTTTTTGCATCATTAGATTCCTTTATGCAAATAGAATGATAGTTATTTGAATAGTAGCTGCTTTCATTTTGTTTTATTTCCTTTGTTCCTTTTTTCTTTTCATTGTGATTACTTTTATTCGTTCGATCAATTTGATGTAATTAACAATAAATTTAATAAAGTCATGCTCGATTGATTTTTATTTGATTTATTTTACTAATTTTTTTTTGTATTACATTGGTATTATACTAAAGAAACAAAATAACCAATATAATATTATATTGAACATCAATCAGTTTAACGACTTGAAATGCACTGGTGGATAATTACAAAAGGGAAACTAATGTATTTTTTATTGAAGGGGCTGCACCTAGCTTTGTACTACACTGCCTACGTACCCATTTTATGCAGATCAAGCCGTTCGAAGATCTGATGCACTATTTACATTGTCAATTAGGCAAAGAACCTTTCAATGAATTTCCCATTCACAAAAGAATATACACATTTTCTTTTAGAGTTTGTGAGTTCTAGAACTCCTTTTACGAAAACTTTAGTGACAACGTAGGGGCCTTCCCTTTTGGCTTCAAATTTTCCTTTCATCTTTCTTGTAATGACAACAGTCTCTTCTGACAGTCAACACCAAGTTGCCCACTGAGAAAGATATAAATTTCACCCTTTTGTTAAATGGCCCAGCCACTTAAGATTGATAGACTTCCAGTCTTTGTTGTGCTTCAAGTCCTTTCTCGTCAAGTGATTCCAATTCATTTAATGTGATTTCTGCATTATCATCAAAATTTGTTAGATGGACTGCAACTGCAAGAGATGGTAATTGTATTTCTAGGGGAAATACAACTTCAAAGGCATAAACAAGACTAAATGGCATATAACTAGTTGATGTACGAACCGTAGTTCTAAACGCCCATAAAGCCTCAGAGAGTTGCTCATGCCAATCTCTTTTGTGTTTAGACACTACTTTCTTCAGCATGTTACACAGAACCTTATTAAAGGCTTCGGCTTGTTCATTGGATGATGGGTTATAACTTGCAGAAAATCCATGTCAGAACTTGTACTTTTCACTCAATTTAACGAGTGGCGCACATTTGGAAAAAAGGACATTATCAGAGATAATCCTAGCCAAAGGAACCCCAAATCAATAAATAATTAGATTTTTAAAAAAAAATTGCAACATGCACCGCCCTTATTTCGGTTAGTGGCATTGCTTTGGCCCATTTTGAGAAATAATCAGTCCCAGCCAAAATATACTTATTTAATCTTGATGGGGATGGGTTACAAGGACCAATTATGTCCAAACTCAATGTTTCAAATGGCCATGATAACATGGTGGGATGAAGTGATTGAGGTAGTTGATGACTGAAATCTGAATAGAGTCAACAAATTTTACAATTTCTTGCTAATTTTATCACATCTTTTACAAGGATCAGCGAATAATAGCCTAATCTTTTAATTTGAGAAGCAAGTTTAAGGCCAGCTTGATGTGCACCAGCATGAGTTTCTTGAAGAGCATGAATGGCTTCTTCTTTTGAGAGACACCTTGAAAGAACTCCATCAAAAGATCTTTTATATAAAGTGTCATTCAAGTAAGTAAACCTAAGGGCTTGACACTTTAAGTCGATTTTCTTTCTTTTGGATCAAATGGCAAAATCCCATGAATGTGAAAATTTGTAAAAGGTAAACACCAATCAGAATCCTCTTCAATTTCCACGACCGTTACTACATTTATATTTTCTTCTTCTTCGATCCTACTTAAGACTGGGGACAGCAAATAACGTTCCCCAACTATAGATTTGTACATGTCTATGTTCAGGCAAGGTAAAAAATGCTTCTAAGTTTGCCAAAACATCTGCTTTGTCATTTTCTGACCTTGGTAAGTGGTTAATTTGTATGTCTTGGAATTGAAACATTAATTGCCTTGCTCATTTGATGGTAAAATACCAAATTGTCAGTCTTGACCTCATATTGGTTATTTAGTTGTTTAACAACCAACTAAGAGTCTCCAAATGCTTTAATACAATCAATGTGCATCTCAAGTGCAATTTCTAAGCCAGTGATTAATGCCTTATATTCTACCACATTGTTTGAGCAAAGAGATAGAAGAGAAAATGAATAAGGTAATAGTCCTTTTGATAGTCAAGTCGCAAGTACAATTCCAGTCCCACTCCATTTTTTCTCGATGCCCCATCAAGTACAATTTCCATGATGAGGTACTAGTAGTGAAAACTCCTCATCTCGGAGATCATCCTGAATTTCTTTATCATCAGGGACTAGGTGAGTAGCTAGGAAATTAGCTAGTTTTTGTCCTTTGATTGCTTTTTGAGAGACATAAGTAATGTCAAATTCTGTCAAGAGTAAAGACCATTTGGCCAATCGTCTAGACAAAAAAGATTTAGATATTAAATATCTCAATGGGTCTGCTCTTGAAATTAATGTTATTGACTGAGACAACAAATAATGCCTTAACTTTTGTACCTCAAAGATCAAAGCTAAACAAATTTTCTCAGTTGGAAAGTAATTGTGTACAGCTCCAACAAGCATTTGGCTAAGATTAGTACAGTGCATTTTATTTTCTATTCTCATTATTCTGGGCAAGTAATGCCCTCAGACCTTTCAAGAGTTGCAATATATAAGATCAATGGCTTTCTCCTTTGATAGGAGCCATCAAAACTAGAGGTTTGGACAAGTATTCTTTGATATATTCCAGTGCATTTTGACATGCGTGATCCCATACAAATGGTACGGCTTTCTTCATTAATCTTGTAAATGGCTGACATCTTCCAGATAGATTTGATATGAATATCCTTATGTAAGCCAGTCTTCCTTGAAGGCCACGTAGTTCTCCAAGTTGTGTGGTTGAGGCATTTCCATGATTGCTTTTGATTTTTGTGGGATCCATTTCAATTCCACAGTGTTTAACAATAAACCCAAGAAATTTTGTAGAAGTCACCCCAAATGCACATTTTAAGGGATTCATTTTCAATTGATGCTCTCAAAGTCTATCAAAGATTTTTCTTAAATCATCCAAATGATTTTCTCTTTCTCTTGTCTTGACAACCAAATCATCATCATAACACTCAGCGGTGTTATGAAAGATGTCATTGAAAATGATTGTCATGACTCTTTGATAAATTGTGACATTTTTTAAACTGGTCCGAAAGGCATTGTTGTGTAACAATAAATACCTTTTGGAGTACGAAAAACTGTGAGCTCCTCGTCTTCGGGTGCCATCTTTATTTGATTGTAGCCGAAAAATCCATCCATAAAAGATAGTGCACCAAATCCAATTGTAACATCTACTAACAATTCAGTGATTGGGAGTGGAAATTTATCTTTGGGACATGCATCATTAAGATCTCTAAAATCAATACAGATACATATTTGCCCATTTTTCTTTTTCATTAACACGATGTTTGCAAGCCAAGTCGAATGCTAAACTTCACAAATAAAACTGGCTTCTATCAATTTGTCCACCTTAGCTTCAATTTGTACAATCAATTCAAGTTTGAATTGACGTTGGCCTTTTTTAATCAAGCGTTTATCGTTTGAAACTACTCGTTGATGGACTGCTATTTTAGGGTCTAATCCAGGCATATCTTGGTTACCCCACGCGAACACATATTGATATTCCCGAAAAAGGGCTTCATACTTCGTCAGGGAACTCTTCTTTAGAGAGAAGAGCACTTACAAAGATAGGTTTAGGGCATTCAATAGTGCCACAGTTAAGTTCTCTCAACTCATCCACTATGGCTTGACTACCATCTTCGAGTTGAGATGGAGCTAGTTGAACATTTTGAAAGAACTCTTCCCACTTTTCTTACAAAAGACGAGGATCTTGTCCTTCTTTTTTGGGTCTTGCAGCTGATTCTTCTTTGCAGGAGGTACAGTTTACCTCTATGGATGAATTAGCTTCTACTTCCTTGCAAGGAAGAAGTTCTTTCATACTCTCATTCTTCAAGGTCCATTTCTTGTTTCTTCTTAACTGGACTTGCTATGGTTTTGAGGGTTTTTGCAACCCTTGAAATATGGAGTGATGAGGATTATGTGTCTTAGATTCTTATTCGATTTTAGGAAGCCCCTAAAGCCTTTTAAATACAAAGATTTGAGGCTTAGTTTCAGTATGTTCCTCAGAAAGTAGAGCTATTTCTTGATTGGTGAAAATGAACACACTGAATCTGAGGAGGAAGAAGTTGGTTCCAAATGCATTAGCAACCTTGAAAATTTGGAAATAAAAGACTTGTTTTTCTTGGACTCCTCTTCATTTTTTGGAAACCCCTGAAACCTTTTGAACACATAAACTCGAGGCTTACTTTCAATATGTTCCTTAGAGAGTAAAGATATTTCTTGCTTAGTAAAAATTACCGAATTTGAGGAAGAAGAGGTTTTTGATTTGCCAGAATCTTGATTGATTATGATATCTTTCATATCCTTTTTGAAAAAGGATTTCTCCTTCTTAAGCTTTAATTTCTTTCGAGCTTGCGGGCATGATTCTTTTTTTCCCAATACCACCTTTCTACTTTAACTTCAATTTTCATGAAATGTAGTCATGATCGTTACTTGGGGTACTGATTGGTCTACCTTTCGAAGTGGTCTCTTATAACTTGTGGTCAAAGAGACATTGTCTCTTCAATTAAGATTGTCGTCAAATCTCCTTCATTTGGTTGACTTTTGGACCTCAATTTCAAAACAATCTTTTGTCTTGGGACTTTTGGTGCCATACTTCTTTCTTTTTCTTTGAAGATTCAAGTCTTACTTCAAAAAATTTTCCTCGATGAGAAGATTGAGTGGCAAAAGAGCCAAATTCTCCTTTTGATTTTTTTTTGTCTTTTTATTTCATCTCGCGGGCTTGAGATGCGAGACTTATGTAAAACTTTGCATCCACATAATTCATCTCTTCTGTACCAAAAGGTCTAGAGTCAGCTACCACTGTTTTTTCAATCTTTGTACCATCCTCTAACTTTTTGTCAAACTTAAAGCATTGATGCTGTGTCGATGACAAGATACCATTAGCATGAATCCAGTGACGACCTAATAAGGCATTGTATAAAGTGTCAGCATCGATCACATGGAACAACACCTTATTTTCACGATCCTCAAAATTCATTTTTAACTCGATGGTGCCTAGGGCGTTGTCCCATTGGGTTAAAGCCTTGGATTATCAAGTTTGATAGAAAAAGAGATCTCGAGTCGACAATCCTATGAGATGAAGACCTTTCAAGAAAAGCAGATTTACAGTGGACCCACAATCAAGCATTATTCAAGTTACAAACATGTTTCAAATAATGCCTCGAACATAAAAAGGATGATTGTGATCATATACCATTGGCTTCTCCTCATCATTGCAAGTGATACAATCCATGCATGAAGCACAAATCTCTTATGACAATGGCGGACTAAAATTAGTCGCGTAGAGATCAGTTGTCATCAAAGCTTGTATTAATGCCCTCCTTAGATCTTTCAACATTTGTAAAGCATCATAGACAGTTAGGATAGCTGGAATGTGCTTGAGATGTGCTAAGACACCATATTTGATTTACTATTCGTGTGGCACATTCGTAAGTGAGGCTTGACGAGGACTTTGGGATATATCCTTAAGTCTTCAAACTTATTTTCACAAGTTCTAGGTGGAGATTATGCATCCTTTTCTTGAACTATACGCTCTTTAGGAATAGACTCTATATTTGAAGATGAGGCATTTTATTTCTTACTTTGTTGCACTTTTTGCGATGACGACAACCGTCGACCTGAGTGCAAAGTGATTTTGTTGTTTTCTAAATTTGAAGACTCTTCTTCTTCAAAAACCACCATGCAACAATGTTCCACAATCTCATTTTCTTCATCTTGTTCATTTTTGAAAAAATCGAGAAGGATATATTCAACTAAAGTAATGGGTACTTTTGCCTTTTTTGTTCCTTTTTTTCCTCAAAATTTCATTCCTGGATTAGTAGTTTACATAGAACACAAAGTAGTATGAATTGCCATACAAGTCCTTTTGCTTATACAGGTTTGCCATTCTTCGTCCTTTGCACTTTCAGTTTCTAAAGGACTGTTGTAATTTTCTACGAACAACTCAGTCATAAGCTTGTAAAATGTTAGGATTTCTAGATTTCCCAGACGAGACATGTCAAGATAAGCATAAACATATGAAACTTCATTGTCTACTTCAAATGCCACTTTAATTGCACATATCCTTAAGAAGAAGAACTAATGGAATAGGGTTTTCTTAAGACTAAGGAGATATTGTTAGCAACGGCAGGCGAATCATCTTGAAGCTTGAGATTACCCTTACAAACCATTGATTGGATAATATTTTTAAGAACATAAAAGTCCTTAAAAGGATGATTAACAATTCGATGATAAGAACAATACTTTGAATCACCGATTTTGCTAACTTCAGCCGATCTCTTTGGTTTAGGCAATTCTATTGCCCTTTCTTTCATCAATTGCTTAAAGATGTACTCCACATGCTCGTCGTGAAATGTATACTTTACACTCTTCCTTTCTTTCAAAATAGGCACTCTCAAATTTTCTTTATCTTATGAAGTTGAATTAGGATTGCCATTACCATTTTTCTTGTTAATATTAAAAAAAAAAAATTGCCATAGAGTCGCTTTCTTGCTGGGTTTCTTGCCTTCACTATTCTTCTCTTTTGAAGACTTACCATTTAGAGTTCTTTTTGTCTAGCTATTTGCTTTTCACTTCACATTACCAACTTTTGAGACAAGTGCATCAAATGTTTGGGGTTTGGTGGTCCCAGTAAAAGTTGCTATTTCTAGCAACTGGTTGTTATAACACATCTGGATAGTTGATTGTTTGATCAATTTCTCAGTACATTGAAGATTTAAATTTCTCCATCTTGTTATAAAGTCATTGAAAATTTTGTTTGTCCTTTGATGAGTATCAGCCAAGTCAATTATAGAAACCTTCATATTTGAACTCACAAATTGAGTAAGGAAGGCTCTTTGCATATCATCCCGTGTAATGATCGAGCCAAGTTGTATTTTATGCCAACTAAAAGCAGACCCGTTTAAAGACTGGACAAATTGATGGATCAATAGTGCGTCAGAAAAAGCTAACTCACCACAAGCTAAGTAAAAGTAAGCTCAGTATTCTTGTGGTGAGCCATTGATTCTGTCGAATTTTTCAAAATGAGGCTTTTGATAGCAAGGGGATATGGGATTGAATCATAACGAGACGGATATGGTTTCTACAATACCTTGACACAGGAGGACTCATAGATGCTTGGATCCTTCTTTGTATATGATTAGGCTTTGAATGTTTTGATATCGACTTAAGTGTTAAAGATCAAGGAATTTTGTTAATTCACAAGTGTATCCAAATGTTCTTAGCCACGATCTTGATGTACATAAGACTAGCCACTTATGGACATCCAAAGCAGCTACTTAAGAGTCTCTTTCAGCGACTTTTCTTTGTAATTCTTGCACTTGCTCTTCAAGACTAGTGGTTCAGTGACAAAGACTAGCATTTCTCTTTATTTAGATTTCATTAGAAATTTGTAACTTCTTTTGAAACTTCCTTGCTAATTCCAAACATCCTCTTTGAATAGAGACTCCAGATCTCCATATAGTAGGTTAATTGATGAGGAAACCACAAGTCCTTTTGGACTCTTTTATCCACTTGAAGAAACCATTATCATATTGGAGTTAGATTCCATTGAGTTTTCTTTAATGAGAGACTTGATTGTCATTGATGACGCTTCAGATGGAGAACAATCCTCAAGACATCATTCTTGCTTGAGATCGAGTCGCTGGGACATCATATAGTGAAAATCAAGACTTGGATGAGGAAAAGGATCGGATTACATAAGGGATAAAGATTCCTCCGTTGCAAGTCTTTTGGTCTCCTTATCAAACTCATGTTCGATTAATTATTTCGAAAGAATAGGATTTGCAACTTCCTTTGATGAGATTTGAACTTGAGAAGTCAGGATCTCAGAATCTTTTACTTGCTTTCGAGTTTCTTTTTTGTTTTTCTTTCATCTTGTCTTTCTTTGAACCGAGTGTGCAATTCTAGACCCTTCTTTGGCCAGTTCTTTTCCTTTTTACGTTGGTGAGTTGAGTTCAACAACTCTAGGTGTTAAGGCTACTATTGTCTTTTCATTTGAAACCTTTGCAGGAGTTGTAACCTCAACCTTCGAGGTCTCGAAAATTGTTACTTGCAACTTTGGGGAAGAAGTATTTTCCTCCTCTTGAGCAAAGTGGCACAACATATTTGGTTAGTAGTTGACAAGTCTACCACAAATGACCCAAAAGAATTTGATTGGGTTCGAGATTGACCTCCTCAACCATGTTAACGGCAACATGGTTTTGCTAGTATTGGCAATACTAGGTTTGCAAAACCACATTTGAACAATGTTTGCACGTTCTATTGGAGTCATTTTAACTCGTACAACACGAGCGTTTGCATCCAGAAAAATCTTGTTTTGCTAGTAAAATGACCTTGAGATTGGAGTAATTTTTGGATACACCTTGAATGATGTCACTCTCAGAGCATTTCTAGCTTGCCTCTTTGTAGCTTGCAATGTCAGCAGTCACAAGTGGGGTAAATTTCTTTTGCTCCTTGACGGCTTTGGTGTTCAGAATGAGATGCTTTTGCCCCCTAACAGTCGGGGGTTAGTGTCTTTTGCCTGCTTGCAGTCATGATAATAGGACGACCTTCTTTTGCACCCTAAGGGCCTTTGTGGTCACAACAAGCTTTTATTTTTACCTCAGCAACCTTTGTTGCCGGGACAACCTTCTTTTGCCCCCTCAGGGCTTTGGTGGTCGGACCGGGCTTCTTTTTTACTTCAGCAACCTTTGTAGTCACCAACAGAGCAAACTAGTACGTGGTCCATTCCAGAGAAATCTCTGGGTGGTCGATTGTGAATGTCACGATGTTGTTTCCCTTCTTTGATTCTTATCCCCTTCCATGTTTGGTACTTGGAAGCTTATGAAAACGAATTATGATCTTCAGCATCATCTCGAACCCTTTAGACAACACAATAAAATTAATTAAATAATTAGAGATAAAAAGGAGAATAGGTCCCATTGGGCGTGCCAAAAACCAAGCTGGGAAAAAATTTAATATTTTGTGAATTAAATTTTCGCTCAGCTTGATCTCACTCGTGGGATTCGCTCATGTGAGTTTTTATTTGTGTGAGTCGGAGCCATTCAAGATATTAAATCATTAGTTATATTTCCTAATTTTAGAGAAACACCTTTTGATTTTAATTGTCAATTATGTAATTTTGCTTCCAATTAGGATAATAAACGAGAATAGGGAGAATTTATACAATATTTATTTTTGGGGTTGTACCTAAGTAATATACTAGGCTGCCTATGTACCCGTTACCAGGATCAAACATTTTTAGCTCGTGTGAAACAAAATTCACTTGTATTTGGAGAACTTATTTTGAATTTAATGGGAAAATAAATTAATGTTAACCTATTTGAACTTTTACAAGTTACTTGAATTAGACCCATTTATTTAATTTAGTGGAATTTTAGTTGATAAAAAAACTCCACAAAATAATATATTTTGTAGTTCTTGCTGCAAAACACTTAAAAGGGATTTCCAACATATTCAAATTGGAATCATAGCACAGTAGTTCCAGACCAATACAATTTTATAAATATCAGTTCGTTTAGGCCTTTTAAGGCAATTAACAATTAATTGTGATTTGGCCATCAATTCTCAAAAATACATTAGACGGGTTCAAAGAGTAGTCCAATTATTTTATTTAATATTTTTGTGATCCCTTGAAATGCCAAATGGATATATAAAATCCAAATTTAATTCATATCTTATTTTTATTTTCAATTATCGTAAACAACAACGTGGGCACGAAGGCCAAAGGCAATTAACTTGATTTTTATTTTAATTTAAATTAATACCTTTGGAGGCAAATTTGGACTCTAAGATCGATTAATTTTAATTTAATGCCTTAAAAAGATAACTTTTAGGCACTAATGCCAAATAATTCCCTTTAATGCCTTGAAAGGACATCTATAAGCACTAAAACTAATTAATTAGACATTAGAGACTCTAAAAGGCAATTTTAGGGGCTTCAAAACCAATTAATTTAAATTTAATGCCTTAAAGGCGATATGTGAGTTTCGAGGCCAATTATTGCCCTAAATAACAATTTTTGGGTTCCAAAACAAATTCATTAATTTAATGCCTTAAACGGTAATTTTTCAGGCTCCAAGGCCAATTAATTAATTTAATGCCTTAAATGGCAATTTTTTGGCTCCAAGCCCAATTAATTAATTTAATGCCCTAAACGACAATTTTAGCCACTAAAATCGATTAATTTATTTGGTATCTTTAATAGGCAAATTTGGGCATTAAAGCCAATTGATTTGATTTATTACCATAAAAAGGTAACTGTAGGCACTAAAATGACTAATTTAGTGCCTTAAAAGGCATATTTGGCACTAAAGCTGAGTAATTTAATTTTGTATCTTAAGGGCAATTGTGTACACTAAAGACAATTAATTTTGATTTATTACCTTAAAATATAATTTTTGCACTAAAGCCATTTAATATGATTTGGTGCCTTAAAGGCAATTTGACGAAATAAGGCACTAGGATCAATTTTAGGATACTGAGGCCAATTAATTTAATTTAATGCTTTAAGTAATTTGAGAGGAAAATAAATTCATGGGCTCTAAGGCCATGTTTTATTATCTCGATGAAATTTTTGAAGAGGCAAACATAATCAGTGAAAAAAAAGGATATGACAAATTAATGAACCTAAGTTAATTTTAACTTACTTAAAAAAAAGTTACAATAGGCCATTAATTTTTCTTTGGGTGCTAGTTAGAAACTTGAAAATTGTGGGTTGATTGTGGCTTGTAGGATTAAATTTCAGAAATTAATAACTAGCACATAACATACATGAAATGAAACTAAAGTTAGTTTTGTGCACTTAAATGAAATCTAAATGAGTATCAATTCAAAATTGTACTCTTATACACATTAGATGTTAAACTCAACTGTACCCATAAGAATATGACTTCTTCTCAAGTTAAAATTCTTCATGGAATTTTACGTCCATTGATACGAGATTAAAAAATCCAAAAGGATAGAGAAGAAATGAATAACGGCTTAATTCCTATGACACTTAGTCCTAAAAGAACTCAATATTGTTTAGAAGTGTCTTGTTTCAAGAAAATTCTACTATTTAAGGGACAACGAACTCCAACAAAAGAACAAAAAGAATCAGTGTCGAATGTCAATAATAGGAACAATTAAGTAATCATTACCTTCGATAATTCCTCCCTTCTAATTTTTTCTTCTGCCAACAGGAGAAATTTTGAACTCATTTGCAAGTTTTCCTTCTTACTTCTTTTTGCTGTGGCACTCTTTGGCAATACTTATTCTTTAAATTTTTTTTTTTGGCCTCTGCCTCGAATGCTTTCTTGGAGCTTCCTATTTAGAGCCCCTTTTGATTGTTAGGTTTTGAGAACAAAACCTCCATGCAATGAACATGGACTCTGTTTGCACTGAACGTGCCTTATGAAGTGGTTAGAGCTGTAAGAAAGTAAATAACCAGTTAACGTATGGAAATTTCAAATTTTTTATTTTTCTGTCACATATCACATTAATTAATTTATGCATATTTCAAGAAAAATATAGAGATTATATCTTAAATCCCAATAAAATCTCCAATATATTTGGGATGTCGATCCACATGTCACACAAATGCCAAGTTTCTAACGGTATTCACATAGATAATTAAATCGAAAATCTTCACAAGATTTATTAACCCAAATCATAGAGTGCTAACTCCATAATTTTCCTTTTTATTTCCTTCACTCTCTCAATTAGTGGTGTCCACAATTCCGGAACCGCCGGTTCCGGTTCTGGAAAAAGGTAGAACCGGAATCGAAATCGTAGCGTGGGACCGGTCCGGTTCCGATCACGGTTCCGGTCCCTGTTCCGATTTCAAATTTTTAAAAATTAAAATTAAAATAAATTATAATACAAGTTAATATGAGAAAGAAAAATATATTTTACTTATATGTCAATTGTATATTTTGTTCCTTTTTTTTTTTTTTTTTTAAAAAAAGTATGCTATTGCATTATTTATTGAATCATTAAAAATTGAAGTAAAGATACATTTTGACTAATCTATAACTAAAAGATAATTTAAAGAAAAATTAAATGTATCAATTACATTGGCCTAAAAGACTATAATAGGCTAAGGTAATTAAGAATTTCTTCAACGTCCGAGTTTGTTCCACTTGAAGAAGCAACTATAGTACTCTTATCACTCTCGTTCATATCTGTTTCGGTCTTAAACTACAACAATCTGATCCCTTATACTCGCATCGTACCAATATGCTAATAATGTTTGAATTTCCAAATGGTTGGGGCTTAATTGAGACCATCTCTCATCTAAAATGCTCCCATCCGCACTGAAAACTTGTCTTACCGCTACAGTTGATGCCGGTGTTGCTAAAATTTGCTTTGAAATAAGAGAAAGGATGGGGTAAACCTTTGACTAATTACCCCACAATTCCAATACCGAGAATTCTTTGCCTTCACTAGCTCCTGGCTATCATCATCTTCGAATTCAAAAGAAGTAGTTAGATAAATATCAAGTTTCGTACTACTAGCGCCGCCACTTGACCTTTTCAAAGTATGTAATATTTTTTTAGATGGGGGGATATTTATAGTATGAGTAGTACTAGTAGTATTCCGTGGACTACTACTAGGACTATTATCACTACTACCAGCACGAGTATACGGAATTTGAGTTTGATAATCACTATATAATATACGAATACACTCTTTAGTCATTTCAACAAGCTTTAATTGGGTCCACTACGTTGTCTTTAAGAACAATATATTCTGACATTTTATTTATTATAGTATAATATGCTTCCAAATATTGCATCAAACCATCAATTTTAACACGAGGATCTAAAACAGAAGCAACTAAATAAATAGGTGGAATATGATAATAATAATTAAGCCATTTTTGTAACATATCAATAACAGCACTTTGCAAAATAATATCATTTACACTATCTTCTAAAATACTAATTATATCATATGCTTGGGGTATAAATAAATGAGATGTAGAAAAATAAACACCAGATAAAGTACAAGTAGCAGTTTAAAAACATGTAAAACTTCTACTATTTTTCTACAAGTTTCCCATAGGCTAGGATGAAAATCAAAATTACTAGGATATCTGTTTCTAAAAATTCGCATAATAAATCATTATATTTTAAACAATTATTAAGTAAATCATAAGTTGAGTTCCACCAATTGGGAACATCATGAACAAATTTTTTAGGTTTCTTTCCTTTCTCAATACAAAATTTAGCCCATTCTTTCATTATTTTTGGATGGCCAATTAGATAACTAATTGCATCCTTAATAGGCTCAACCGAAGCATTAAGTGTTCTCAAAACATCTTGAACACTTAAATTTAAAATGTGACATGCACACCTAATATGAAAAAATTTACCACCTACTTGTGGTTCACAATAATTTTTTAAATCTCTAATCTATGCAGTATTATTAGTAACATTATCAAAACCAATTGAAAAAATTTTATTTACCAAGCCATATTCATCTAAAATTTCTTTAATCATATTAGATATATTTAAGCTGTGTGACTTTCATTAAATATACAAAAAGCAATTATCCTTTTTTGCATAATCCAATTGTCATCAATCCAATGAGCAGTTACACCCTTACAAGAATTTCTATTCCAATGATCACTCCAAATATCACTACAAATTGAAATACGGCCTTCTAATTATGAGAAAATATCTACCAAAATCTTTTTTTGTTCTTTATAATGAATGATTTTGAAATTTCACGTGTAAAAGTTGTTCTAGGCATACGTTTAACTTGTGGATTCACATACGTTTGTTGAAAATGTACATATTATTTTTTTCATCAAAACTAAATGGTAAATGTTCTCCACAAACAAAATTAATTAATCCAGTTTTATATTGTTGATCAGAATATTTAAATATAGGATTAGAGTTAAAGGATGAAGATGCGTACCCGGGTATTTGAGATTGCGTCTTGTCAATGCTGAATTCCGTCGGATGTTCCTTTGTTCAAGTGTTTCGCTAGTGTTCCGATCTGCTTCCTTTTTGTCAACTATAGCATCCTGCAATAATACAGACTGTAATAATTATAGGCTAGACCCTCCGTTATCTAATTTTTTTGTAAAGATATTTCGTATAAGAGACGGCCTTTGGAATCTTAGAAATACGAGGTTTTGTTAATTTACTTGTGGAATCGGGAGTTATTTCAACATTATCTTCAAGATTAATATAAATTTCATTGGAATTTTGACTATCCAATTAGAAATAGTATTTTGAAATTTTGAAAAAAAAATTATTATAAAAAATAACTAATAGAATTTATGAAAATTAAAGAAAATAAATGACACTTGAAAACAGTATAATAAGAAATAAATTGAAATTATAAATATAAAGACAATAAATAGAAATTGATAAATAATATTAGAGATTATGAAAAAATTGAGAGTATTTGAGAGAATGAGAGAGGGATTGAGTTGAGAGAATTGTGTGTTGAAAATGGTAAGAAGAATGGGTATTTATAGATAAATTTTGAAATTTTTTTAAAAAAAAGAGAGGAATGAAATAGCTTATAGCCGTTTCCTCCTCCAAGTCTCCAACGGTCACATGACCGTTGGTGTGCCGCCGTGGCATGGTAGCTACACCAATGGTCATTGACTCATTCTCATTGTTTCGATTTTTTTTTTAAATTTACCCAGTTCTAGTTCTGGTTTTGGTTCCGGTTCCAAAAAATAGTGAACCGGAACCAAAACCTTGTATGTAGTTCTAGTTCCAGGGATTAGTTCTAGGAACAGGATTTGACTGTTCCAGTTCCGGAATCGCTGATTTTCGAAGGTCCGATTCCGGCGTTCTGGTTCTGGAGCCGAAACCGTGGTCACCATTATTCTCAATGTGAATTAACCTTTTTCCAATAGTACTTTTTCATACATACTACTCCTTCTATATATATATATATATATATGTGTGTGTGTGTGTGTGTGTGTATATATATACATGTGTATATATATACATATATATATGTGTGTGTGTATGTGTAATATACATCTTATATATATACATACATACATACATACATACATACATATATATATATATATATATACAAACACACATATATACACACATATATATATATATATGTATGTATCTATATATACATCTTATATATATATAAAAGATGTATATACATATATATAAGATGTATATACACATACATATATATATATATAGATATATATATATATATATATATATATATATATATATAATATGTATCTTATGCATATTATTACTATATACATATAGTCATAGGTTTAGGATTTAATAAGTGTAAAATCTTAGAAATTCTAATGTCTTACATATTAGTCTTGAAGATTATGATTTATTATAATTGAGCCCAAAAAATTAATTTATCTCATAAATTAAACCATAAGTATCACATACTTATCAAATATCAATTTAATCCCAAATTAACTATCCTTAAATGTGTGACCCTTTAGGTTTCGAATCACGTTGGCAATAAGTATAAATTATAATCCTAAAAAATGCTAGGATTAGATAAATTAACCAAATTTAATTTATCATTAATTCTGTAATTAATTAATTTACACTTATAGATTAAGATTAGCATCTTTAAAAACATCATGACCACCCAAGTATTGAAGTATATCAAGTGGTTTGACATCACTCATCCATGATTTAGTTCCCGTGTAATTATTATCCTTTCACCAACCTATATCCCAATTAATTCAAGAGTACAGGTATATTGCCAACTCTTATTGAATTGATCAATTTACTAAGTTTTTCTTTCCAAAATACAACTCACTTGTAACAGAATTTAAGACATTCTTAATTCTATTTCCATTTTGGGCAAATATTTTCGGATCACATTTTAAGAAGTGGGCATATTGGGATATACTCTCCCATTATAAGGAATGGTGAATCCTATATTGGTAATATCTTATCTTTTCATGATTCATGGTATACTCGAACTCTACAGTATACGTGACTCCTTAAGAGTAACAATAACTAGAGCCAAAGTACAGTAATCCAAAGTCAAGATAAACTCACGACCTCAAGTCAAAGGACCACTACACAACTATTACAAAGAGATTAATCCACCGACATTCGATTAACAATCCATGTGGAATACTCTTAGCAGGTTAATGTGATGCATTTATTCTCAATAAGAATCCACATACAACTATGTACTAATCTACCCATGTCAAATACTAAGATTATGGACATTTACAAATAAAATATAATTACATCATAACCATTTATGATTTCACATCTATATATCTCAGTTAATTCAAAAATGCTATATTAAAAAATATACATAAATATAAAAATGTAATTTATCCTTAAAAACAAATTAGCTTTAGGGTATACAATAACAAACTTCCACTTGCACTAAAACCAATCATTCATGTGCTTAAGATCCAATGAGTTAACATGACTCTCATGCTTTTTCTGGGACAAGACTTTAGCGAATGGATTTGCAAAGTTATTATCAGTGAGGATCTTTTCTATCTTTACTTCATTTCTATCAATGATTTTCTAATCAAATGATAGCAACGTAACTCATGTTTGGATCACTGAAGAGACCTGGGTTCCTTTGCTTGTGCAATAGCTCTATTGTTGTCACAATACAAAACTTTAGGATCACTAATGGAGGGAACCACTCCAAGTTCAACCACAAACTTCTTGATCCAAACCACTTCTGAAACTGTAATGTATTCGGTTTGGTTGCAAAATCAGCCATGGTGTCCTCTTTGGAATTCTTCCAATTGACTGCACCACTGTTAAGAGTAAATACACAGATTCAGATTGAAACTTGCTATCATCCTTGTCAAATTGAAAGTTAGCATCCGTATATCCGCGAATCGTCAATTCTTGCACACCATAGATCAGGAACAAATCTTTAGTCAATATTCTTGATCGCAATCCAATGACCACTCCTTGGGTTAGATTGGAACCTTCTCACAACACTTAAAGCATAGGAGACATCATGTCTAATACTTAGCATAGTATACATTATAGAACCTATAGTCGAAGTATATAGGATCCTTTTCATACTATCTTTTTTGACATCTGTCTTAGGACACATGTTTTCAGAAAGGTACACACTATAGGACATTGGTAAATAACCCTTGTTTGATTGATCCATGCTAAACCTCTTTAGCATCTTGTCTACGTACGTTGATTGAGTAAAACCAAACATCCAATTAGATCTATCTCTATAGATCCTTATTTCCAAAATATAGGTCGCCTCTCCTAAATCTTTCATAGAAAAATTCCTGGACAATCATAACTTTACATTTTTATTGAAGCATAGGTATGGCGTTTCCTATCAACAATATGTCATCTACATAAAATATCAAGAAAACAATGGCACTTCCACTAACCTTGTTATATACACAAGGTTCATCCTCATTTTTGATAAAATTAAACTCTTTGATTGTCTCATCAAAATGGATGTTCCAACTCCTAGAAGCTTGCTTTAGTCCATAAATAGACCTTTGTACCTTGCATAATTTATTAGGATCTATGAATATAAACCCGTCAGGTTGTATCATATACACCTCTTCCTGCAAATTTCCATTAAGAAATATAGTTTTTACATCCATTTGCCAAATCTCATAATCATAATATGCAGCTACAGCAAGTAAAATCCGAATGGATTTCAATATTGCAACTGGTGAGAAAGTTTCATCAAAGTCAACTCCTTGTCTTTGCATATAACCCTTTTCCACCAATCGTACCTTGTAGGTAATCATATTAATATCCATATCAGTCTTTCTCTCAAAGATCCACTTGCACCCTATGATAGGTTTAATCCTTTCAGGTGGAACGACTAAGGTCCAAACCTTATTGTCATACATGGAATTCATTTCAAACTTCCTAGCTTATAGTCACTTCTGAGAGTCTTCATCAGATAGTGCTTCTTTGTAAGATGTAGGTTCATCATTCGTAATAATTAATACATCATTGTGTCCACTCACAAGAAACTTATATCTTTTTGAAGCACAACGTATCCTAGTAGTCCTACGAAAAGCTTGTGTATCATTAGCTTCATTTTCTATCTCATCATCATGTGATTGAATCCCTTGTTCCACTTATTGATCAATGCCAAATTGTGTTTCATGAACTTCTTCAAGATCTGTTTTGCTCCCACTTTTCTTTTCAAGAATAAACTCTTTAGAAAGATGGCATACTTTGAGACAAACACTGAGAGCATAGCCCCAAAACGATTTTGGTAGATCTGAAAGACTCATCATTGATCGAACCATATCCAATAGAGTTCGATTACGTCTCTCAGATACACCATTTAGTGTTGTGGTGTATAAGAAGGAGACCATTGAGGTAGAATCTCATTCTCTTTAAGACAATCTTGAAACTCTTGGTTTAAGTGTTCTCTACCTTGATTAGATCGAAATATTTTAATATTTTACCAAGTTATTTTTCAACTTCACACCTGAATTTCTTGAACTTTTCAAAGGATTCAGACTTATACTTCATCAAGTATATATAGCCATATCTAGAATGGTCATCCGTGAAGGTAATGAAGTATGTAAAAACTCCTCTAGCATGAATTGACATAGGACTACCAACATTAGTATGTATTAACCCTAGCAATTCATTAGATCAATCACCCTTTCCTATAAAAGGTGGTTTGGTCATTTTATCAAGTAAACAAGATTCACATATATCATATGATTCATAATCAAATGATCTCAAATAACCATTGTTGTATAATTTGGTAATGCGTTTCTCATTTATATGACCAAGGCTACAATACTAAAGGAAAGATTGTTTCAAACTATCAATTTTAGACAGGGCTTTTAGGATTTATGTTAAGAACTGAAATTTTCATATCTAGAATGTAAGACTATTATTCAAATGTCTTCCATACACAATGCCATCATGTGAAAAAGAACAACATTTATTCTTTTACATGATGACAAAACCATCAGTGCCTAAACACGTAATAGAAACAATATTTCTAATAAGAGATGGAACATAATAACCGTCTTTAAAATCTAAAACAAGACAACTAGGTAAATAAAGATAATAGGTTCCTAAAACTAATGCAGCAACACTTGCTCCATTTTCCACATGTAGGTCCACTTCTCCCTTAGCCAACATTCTACTTGATAAGCAAGTAAATATCGTATATTTTATGTATCGTTTACCTCGTTTTTAGTGATGCATAAGCAAGAATTGAGTAATTATGAGATAAAATAGTTTATTTTGAGTTTTTTACAATTTGAGTGAAGAAAAAATTAAAATTGATCACAAAATTGGAGGAAAATTGTAAAATTAGAATTTATGTGCACCGCTGAGTAAGGAGTGATGTGGACATAGTTTGGTAGATTGAGCATAACTATCTCGTTTGAGCTCCAATTGGGGTGAGTTAAGTGTTTTGGAAAGCTAAGACATAGTGATACAACAGACATGTTTGTGCTTTCCAAATTGTCTCTGCATCATGGTCAAAATTGAGACAGAAATTTGGAGCAGGTGCTGCTAGGCACACCCACGCCCAACCAATTTGCAAAGCCCAGGCGGTTATAATAGTAGTTCAATTCTTTGTTTCTAGAAGTTGTTATAATTTGCTACATTTATGTTGTGCCAAGCGTGGATCGTTGGGTAGTTTTCAATACACTGAAGATTTATTTTTAGTAACGTCCTGCCATGGGATCATTTACAGGAAAGTTCATGTACTTATCATTCCAGAGTCCCAAAACCCTAATTTTACCTATAAATACACCAAGAGAAGGGGAGGGAATAAGAATCCATCTTCAACCATTGTTAGTTTTTAGTTTTCAATAGTTAGAACAATAATTTAGACGTACGGCTAGATTTTCTCAAGTGTTCAAGCTAGAATTTTGTTCTCTTGTCAAGAATTCAAGATTCGACATTCATCAACATTGGTTTTTGTTGCAATTATTGAATTTGATTTATCTTATTGCAATTCAATTTTTGTTTTCATTGCGTTCTTGTTCTTTAATTATCGTTCTTGTTTTATTTCATTTAAATTCTTAATTGCTTCCGTAGTTTAGTAGTTAGGATTTTATTGGATCGTTTTTAATTGTTTTTATAGAGTAGATTAATTTAAATTCTCGTAATTAGAGTAGATTAAATTAGGTTTTTGGTCAATTATATTTAATTACTTTTCATAGGGTGTCTCTTTTACATTCTTGTCTTTATTTTAATTTCTCATGATTAACTATTAGTTTAAGTTAAGTCAAAAACTGTTGATTATTTCATCTAACTAGTAAATAGGCTTGTGAACCTGGTACTTGTTCCAGTAGTCCTTGTGAGAATGATCCTTACTCATCCTATATACAAACTCACCTCTATCTGTATTGCGAGTGTGTGAGAGTTGATTAGGATAATTAAGGTTTTTTATTATTATTACTTTTTCTGAAAAACCTAATCAACATTTCGCCGAACAATTTTTTTGGCACTGTTGCTAGGGACTATTTTTGTTTGGTAACAATATTCGGTATAGTGAGTCTTACTAGATTAAACTTTTTATTTCTTTTGTTATTTATTTACAATTATTTATTGTTCTGTTAATTGTGTTTGAATTTGGTCTTTGATATTTGATGTTTGATTTTCTTTTCTTGTAGTTTATGGTAGATACTCGTTCACCCAATCAATTATTTTATCCAATTTACTTGGAGATTGAACGGACTATGCTAGAAACCGCAGACGTCAATGTGTCAAAGAGACCTCTGACAACCTCTTATAATGGTTGAATCCAAATCGCCCTGTGAATGAACAAGAGGAGGTTGTAGGCAACAATAACAACCTAGTTAATGCTAATGCTAACCCCTGACATCTTAGAGATAATGTCATACACATTTTGATGGGAACGAGTTCTAGCATTGTATCAGCTGCCTGTGCTTATACACAACTTTGAAATCAAGCTTGCACTGATGCAAATGCTCCAAACACATACTATGTTTGGAAGGGGACCCAATAAAGATCCTTATGAGCACTTAATCAGGTTTGAGGAGGTTATTGATACATTCTAGTACAACGGAGTCCACTCCGATTGTATCCGGATGAGAGCATTCCCTTTTTCTTTACGTGATAGTGCAAGGTCGTGGTTGCAGTCTTATAGACAAGGTACTTTCACAACATGGGACCAACTCGTTCAAGAGCTTTTAGCCAAACTCTTTCCACCAGCTAGGACCGCTAAGCTTCGGAACAAGATCACATCATTCAGACAAGTCACTGGAGAGAGCTCAGATGAAGCGTGGGACCACTTCAAGTAGCTGTTGAGGAAGTGTCCGCACCATGCTATACCTCTATGGCTGGAAGTCCAAACCTTCTATAATGGACTATTTTCGGAGACCTGATTGATAGTAGATGAAAGTGTGCAGGAGATTCTTTCCCCTATAAGACTCTAGAGGAAACGCAAGAGTTGTTAGAGAGAATGGCATCCACTCATTATTATCATGGAGCAATAACTCCCATGGTTGGGTAACAACAAGTGAATCAAGCCAACGTCCAACAAGGAAATATGCCTAGCTATGACACTTTTATATCTCAACAGAATATGATGATGAGTGCCTTTACAAACTTGACCAATGCTGTAGAAAATATGGGAAGAAACTCAGTGAACTCCATTGGTTCTACATCCCAGGGGATCTTGAGTTGTGATTTCTAGAGGAAATCACCAATACCTATGTTGTACGTGGTAGTGCTCATGGACCGGGTACCCGGTACATGAGCATGTACTGCAATCCGAATCGATCCTATCGGTTTGACAAAAAATTGAACTGTATCTGATTCACATATATGGGGTAATTGGTTATCTTGATAAAAGCAGTTAGGGACACATGGATACTCGATCTTACGTGGAAATAATTGGAAAAAAAAAGGAAACAGTAAACAAGGGTAAATTTGGTTTTTTTAGGCTTTACAAAATCCTTTCCCCAAACTAAAAATTATATCCTTTAGACAAAAAATTACAAAACTCATACATGCATGATGCATCCGAAGATAAAAAAAAACAAAAAAATTTATATCAATAACCCAAAAAAGATAAATAAACGCAGTTATCATCAATATTATTCCAATCAAATTATAGGAAATAAAACTTAAAAAAAATTATCTACTTTAAGCACCAATACTAAGTTTACAAAAAATTGAAAAATTTAGCCATAAATAGATACCAATTTTACATAAATTCAGCCATGTTTAAAAAAAATAAAGTTGGAGCGGTCGTTGAGAAGGACTGAAAAAGAGATTGGTGTTGGCTTTAAATGTCAATTTTGAAGTTGGGTAAGATAGATCTAAGATTGAGACTACAATTTGAGAAGAGAGAGATTGATATTTGAAATCAAACTGGAAGAGATATATATTTGAGACTAAGAATGAAAAAAAATTAAAGAGAAGTAGAGAGAGAATTTGAAACTAAGATTCGATGGAGAAAAATGAAAGAAAGAGAAGGAAGGAAGAAAGAAAGAAAGAAATAAAGAGTTATTTTGAAAGTGAATCATAGAAGAATGAGCGGGACTGACTGTTGAGTAGTTTTAGGTGGTCTAGTCCTAGCTGGTGAAATTACTCAAGTGCCACTACTGTGGATCAGTTCGGGTAATCAGTTCTTGAAATTGTGAATACAGTATCCGAATTTATATACTCTAGTTATTAAGAGACCAGTGATTAACTTGAACCGAGTAAAATATATGATTCAGATACCTTTTTTATTTGGTTTAGAATGAATCGGTTTTGTCGAATTTTTTTGAATCAACAAGTTATTTTAAACACCCTAGTTAGGCCTTGTTTGGTGTTGTGGTACTTTTGCTTAAAAAGTGTTTTTAGATTGCAAAAGTACTATTTTGAGTGTTTGGTAAATATTGTCCCTAAATTTAGGGGTATAGTTTTTGGTTTCAAAAGCACTTTTAGCACAAGATAAAAATTGGCCAAGAGTGCTCTTGGATTAACTTTTCTTTTTAAAATCATTAAAGATAAATTTTAGCCATTTTATCATAAATTTATAATTGAATAAACATAGAATATTTTTAAAATTCAAAATCGTATATTACCAAATATAAAAAATTACTTTTATAAGTTTATATCCAAATAACAAAAAATTAAGTGCTTATTAAGTACTTTTTTTTTTTAAAGATTTATTAACTAAAATATTTTGTGATAAGTTACCATTATCGCTGATACTTGTACGTAAAAATTTTAAATATACATAGTAAGATTTTCCATAATACACCTTCATTTTCTAGAAACATACTCGGATATGGGTGGCCCCATCTGTAATTTAGCAAAACTAATAAGTGAATTTATTGAACAAACGAATCGGGATAACAACCGAAACTGAAACAAACGAAATTTTAACAAATCATTTGCCTCTCAGTTCTCTCTCCTACGAAAATTTTCTAATGGCGACCATTTCGGGCTCAGCCGAAGCCACGGACGCTATCGATCCGGGGGGAAAATAATGAAGAAGAGGCTGAGAAGACCCATCACCACCCCATACAACCGCCCACATCAACCACCGCAGCCCCAAGAAAGCCCTAATTGGGTCACTGGAGTTATTTTCCCTGCTACTCGCAAGATCGCAATTTACAGCGGTAAAGATTCTTTCCTCGGTCTTCGATTCGTCCTCGTCCTCGTCTTCCTCGTCTTCCAGCGAAGGCGCTGGCGGTATCTCTCACGTGTCTTCTCCTTTTTTTTCAAGAATAATTCATATTTGTTGGTTTTATGGCACTATTTAAATTTTCATATTGAGGGTGCTCTTTAGGGAGTAGAAATTTGTAAAGAGTTCTCTAAGAATTTGAAATGAGTAAATGTAGAATTTTTTTTTATGAAACTGGAAAGGAGTGAATTCTCCAACTTTGGTACTTATAGAATGCCATTTTGTTGCAAATGTGGCTCTTGCCCTAACAGGATTTTCTAACATCCACGGAATCTTTCGACGGTGAAATGGTCACTGCCCTTACAAGTAGTATTTCCTTATCAGTAGCTCCTTTTTTTAGATAGATAATCTCGAAACTTCGCAATTTAAATGTCTACTGGGCTGCATAAGCATAGACCTGAATTACTATTTCTTTTATCTATTCTTGGTGCAAAGAGCTTGTCGAAATCAGGTGATGGAAGCAGGGTGTGATCTCGTACTGTTTCTTTAAATCTTCAAATGTCAGCCCAATTGTTGGAACAAAAGTTATCTGTATTCAGCATATCATATGAACATATCATATGAAGGCCTGGATATTTCACATAGCTATTGACAAATCCTTTGTAGAATCTTGTTAAGCCCAAGAATTGTCTCAGTTGCCTTATTGATTTTCTTAGGGTGAACTGAAAACCCTGTTTCATCAGCAATGTGACCCAAGCAGTCAAGTTGAGTTTGAGCAAAGGCACATTGGGGTAGTTTTTCATAAAACTATTGTTTTTTAGCAATTGCAGCACACGTCTTAAATGTTAAGCATGAGACTCCTGACTGTATAGGTCTGGACTAAAGAACAAGTTGTGTTGGGAAGAGAAAAAATTATGCCTGGGTTCCAATTGACAAATAGTAAGTGCATTTGGCAAGATAGATTTTTTGAGAATCACTTTTTGCAATGCAAGGGTGCATTACAACCATTGGACTTGAATTTAATTATCTTGCTATGATGCTCGTCTTGGTCTAGGATGGAAACATTTTCTTTCCTTTTTTTCTTCTAATAGATTATCATATGTGTTTGAAAAGGGATTCTTCTAGTTGGTTTTCCTTCAAAAGAACCCAAGTAAAAGAGGTAAGGCATGATGTCGATCCGGTATTCTGTTTAGCATCACATGGAGTTGATGGCAGGGTTGACCCTGTTGGACAAATACTTATAAAAGGAGAAAAGATATTGTATCATTCATGTATGTACTTGATGCAGTCAACGAAGCTCAAGGAAAATTAAGATTAAAGATTTACTTTTCTCAAGCTCTAGTTTGGCGTTATTTGAAGATTGGCGGCCTTAAATTGGGTGTAGGAATACATCAATTAACAGTTGCTATATAGGTGTTTCTGAAGTTTTTATTCTTTGAGTTTTAGTACTTTCTTGAATTTTAGGTCTTGAGCTTACCCAATAAAAGTTGGACTGTATGTCTATTTTGTTCTTTTATTAGTTTGCGGAAAACTTCCAGCAATTGTGTTGTTGAGTCTTACCTAGTTATTTAGTTCTATATACGAGGAAACTAGTTGGACTGTAGTTGTTATAGCTTCTATATGTAATTTGCTTATGTATTTAGAATAGGAAATAGGAGTTTTATTTATGAATAAAATTCTATCTTTTAGGTAAGTTTATATCTTAAAATACTCTTGTTACTAGGTTATTTTACAGACAAAGATGGATTAATAGAGAATTTAGTTGTTTGACTTTTATCTTTCTAGTTTCTTCTTCCTCAAATTGGCCTAATTTCCATTTTTTATTTGCCTCTTTTCCCCTTTTGTTTTCACGGTATTGTTCACATCCTTGAAACAGACTCCAAATTTCCTCTATTCTTTTGACCTAAATCAGTTTGGTACATAGAGAAATTCTTTTCCTTTTGATTAGTCATATTTTTCTTCTTCTGCATCAATAAATAGGAAGCAACACTTAATCATAAGTTGCAAGATATTGACAAAAAGTTGGTATACTGGATTTGATATCTTGCTTGGCAGATTGGATAACTTTGAAGGTAGATTCGGAAACCTAGAAAGGAGATTTGGTAGAATTGAGGCTTTATTGCAATGAATTGAAGAAGTTTCTTGATGTAGCTGAAAGCGCGAGAGTTAGGAGTATCACTTTTGATTTTTAGGAGAAATCAGTAGAAAACCTAATTTAGGGAGCAAATATAGCTCAATACCTAGAAGTTCTGAATTGAAGAACTTGGCTAGATTTGATATAAACCTGTCTCTTGATACCAAAAGTTGTGTATAATACATAGCTAATCAGTAGTATTTATAAATACTAGCACATACCTGAATCTAGCTAATTCTTACTTATCCAAATCCCTAGGAGCCTGATGCTTCTTAAATACCATTCGAAGTTTTCCTAAATTACTGATGGGGCCACCCATATCCTGTCCCCGTAGACGAGGAAGACGAGGACGAGGACGAATCGAAGACCGAGGAACTGTCTCTTATACACATCTAGATGTGTATAAGAGACAGGAAAAAAAAGGTCAGAAGACACGTGATGTGTACAAGTTCCAAATTTTTACATTTACTTGTCTAATCCAGACTTTCTAAGCATACACAATAGACATGTTTGGAACAAATTCAGAACTCAGTAAATCTTTTAGTTGTGCTGTCCCATAAACACATGTAAGGATTTAGGAGTCACATCTACTCCTAAATCCTTGAGTTTATGGGACAGCACAACTAAAAGATTTTGCAGATATCACATGTGATTGTATCCCTAGTTGTCAGAACTTGCCAAACAGAATTGATATTCAGATCTTTTGAAGGAAAGAATAAATTCATTGCTCACATGAGATTGCGTTACCGTCAACTTGCTTGGTAGTTTCTAAAAATACTTTATATTTTGTTCATTAATTCATCAGGCTCTATACCTGGCTCTAACATTCCAATTTGGAACTTTCCCAGAGATCAATAATCCAATTCCTCTGAAAATAATTTATCTCCATGATTACTTTTCGGAATGTACTTGACTTGCTAAAAAAGAAGCAAAAAAGGTTGTAAGGAAAGCAAGGGATAGGGCTTTTGAAGATTTTTACGAAAAGTTAGAATATAAGGAAGGGGAGCGAGATATTTATAAAATTGCTGAAGCAAGAGCCCATCCAACTTGAAGGATTTTAGTCCTTCCTATACTACTTCATTCTTATACAAATCAAGTGCCTGTCTCTTAAGGATCCCCAAAAGGCGGTAGAGATTCCATCAACTATTTAATGAAGGCAGTGGAGACGATATCATTTTGGAAGAGTTAGATAAGCCTGAAGAGTATAGAAATGTAATGTATTATCGAAGGATTCAGGAATCAGAAGTGAGAGGAGGCTTTAAAGAAGATGAAGAAAGGAAAAGCATTTGGTCCCGATGATATTCCAATTGAGGTATGGAAATGCTTAGGAAAGAAAGGCATAAGCTGGTTTACCAATCTTTTCAATAAAATATTGAAGAGTAGAAAGATGCCCGACCAATGGAAGTAAAGTACTCTCATACCCATATTAAAAAATGAGGGGGATATATAAAATTGTGCAAATTAAAGAGCCATATGATGAAACTTTGGAAGAGGGTAATAGAAAGAAGGTTAAGAAACGAGACTAAGGGTTTGTTTGGTAACTCAACTTAATGCTGAAAATTAATTGGTTAAGAGCTTTTTGAATTCAGTATGTTTGATAACAGAATTCTCTTATCACTTAATATATTGAGCACTACTTAATTGGTGTTTAAAATTTTAAGTGAAAAAATTTTCACTTAATCAGCTGAATTTTAAATAAATGTACAAACACAATACTTTATATACACGTTTTCTCACTTGCACACACACACTCTACTCACACTTATTCACACACTTTCTCTCACTTGCACACACACAAAAACACACTCCCTCACACATACATTGTCTCTCTCACAGACATACACACTCTGTGTCTCACACACATTCTCTTTTGTACTTTTTCATACTCATATTCACATACACTCACATATTCTCTCACTCACATACACATACTCTATCACCACACACATTCTCTCTCACACACACACTATCGCACATATACACATTCTCTCTTGTACACATTTATACCATCCCTTAATTATTCATTTTCTTTTCTGTGCATATATGAAAATTATTTATAATAAATTAATACATATATGATGTGACATTTAATTAAGAGATTGAATTTATTTGATTATCAAACAGAAATAAATTTATCAATTCAGCAATTAATACTTTTAGAACTTACAATTTTGACTTCAGAGTTCAGAATTCAGAATTCAGAATTCAGTATTAACAAACAGCGCATAAGATGCCAGATAACCAGTTTGGTTTCATGGCAGGGAGATCCTCCGACTACTGAAGCCACACATCTATTGAGGAGACTTCAAGAGATGTCTATGTGATAAGGAAAAGGATTTGCACATGATTTTTATTGGTCTTGAAAAGGCATACGATAGAGTCCCTAGAGAACTTATATGGAGAATTTTAGAAAAAAGAGGAGTCAGAGCAACATATATGGAATCCATAAAGGAGATGTATAGGGATGTGGTTACAAGTGTGAGAACACCAGGAAGGTTGATATGAGAGTTTCCTATAAATATAGGTTTACACTAAGGTAACAGTTCTAAGTCCTTATCTATTTGATCAAACTAATATTGAACTATAAAGGCACATATAGGAGGAAATACCATGGTGTATATTGTTTGTAGACGACATTATTTTAGTAGATGAGACAAAAGATGGAGTTAATGCTAAACTCGAGATTTCGAGAGAGGCATTTGAGGCAAAAGGTTTTAGAATTAGTAGATCAAAAACATAATATATGGAATTTAAGTTTAGTAAGAATGCACGTAGGATTTATAGGATAGTGGTTATCGGAGATTAAGAGATACCCATAAGTGAAAATTTCAAGTATTTAGGTTCAGTTCTGTGGAGTGATGGTGGCATAAATTGAGATGTTATATATCGGATACAAGTGGATTGCATAATACGGGGTTCATAGTAGTATGGGTAAGAAAACGGGGTACGGTCATTTTACAATTCGTAATACGTGGAGGTAGGCTTAATCAGTACATAATTTGTGGTTTGCGGTACAGTGGCAGTATAATTGTCTTAAGAAATTTGAGCATATATCATGTATACAAATAAATTATTACTTAATTGTACTAGAATTTGAGTTATATTATGGTTTTAGTTATACTAGAGTTTTAGATGTATTAGAGTTTTAAGCTTGTTTGCTTACTTTTTAGTGATAGAATTTCGGAACGCTATTATGACCGTATTGGTACGCGAATGTATTGTGTTCCGGTACGTGCGTACCAATACGGAAATTGGAGGAAGAAGCGTATTAAGTAACACTGGGTTTCCTACATTGGACTAAATGGAGAATGGTATTGGGAATATTATGCAACCGCAAAATACCTTTATGACTTAAGGGTAAATTTTATTGAACAGCCGATGCTTTATGGGTTTGAATGTTGGGTAGTGAATTACATATATGAGTAAAAGATAAGAGTAGCAGAAATGCGAATGTTAAGATGGATGTGGGTACACTAGGATGGACAAGATATGCAATGAGCATATTTGTGATAAGATTACACATAGCACCTATTGATGAAAAGATAAGAGAAACATGCTTAAGGTGATTAGGTCATGTGCTAAGACGGCCAGTAGGAGTGCCCGTCAGGCGAGTAGAATTTAGAGAGAGTAGTCAACATAAAAGAGGTAGGGGAAGATCGAAAAAGACTTGATGGGAACTTGTAAAAAGGATAATAGACTATCTAGGAATTAAGGAGGATATGGTCCATAACAGCGCACAATGGCGTAACAAGATTCATGTAGCCGACCCTACTTAGTGGGAATAAGACTTGATTTGTTTGTGCTTTGTTTACTACCTTTCAGTATGTTTGAAGTCTTGTGGCTGACATCTTGAGTCTCGTCATGAACTTTCAAATTTTCCTTGTTCATGAATTGATCAAGCTTGTTGGACAGCCCTTCCAGCACCAGCAGTTTTTCTTCCGAATCCCGCTGCCATTTCTTGGGATACATATGGCTCTGCTACCAAATGATGCTGGCGGAAGCATAAGAAATAGGAATATCACTTTGATCCATGACCAAAGATTTGCATTTTAGGAAAAACCAGTAGAAAAATCTTGATAGGGATTTTATGCAACACGCACCCTTAGACAGTTGTAGTAGAACTAAAAGAAACGATATTTTTCATAAATGTCAAAAGCTGTCTTGAATACATGGCTAATCAGTAGTGCTAATAGAAGTCTAGCACATATCCAAAACTAACTAATTCTTACTTATCCTATTCCTAGAAGCCTGATACTTCTTAAATGCCAATCTGATAAAGACCTTATCCTTTGAACTTATCCATGTACATCTAGTCTAATAGAATTTGTCCTGCATCATTTCTCAACCAGTGTTACATGGATCGTTATTTTCTCCTGCGATCTGCGTTCCAAAACGTTCGTTCCGAATCTGGGATCGTTTGCGATCCAGAACACTACTTTTAGCGTTCCTAAAGAGTTGTAAGAGGGAGGGACAGTAAGAGTTCAGGACGAAAGAGGAAATATTAAAAAACAGGAAGTTCAATACTTATCAAATTCATTTAACGTTTCTGTAGATTTCATTTAACGTTTTTTTAAAAGAGGGCGTTTTTGGAGAGTTTTAAGAGAGAGGGAGTATGAGTCATATAGGAAAAAGGAAATAAAAAATAACAGACTCAAAAAGTTCAATACTTATCAACTTCTTTTCTATGGATGGACATACAGTTATTTAGTGAGATTAGGAAGTTGTATCTAAATTTATTATTTATCAGCTTCAGCTTATCTTTTTAAAAAAAATAAAAAAATAAAACTATACTATGCAAGTGTTTCATGATTTTGTTATTTTTATTATTATGTTTTATTTTCCTTTGAGATTACTCTATATTCTTAGTATTGTGATTTATGCAGTTAAATTATGCTTCATATAAATTTTTAATTACTTAATTCTAAGTCTAAATAGCGATCCTAAATAGCGAATTTCGAGCCCAAGATAACGAACCATCTAAGCCTACCCCTCCGTACCATGTTCCAGGGAAAGTTCCGTACCATGAACCCTTACCTGTACCGCGTATCAGACCGTATCACGATCCATGTAACACTATTATCTCAACTTATTTTTCAAGGCTATTGTGGTTCTGCACCAAGTTCCCTCAGTTTCAACTTATTGCTGGTTCGGATCAACAGATTTCTACCACTATAGAAGATTTTAGTTAGGGATTTAGGAAGGAATTTTTAGAAACTCAACATGTGAAAGATTTAGTTACATCCAAGAAGGCCAAGCAGATAACACTGGATGTTCAAAACACTTGAAAGAGGTCATGGTGATATTAATGATTGGGCTAGTTTCAACAGCAAAGAAAAGTGACGGTTTGTAATCTGTTCGCTCCACAAATTGACTTTGTCCTTGGAGAGTTTTGCAATATTCAGCTTATGATATCCCAGCTCTACTTGTTGCTCCTTAAGTAATCATGAAAAGCAGATTTTGGAATTGTATCCTTTCAACTCGATATACCTTTGGATTCTTTATCCTGTAATTCTTTATGACATAAGGTTGGGTTTTTCTGAATAATGCAGTAAATGAAAACTGTTAAAGATTTTCACAATTTTTATCAAGCTCCAATTTGGTATTCTTTGACAATTAGTTGCTTAATTGGGAGCAAGAATACATAGATTAAGAGTCCTTATTTGGGTGGTTGTCATCTGTTAGTTCAACTAGTTTTATTATTTTCTAGAATTTTAGGTGTTCAGGTAATTTGTCTCTTTTACACATCTGTAGAAACTTCCAGCAATTGTGGTGTTGTCTTTTTTAGTTATTTAGCTATAATAGGAAACTAATCTAAGTGTAGTCTGTTCTAGGTAAGTTGTAGAAGTATTTTGCTTAGCATTTTCATTGAGGTAAGTTTATAGCTTAAAATACTCTTGCTTCTATGTTATTTTATGAAGAGAGATGGATTAGCAAAGAATTTAGTTGTTAACTTTTATCTCGCTAGCTTCTTCCTTGGATTCCTCTAACTCCTTTCTTCTTTACCTCCTTTCCCCTTGTTACCATTCACAATTACTATTTGTTGCCCGAAAGCCCCATATTTGCTCTATTCTTCCGCTAACATGTATTAGAGAGATTACCCCGATCTTGTCTACTTTTTTGCTGTTTACCTAAAGAAGAAAAATATGATGAAATAAAAAATTATATTGTTTTATGCTTGCAAGTTGGTGCTTCTCTTCTCGCAAATGTCGATGCAATCATATATTCCTTATAGAAGTGCTTCTAGGTGTACACTATATTATTACAACATCATGCTGTGTCCTAATCATATGGTTTGTTGAAATATCTCATGCTGACACATCTAAAATATTAATCTTGATTCTCTTTAACCAAATGTTTGCTGGGTGATTACTTTTCTTCATAGTGCTGCTTATGTATATGTGGATACTTAAAGATATCCTTATGCATTTTTTATCAAGTATATAAAATAACCGTCCTGTATTAGTAAGTTGCTGCCTATTCTAGCATACCTAATTTCAATATGCGGCTTATGGTTTCTGGCACAGCTTCTACTATTTGCTATTATATGTGTTCTGAAGGATTTTGTTCATACTGGCCCTCCTGTTTGATCCTTTTATTCTTTTTAGTCTGATTCAATGAGTTTGTTTCAGTCGAAATGCTTTTTAACTTTTCTGGTGCCACTTCATCTTTGAAATTGAGCTGGTGAAGTTCTGAATAGCTTCTTGAGAGTTTGTGATCTGCAACTTTTCTTTGATTTGTCACCTGATTCAAAAAAGTATAATGTCTGCTCTCTCTCTCTCTCTCTCTACATGTATAGTATATGCGTGTCATTTATATTCTAGCCGGAATGCGTACACATTTTTCACCTACCGCGTATGTATCCACCTATTTTACATTTGATTAAATCTCTGAGTTTCTAGCCTACTAATATATATATATATTTTTTGTTTTACAGAGGATGATATTAATAATGACGAGGTTAATCATTCAAACAAGGTGAGTTCTACAAGATCAATATGGTCTGATAGCTGGTGATTGCCTCCACATGAAGAATGAACCTTTGTTTAAATCGCGGTCACTTCTAGTTGATCTGAACCAGTGAACATCTTTAGTAGTATATACTAAGGGAGAGCCCTTTTTAGTGTCTTTTGCTTTAGGAACTTCCCATTTTACCCTTTATTACCATTAGTAATATCATGTTAAACCACCACTAATAACTTCCTTAGATAACTTCTCTTTTTTTGCTTATTTTTTTTTAAATCTCACACAGTGTGTGCCCTCCTCACTAATAGTATTTGACCCCCGTGATTTGAAAAATCACAACTAGAGACCTTTGACTAGATGTCATCTAATAGAAAAATAATCCCCTCCATCCATATATATAGCATCTGTCAT
Source organism: Cinchona pubescens (assembly GCA_025175665.1). NCBI lineage: Eukaryota > Viridiplantae > Streptophyta > Magnoliopsida > Gentianales > Rubiaceae > Cinchona > Cinchona pubescens. Next base: position 763,265 of record JANKKI010000151.1, read on the forward strand.
TTTCAAGGAACCAAAATAAAATTATAACTTCCTAAAACTCCCTCTCTTTCTCTGTCTGAATGAGATTTTTAAATTCATTAGTTGGAAATAGAAAATCTGCCCTGCTACCTCCTTCCTCCTTCCACCCTAATTGGCATTTGTAGCACCCGAAATACTCCGCCAATCTGTAAGCACTGAGTTCTCAAATTCCTAGATGTCTGCTCCTGCCACCTAAGTTACCCGGACTCGGATACGGGTGTTGGGTACGGGTACACGTCTAGGTGCCGGATTCGTTAATTTTATAAATTGAGGATACGGGGACACTCTAATGTACGGAAACGGGTGCGGGGTTGCGTCTCTTATACTTGTATCATTTCTCGATTTGTGCTGTGTTTTGTATTCTTGTGTTATACATTAGTGTAGTGGTAATGCAATTTGATGACATAAAGCAATTTAACATTATTTTGTAACTCATTTTCAAAACAAATAAATATGTTTATGTGTAGTATTAAAGAATAGTGGTGCACGGAGAAAAATAAGATATTAGAAGGATATAACTATAATAAGATTTAGTAATTTGGTATACAATTCTCATATGTTTCTCCCTCATATTTAATCTTCCTCCCTATCTTATCAGTCCTTTTATCACAACCATGTTGAAGTCAACATAATTTTTGGCTTGGTTAAAAAGTCAAAGTACCCAATTAAAAGTTGACCATACGGATACGGATCCCACACCCATGTTGACACGGCAGGACACGGGTACTTTGGGGGTGAGAGGAGAGTCCATGTAACATAGCCTGCCACTATCTTCCTCAATCCTCCTTCCCCCCAAATCAGGAAATAGACAAACTTTTGAAGTTTGTCCTTGCCCAGAAGCAGTAGCTTGTAACGTTTGCATCATGCAGAGGATACGTAACTTGCACGTCCTGGCTCATGTACATTGCAGAACAAAAGAAGACTATATGCACGCACAGAAAAATTAGAATCTTAGTTCTGAATACACAAAAAATGCCTATACACAAAAGTATGCACAAATGATCACAACCTTACTTCTTTACTGCAAGAGCAATAGACATATGAATACTGCGAACAGCTCACTTGCCACTTAATCATGTTGACATCTCATCTTTGTGTGAAACCTTTGATACCTGTGCGTCTCAAAGAATTTCTGGGTCGGGGGGCAAACCTCAAAGTTAAAAATTCAGTTGTGATCTCTCTACTTGAGAGAGGTGGTGCTCTTGCTGGAGGAGGGGTTCTGCTGGATGGGATGGGTGATATGATAGAGTGATACAACCCTTTTTGGGGTGTGGGGTTGAGAGACTTTTGGTGGTGGCTCGAGGCAAAAAGGAGAATGGGAGAGAGGTGTGCAACGGTTGCATGGTGGTGATTCGGGATAATGATAATTTTTGGAATGAGTCTTTACACATCTAGATGTGTTCAAGATGCAGTTGGTAAGGGGTTGGAGTTTGTTTGTTATACACATCGCCGTGTGTGGAATCGAAACCAAAACGAACTCATTGAGAAGACTAATGCAGATAAAAGGATTAAACATTTTTTGGACTGGTTATTATCTCAAAGTTTAATTTTTTACTTCTTAGCATTTCAATTAAAAGGCGTGATAAATTTGTCACGTTCCACCAATTCTCTTTTATTGTCATTATTGCTGTGTGGTTGTAATTTTGCAATTGCAACATAAACAGATTTCATGGTGTCTCTATATGATTGACCAAAAAATCATGGAAAATAGTTGCCTTAGAGTGATGCTTTCGAATTTGTAATCATTTCTGTGAGACATGCTTGTCTTTAATTCTGTATCATTTCTATGGGACATGCTTGTCTTTAATTCTGTCCTTGGTGCATATCTTGAATGTAATGGTGATTTCTGGTTTTAATGGTACCAGGAACAAGGACACTAGAGGAATCTAGGAATCTCACCTTGTGAAAAAAAGGAATCAATTTGTCAAGCATTAGCATAACTCTAATTCAAAAGCTGCAGGTAATTGCTTTAATTATCGGATAACCATTATTTGTTCAAGTACGCGGTGCCTCTGTTAATGGTATACCTTTTCATCTTAGAAAAGTGCAAGCATTTCTATCTACTGATTTTCAGAATTCATTAAAATGCAAATCATTGATAAAACTTGACATAAAAGTTCTTTTGGACACTCAATATAGGACATGGTAGTTGGATGAACAAGAAAGTAATGAAATTGAACGAGTAAATTAGTGCAGGTTCTGCCTCAATAGTGTACTTGGGCTTTATAGTTATAAAAGCTCTGGCCAAACAGACTTCTAATAAGATTTTAATATCCTATGCCATTTGAGCTCGGCTACATGCTTTAAAATTTGGATGATTTGACTCTGGCCTATTTAAGTTGATATTTTATCATTAAGGCTATTTGTTTCTTGTACATTTTTATTTAATATTTTCCGATCAACTATACAATTTTTTGTACTGTCGTTACTTGTGTTATGTGGAGGTGCATCTTGATGTTAAAATTCCATCTTCTCTTGAAGTAAATCAACTTTTCCTCCTTGAGCATGAATTCATGTGGTGCTTGCTCACATAATGTTTAATATTCAGACAGAAAGAATGTGACAAACATAGTTCCAGTTTGTGACTTGTTTGTATTATGTTTAGAAAAAATAGAACAAGCAACATACCTCCCTTTCGTTTGATCCAGAGAATACCAATGAAAATAGTGCATCCCGAATAGATGGAAGAGATTTGAGTTACATTAGAGAGCACAATGAGTTTTTCTTTGACTTGACGGTGCTGAGTGCTGCTGGGTTAATAGGATGGCGTGAATGTTTGCATGACTAACTGATTGAAGACAAGGGCAATTTCAGAGGGTTCTGAATGTGATAAAATGATTATGCTTTATTGATCACTGAGTTTGGTTGTTGTGGGTCCTCATATGTGGAAAAATATATAATCCTTTAATTTCATAAAAACTTAAGTCAGATTGGGGACAATCCTTATACAATTTTGGGACTAATGCTCGAAGCTCTGTGAGTTTAGGAAACCTTGAAAAAGAGAAAAGGTTAAAAAAAAAAAAGACAATTTGTCTCATGATTTTTGTGTTAGAATCTATGATGAGGACAATATTTTTCTTTTTTTAAGTAGGATTTAGATGAAGATGGTATCACTTTATTATCTCTTTCAAAACAGGAGATGTATTTTTGTTTGAAAGATGAAAACATATGTAATTTTTGCTTGAAAGAAGAAAACATGGGTAACATGGCTACACTTAAAACTTGTATTAATCATCCATTTCATGTGTATATGCGCATAGCTGTCTATACATCCATTCTGAAAGTATAAGTGAGAAGGTGACGATTACATTTGTGTGTCCATTAATTATACCTTCAGGGATTTTTTGTTTCCTTGTTCAGAAGGCAACAGTTTGGTTTCTTGCACTTACTAGTGCATGTTTTTACAGTTCTCATATCCCTGGCTTTCCTGGAATTAACAATAATACTTTCCAACCATTGACAGCATGCTGTGTGTTTTCTGTACCCCCAAAGTACCCGTTATTCATTTTTAGAGGCATTTGCATTTGTCACCATCGCATGAATCTGCTGGTTGTGTGATATGCAAGTTTATGTTTATTAATGCCATTGGAGTTTGAGAGATCACAATGAAATCTTCTTACTTCAGGATCATGCGATTTCATCAGAAGCAATGGAATGCTTCGATAAGGAGGCTCAACTAACTTTCCGTAACAGTGTGACGAAGAGTGCAATTGAACGTCTTCTTATGCAGGAGATGTTTTCTTGGTAACTAGAAAAATCACAATGTTTTGTGGTCTGAATATTATTTTTTAATGCTTCTATTTGGTTATCTGCCGGGGGTACTGAGGGCATACAATGTTTTTATTTCTTGTTAGTGCTTGTCAATTACTTAAAGTTGTTTTGAATTCAGTTTGTGCCCTTCTGCCCAAATGCTTTGTAAGATTTTGGGCGAATAATGTCATTCATTCCTCAACTTTGAACCTTGATTGTATTTCATCCCCGATGTTTCCAAAGATCCTATTCTAAATCCCTTAACTTTGACATTTGGCTTTAAAAGGCCCCCAAGCCAACTTCCATTAGTTTTGGAGTTAACAAACGTCAATCACGTGCATCTCATAGGCAGGGGCATGGTTGAAAATTTTTCTTGGTTTCGATTCCCACAGACGGCGATTATATATCCAACATTTACTACTTAGTAGTATTAAGGCTTGGTTTGTTTGTTGTTTGTAAGTTACTCCATTTGTCCCTCAACTCTGGGTGGGATCCTATTTTGTTCCTTAAGTTTCAAAAGAAACCTTTTTAGTCATTGAAGTTACGAATTTAGATTTAAAAGGTCCCCATGCATAAAATAAATGTTTTGCGCATCAATTTGTTAAACACAGTAAGCTTTATTGACCTACACATCCTTGAAGAAACACGTACACTAAAGGTCTAAATTTGAACATAGTATACTATAGTAAGTTAAAATTTGGTCATTAGGATAAAAATATTTAGGTTGAAAATTTTGGATGTAAGAAATTTTTTTTTTTTACAGTACTTAAGTTCTCAAAGTTTTAGCCAGGAAACTCTTAGAAATTTAATTAGCAAAAGTCTCAAAATTCAAAAAATGTAGCAGCGTACATGAGTTCAAATAAATATGATAAAAGATCTTCAAATTTATGATTTGGCTCTTAAAATTTTTTAAGTTTTGTATTTGAGTCGAAATAAATTTATTAAAGAATAAGTGCATCATTTTCAATTTAAAAAATAAAAAAGAAAATAAGTACAACAAAATTTTGTGAACGTTAGATTTAACTCTTAAATTTTGCAAAACATTAAATTCTATCTAGCATATTATGTTTTATAGCAATTTGCATAGCAACTTGTTGGCAAATCATGCCATTCGCAATATATATATTCAATAATACTAACAAAATTAGTTTGGATATGAAAAACTTTTAGATAAGACTTTTTCTTTAATAAAAAGAGAAAGCAATGCTTTGCCATATGATACTTGATTTTAACTCTTGCTCATTTTTTAGGATTATGGTATAGCCAAAGTATGAATATATTTTTTTAGATGAAAATTTTTTAATGTTAAGAACCTTTTTTTTTTTCCAATAAAGTAAAAAGTGTCCACATATTTAATTTAATTATTTCAAAAAACTAGTTAGCAATGGAGTTATTGTTGGTCTACTGAATGACAAATGTGTACTGGTTAAAAGGGGGAAGCTGGTTTAAATCCAAACTTGTAGCTACAGGGACTATATAGGTTCTTTTGGAATTTGAGGGACGAAATAGGATCTGGAGCCAAAGTTGAGGGATTAAATAATAGCTGGACCCAAAGTCGAGGGACGAATGGAGTAACTTATCAAATAATATTTACCACTCATGCCCCTGCTCTAGTCACGTGAGACGCCTGATACACATCTGTTAACTCCATAACTAATGGAAGTTGACTTAGGGACCTTTTAAAACCAAATATCAAAGTTGAGGGACTTCATAGGATCTTTTAAAACATCAGGGACGAAATAGAATCAATGGTCAAAGTTGAGGGACGATCTATGGCGTTATTTACCCTAAGATTTTTAGATGAGCTAGACATAACTAGTAATTCTACCAAGCCAAAGGAATATGTGGAAATCTAGTACCTTTATTTACCTAGTGATTTAGGTCCTATAATGCATCTTGTCTTGAGATTTTGCAGATTTGCTTTTTGTACTTTAACAGATGGATTCATTAGTAAAGATTGGATGCTCTAAAGAAAGTTTAGAGCTTCATATGTCTTTAGCATTGTGTCATAGACTAACCTTGCTGTTTCTTGTTGGTTCATGATTTTACTAGGGAAGAGCGTAATAGACTTGTACAAGTTATTGACTCACGTGTCATGGATCCCATAGTAGGAGGGGAAGATGATGGTCTTGTTTCTGACTTCCCGGTTGGGATGGTTGGCAACGGTATTGTTTTTTATATAACCTTTACTCATACATAAATCATCCTTAGTTATCACCTATAACTTCAATAATGTATTATGTACAGATACTGCTGATCTATGCGGTAAAGCATGTCCCTGTCTCACACATGGAAGCAAGAAAATGGCTGGAGGAACTGGTGAAAGCAGAAAGGATTACCAGACAAAAAGAAGAGTCTGGTTGTTTACAATCTGAACTTCAATATGTTAGTGACTCTGAAATATGAATTTCAGTTTGCCTTCTCTGTGCAGTTCAAGATGTTCGTAATCCTTTCTGTTTTTTGTTTTTCGTGAATTTTCAATGAAAAGCTGCATTTCATGCTTGCAGTTAACCTTCTTTGTGGTGCTATGAGGTTTACAGAACCAGTGAACTCCTAGTAAATGTTTTCCCAGTCTTGAATTCTTAGCTAACACATTCTGTTCTTAGTTTAATGGCCTGAGGTTATTCATATTCTTTTACTTTCCCATTGTTCCTTTCTCCTTTTCCTCCCCGCAATTTTAGAACCCTAAGAAGCTGCTTTCAACCTATTGAGAGATTTAAGTGTAAATAAGTGGGCTAAGCATGTGCAAAACTTTCAGAGCAAAAATTCAGCCTTCATAGGCATCTTGATCACTCTGAAATGTTTCTTTTGTTTGAGTAGGTTTGCATGATTTCAAGAAATACCATGACGGATTGATATTAAGTACTGGGGCATCTTCTTTCGTGTGGATGGTTGACTTTCAACCTACCAAGGTTTACTATATCCCCTACAAATGGCAGAGTGGGGCAAACTGAATTCGTGTCCAAATATCTCAATGATAGGTACTGTCGTCAATGTTCTGAATGCCTAGCTGATGTTTAACTGAAGCTAGGTAGAGATGGGAGGAGTACACTAAACAAATTGGATGGAAGGAATATGTTGATATACCTAATGTGTGCAAGGGTATTCAATTAGAATGCATGTTACTTGAACCAGTTGTCTTTGCTGCCTTGGTTTATAAATATGAGAGTGTGTAGATAACATATACCCGTGTGTGTGTGATTTTTGTTGTGTGTATGTCAAGATTTTCTTTTTTTCTAGAAAGTAGCAGAGTGTGGTGGGGGGTGGTGTGTTTTTTCGTGTGAGAGTGAGAGAGTTGAGAGAGAGAGATGCAAGGAATTTTCTTGGACATTTGGATAACGAAAAATATAACAGAACAACATGAAGGATTACATGGACAACATTGCTTCTGTCTGTTCAAAAGGAAAAGTTGATAACCTGGAGGCTTCAAAGCTCAACTTTATGCTTACATATTTGGGTTTCTACTCCTGAGAGTTTAAAATCCTCATTTATACCTGCTTTTATGTGAACATCTTAAGGACCTCATCAGATTAATAAAGTAGTTATATGATGTTCTCGACTCTTCACTGCATGCAGATAGAAAAGAAAGCAAGCTCACCTGTAGACGTTGCCAAATTCTATATGAGGTCTCGACCTCCATGGGCTTCTCCTCTTGCAGAACATATTGAAGTGCAAACTCCATCTGCAATGACAAGAGAGCTTTTCACAGAAGGAACATCAGCTCCGATCTGTGATGGCTCTTTGTCGTCATCCAAGGTAGATAGCTGTACTTTTGTGTATCATATACAAATCATTTTGCCCTCATTTCTTTTATTACATACTTTACTTAGAACATCAATTAATGTTGGGGGTGATTTTTTAAGCCTACCTCCTGTGCATATGTATTAACCAGTGTACCAATTATTTTAATTTTTAAACTATTATAGTCAGTTGGAATTGGAGTTTAGGTTCTGTAAAACCTTAAATGAGCATAGAAATGAATATATGAATGAAAGAAACTTGATATGAATGCAAGTTTTGTGTGATGCCTATTTTGATTGCAAATGGTGTTTAGTCACTGGATGTTTTGTTGCTTTTCCACTATTTACATCATTTTTGGTTCTTTGTGATACCTTTTGTGATTGCAAATGTTGTTTAGTCATCCAGTGTCTCAATTTTTACTTCTACTTATATATGTGGGCTTGAAAATTTTGTGGAATTTTTTTTCTTTATGGATAAAATAAACTGCTGTACTGCCTCCCATTCCTATTTAAAAATTGAGAAAAGTCCCATTCTGCTTAAAGATGATGGGTATCTCCTTTCCATCCTCTTTGGAGGGAATGGATGAATTAATGATAATACACAATAATGTCCTCTTACATAAAAAGTTCTTACACAATAATTTAATCTTAATTTCTCTTGCTTACTCACTGTGTATGGCAGAAAAGGAATTTGGCATCTGGTTCATGGAATATTGAGGAGGAAATAAGAAGAGTACGCTCAAAGGCTTCAGAGGATATGCTAAGCTCTGTCCCTTTAAAACTTGATCTGTCATCATTGAGAACTGCACCAAGATCTGCCCAGGACTCTTTTGTAGATGATCTATCAACTATCAAAGGAGATGTAGGAAACAAGTGGAACTTTATGACAGGAACTCCATCTGTTGATGTATCAATGGATGTGTCTGCAGGGTTGATCACTTCTGTTGGAATCTCAGGTTTGTTTGGTAATTGCCTGCATGGTTTACTACTTGGTAGTTAACTCACTTAAATATTATTTTCTACCATGCCTCAAAATGTGAACATCAAAACTCAGAAACATGGAATAAAATCACATGTGCTTGCTTATCTTTTCAGCTTTGGATGCAAGACAAGATGGTTTGGAGAATGAAACTTTGACATCGGATCTAGCTACTAGTACAGAAGGATGCCCTAGGAGCAAGGTCTGATAATTTTTGTATATTTTTGTGCATGATAATTGTGGTTGAAGTTCTTCCCCCATGTACAATAATTTTTATATTTTTGTGCATGAGCAAAGTAACTTGGATCTCTGTTATTATTATAAAAGTAACGCGGTTTAAGAATAACTTATAAATTTCTTGGAGTTTTCCTTTTGTATGCTTGTTTATTATCATTTTTGCTTCAAATGAAGGACTCAGAAGCTGTCAAGGTTACTGGTGAATGTTCTGGTTCCAAGTCCAATTACCTTACCTCTTTGGATCTTTCCACAGAGCATTGTGATGGTACGGTACCCTCTTCTTTTTGTCCAATAATACATGTGCGATGCATGAGATCCTTGTGTTATCTGAGGACCAAAAATTAAAAGTTGCTTTTCATGGTACTCGAGTGCCTGAGATTCAAATAGAGTGGTTTAATAGAATAATAACATGAACGTGGAATGTGACTGTAACTTATACGAGATGATAATGAAAAATATGCAAAGCGATTGTCATCCTAATTTTCTAATTTTGCATATATGCTTTTGTTTAGGAAAAACTGTGTCAAGAACTAAGTTTTGGATAGGAGAAGTATTTTGCATATATGCTTTTGTTATCTTGGGGTGAATTCCTTTCTTCGGAGTTTGTAATCCTTCTAAAGTTGGCTAAGGAAACATGATAAACAAACAAACAAACCAAGCCTTACTCCTACTAAGTAGAGTCGGCTGCATGAATCCTTCTACGCTATTGCGTTCTATCATGGACCATATCCTCCTCAATTTCTAGATGGGCTATATCTTTCTTACAAGTTACCCACCAAGTCTTTTTCGGTCTTCCCCTACCTCTCCTATGTTGACTACTCTCTCTAAAATCTACTCGCCTGACAGGCGCTTCTACTGGTCGTCTTAACACATGACCTAACCACCTTAAGCGTGTTTCTCTCATCTTCTCATCAATAGATGCTACTCCAATATTCTCACGAATATGCTCATTGTGTATCTTGTCCATCCTAGTGTACCCATACATCCATCTTACATTCGCATTTCTGCTACTTTCATCTTTTGCTCATGTGTGTAATTCACTGCCCAACACTCAGACCCATAAAGCATCGCTGGTCTAATTGTTGTTCTATAGAATTTATCCTTAAGTCGTAAAGGAATTTTGCGGTCGCATAATATTCCCGATGCCATTTTCCATTTAGTCCAACCCGCTTGTATGCGATGAGTCACATCTCGATCTATACCACCATCACTCTGAAGAACTGATTCTAGATAGTTAAAATTTTCACTTATAGGTATCTCTTGATCTCCAATACTAACTCCTATTCTATTCCTAGATTGCACCCTTGCTAAACTTAAAGTCATCATATATTCTGTTTTTGATCGACTAATTCTAAACCCTTTTGCCTCAAGTTTCTCTCTCCAAACTTCGAGTTTAGCATTAACCCCATCTTTGTTTAATCTACTAACACAATGTCATCTGCAAATAACATACACCATGGTATTTCCTGCTGTATGTGCATTGTAAGTTCATCAATAACTAATGCAAATAGATAAGGACTTAGAACTGAACCTTGGTGTAAACCTATATTTATAGGAAACTCTCATGTCAACTATCCTCGTGTTCTTACACTTGTAAGTACATTCTTATATATCTCCTTTATTGATTCTATAGATGTTACTCTTAACTCCTCTTTTTTCTAAAATTCTCTACATAACTTCTCTAGGGACTCTATCGTATGCCTTTTCAAGATCAATAAAAATCAAATGTAAATTCTTTTCCTTATCTCGGTATCTCTCGGTAAATCTCCTTAAGAGATGTATAGATTTAGTAGTCGATCTCCCTGGCATGAGACTATAGATTTAGTAGTCGATCTCCCTGGCATGAAACTAAATTGATTATTTGACACCTTAGTCTCATTTCTTAACCTTCTTTCTATCACCTTCTCCCAAAGTTTCATCGTATGGCTCATTAACTTAATACTTCTATAATTGAATAATTTTGTATGTTCCCCTTATTTTTGAATATGGGTATGAAAGTACTCTTCTTCCATTAGTTAGGCATCTTTCTACTCTTCAATATTTTATTAAAAAGATTGGTAAGCCAACTTATGCCCTTCTTTCCTAAGCATTTCCATACCTCGATTGGAATATCATCGTGCCAACTGCTTTTCCTTTCTTCATCTTCTTCAAAGCCTCTTCCACCTCTGATTCTTGAATCCTTCGATAATAGATTGCGTTTCTATACTCCTCAGACTTAGCTAACTCTCCTAAAATGATATTGTCTCTATTGTCTTCATTGAATAGATGATGGAAGTATCTCTCTCACCTTTCCTTAATTTCCTCATCTCTTACTGGCACCTTTTTACTTTCATCCTTGATGCACTTGACTTGGGTTAAGTTCTTCGTTCTATGGGCTCTTGCTGCTATTAGCAATTTTATAAATATCTCACTCCCCCTCCTTAAACTTTAATTTTTGGTAAAAATTTTCAAAAGCCCCATCTCTCGCTTCACTTATAGCCTTTTTTGCCTTCTTTTTAGCAAGCTTATAGCCTTTTTTGCCTCCTTTTTAGCAAGCTTATATGTCTCAATATTTTTATCACTTCTACAACTATATAGAGCCTTAGAGTTAGGCCGCTTAACCTTGATTTTATTTGGTACACCTTCATCCCATCACCAAGATTCCTTGTTCATGGGGGCATAACCTCTTGACTCTCCAAGTATCTTCTTAGCAACTGTTCTTACTCTAATTGCCATGTCATTCCATAAAGTATCAGATTCTCCTTGTAAGTCCCAGATACTTTGCCTAACAAATCTTGCTTAAAAATTTCTTCTTTTTCCTTCTTTAAATTCCTCCACTTAATTATAGGTGATTTACGTAGGTTCCTTCGCCTAATGTGATGTTTAAGCCTCAAGTCCACCACCAAAAGCCTAATGACATGTGAGGTTAAACTTTCTCCAGGTATGATTTTACAATCTCTACAAACCCTTCTATCCCTCTTTCTTGTGAGGAGAAAGTCAATGTGTGACTTTGCTGAACCATTTTTAAAGGTAACTAAATGTTCCTCCCTCTTCTTGAAAAAAGTATTGATAATGCAAAGGTCGAATGCCATTCGAAACTCCAAGATTGATTTTCCTTCTTCATTTCTTCCCCCATAACCATATCCACCATGTACTTTTCATAATCTTCGTTATCTCTTCTCACATGTCCATTTGGATCACCTCCTATAAAAATTTGCTCACCTTGGGGGACACTACCTATCATCTCATCTAAATCCTCCCAAAACTTAGCCTTAATGGACTCATCTACGTGAGGCGCATAGACACTAAAGAATTAATAGTTTCACGTTCTAAAATTAGTTTAAGGGACATAATCCTATCTCCTTTCCTAGTCACCTGCACTACATCATCCTTCATCGACTCATCTATAATAATACCTACCCATTTCGTATAGTCCTGTTTACTCATGAGTTCCAAAGTTTAAATCCTGAATTATCAAGTAGTTTAGCCTTTTCGCCTACCCTTGTAAACGCAAAATATTAATTCTTCTCCTAATCATTGTATCTACAAACTCCATTGATTTACCAGTAAAAGTTCCAATATTCCAAGTTCCTATTCTAATCCTATTCTCCAGTACATTTTTCTTCCCCACTACCCTCCCCCTATTATGTGAGGACCTTTGCGTATTTTTCACTACACTCAGACCCCCATGGAGATGTAGCAGCCCTTGTCCACTATTTGCCGCACTCAGGCAATGCGACGCGTATAAGCTTACGGGGACTACGCCCTAGCATTAGCGCAATATCGTAGTGGATTCATCTCATCTTTGACAAAGTTTTACGCTGGCTGAGAATCTAACGCAACCCTCCTCCTTTATATGGGCTTGGGACCGGCTATGCTAAGAAAAACTTGACACAGGCGGAGTTCTAAGGAAACATGATAGTTCCCCTAAATTTCTTGTGTTCCGCTCAAAGTTCAATTGTGTTGCTTGGTAATGTAGTGCCTTTGTTTCTGGCAAAGTTCAATTATTTTACCCCCACCCCCAAAAAAAAAAATTGCTGCGGAAGGCCAACCATATGATGCACTATAATTGGTTGTAGTTACGGAATATGGACTCCTTATTTATCTCCCTGAGGTCCCTGAGTATATTGGTTAAGAAAGCTTTCTGCTTCTTTCCTTTCTTAATTTTTGATATTTTTGAATCAATGAACAAGTTTTTTTTTTTTTACCATCTACTCATGAGTCCATGAGGTTACTGGTTTCACATACTCTTACATGGTTTAAACTTGGCATTATTACACCCTTCCTTCCAAATTTTTCCCATCGTCAAACTAGTTGTTTTTCATCATTTGGTTAAATTGAAAATTACTACCTTTAGGTGGTAGGTTAACTAATGGAGTTCTTTTTACACTTGATTGGTTTATGGACTGGATTAGGAGGAAGTTTGGGTAAGGAATCTTAATATTGGGCACCCTGGACTGGATTTTTAATCTCCTTTAGTTTAACTACCCATGTTTTGTTAGCCTAGGATAGAGGATTCCCGGAAGTAAATCAGTCCATAAGCTTTAAAAGTATTATTTTCAGCTCAAGTTTTACTTTCTTTTAGATAATATTATTATTGGTATATCAAACAAAAAAGTTTGAGACCATTATTTGGTGATTTTGATAGCAATATGTGGAATCAGGTACTTGTTCTTTATTGTTATCCTATGTTTGGAGGGAGAATGGAAGAGGAACATAATGACTTTATTTAAAAGACCCCTCAATGGATCACTTCAACACAATTTATTTTTAAACTAAACTAATATGCATTCTATGTCATCATGTTACACTTGAAGAAAAAGTTAAAATCGTCAAATAAATATGTCAATTCTATGGTACTGGTCCAGTAATAAACCTCAGTATGATGTAACTAGCGTTATATTTATTTCGTAATATGTTGATACCATGCTACATTTGACAATAAATATGATGTCAAAAATAATGATCAAATTGCTGTATTCTATAATGGAAAGAGACCAATATAATAAAAGTGAACATAGTATGCAAATGGAAAGAGACCATAATAGTGAACACAGTATGCAAGTATAACAAACTCACAAATAAGATATTCTTGTACTTCAAAAGAGAAATAGATTACAATAATAGCCTCTGGAAAGGAAAAAGGTTTTATCAAATGTAGGAAGTATGTCATCTAATGTCTTATCAGCTGTTGGGGAATTATTGTTCACACCTTCTATAGTACATAATCTCAGATATATATCCCCCTTAAGTGGGAATATAAGATTAAATGAAACAAGTAGTCCCTTCTTTTTCCTACTGGAGACAGGATGAGGCTTGCATATTAATCAAGTCTAGCCTCATGCCATATCTAAATGCACTCTTAAGGGTCCATTTGGTTCACGGACTGGATGAGATAGGATGTCTCATTCTCGAATTATTAATTTTGGATGAGTCATCCTTGGATGAATTATCCCCGTTCTCTAGTATATGGTTGATATTGAGTTGCATTGGATATCTTAAAAATAATTGCTAAGTGCCTATTTAGTCACTAAACTAGCTTCGGTTGTCATTTTAGTCACTGAATTTCTTTGGTGGCCGAAAAGGTCACTCAACTTTTAAAACTACGTCTAAGGGGTCACTCCGTCAATTTAAGGCGCTAAGTCTCCGTTAGTCAACGCATGTGCATGTCACATGAGTTTTAATGGGGTAAAATTGTCCACTCTCCCCTTGCCACACTTCATCATCAACAACTTCCTTCCCCATAACCAACCTACTCCTCCCTTAATAAGTGACAACCACCTTAGGATTAGAAACCTTTCTTCATCCCCTTAACAGACAGGGAATTATGCAGTTTTTAGATTCTTGTTTAAAGATCTTCAAATTAGGAAAATTTAGGAAGTTCAAACTCTTCTTATCCCTAATATCTAAAAGCTGATAATTCTTCTCATCCTAGAGCTTCCTAAAAGCATCAAGCAAGATATAAACTTGTATTTTCGTCTATGAAGGATCCAGAAGGGTTTCTAAAGAAATGGAATGGTGAAACTATTCCTGGTCTGTCTCTTATACACATCTAGATGATGTATAAGAAACAGAATCTTGATGGGTTTCCATTGGTATGAGGCGTCAAAGTTTTGGTTGAGATTTCAACCTAGGATTCTTTGGTGGAAGAGGAAAGAGTTTACAAAAATTGACGGGGCTAAGGAGTTGAACGGTTAAATGAGAAGGAAGTTATAATGGATTTGGATGGAGAAATTTGGAATTTGGGTAGCGAAGGTAAGGAAGTAGGGAGTCCTATGGATAAAAGACTCCATGGGAAACATCTGAGGGCTAGGGGTGGCGGGATGGGGTGGGGGAGGGCTAGGTGGTGGTAGGATATACACATCTAGGATGTGTATGGCGAGTGGGTGTCTCATCTCGGGCATTTTTGACCAACTAAATGTGCCATCAAGGGGCTCAAATAAAAAATTTGAAGTAAATTAAATTATTCAATTTTTACCCAAAATTTTTTGTACCTTATTTATAATTTATACTTGTTTTTTATCATCTAATTTTGACTTCAAATTTTTTTTTTTAGTGTTAGTCCACTGTAGTTGGACAAAAATGCCCGAGATGAGACATATGTGAATCGCACATGTGCTGACTAACGGAGATTTAACACCTTAAATTGACGGAGTGACCCTTTAGACGCAGTTTTAAAAGTTGAGTGACTTTTTCAGCCACCAAAGAAGTTTAGTGACTAAAATGACAACTGAAGCATAGTTTAGTAACCAAATAGGCACTTTGCTTTAAAATTAATACTATCTTGTATTTGGTTGGTGATCGGATTAGATCAGATTACTAATTTAGTAACACAAATACCCCTAAATTTGCACTCCCTATTATTTTTGATAATCCAACATATAATATTTAAATAATATTATTAGTAATTATAATATGCTAAAAATAAACGTGGGAATTAAATTAATTGCTATTATATAGAATAATTAACTATGTTTACCTTGACCTGTGACCCAAAAAACTTAAAAACCTACTAACCTGGTCCGTTTCAAATATATCCGAATTAGTTAATGTTAATGGGTCGGGTATTAGGATTAAGGGGGTCAATAATTTGCAACCCGTAGGTATGCAACCCAATGCATATATAGGGTCAATCTAGATTACATATTATGGCTGAATCTAATACACATCTAGATTGTATAAGAGACATTTAATGATTTATATGTGTAATTAGTAGTCAATTTTTCATTTTTTAAAATCAATTTTATAATTTACATATTAAGGTTGTATACTATATAACTTTTTCTCATATCCTACCATTTATAGGGGTATTTGTGTAATTAGGTAGTCAAAATTTTAATTTTTTTAAGTTTTGGAGCACAAAATGGTATCTCATGAATGGATTGGGTTGGGCACCAGTCATATTGACTCGCTTTTATCTTATACACATGTAAAAAGTTCCGGGTATCGAGTATTTTTTTTCTTAACTTGGTAATACCGGGTCGGGTTGCCCTTAGGCATATGGACCGAAGCTCTTATCCATGATTACCCCTAGAATCCTAGATGACATAATGTGAGGTAGGTTATAAAGTTTATTAGGGATAAACTCGGCAAAATTTTTGGTATCCCGTGTAGGAGTCAACCCAGGATAACTAATACCACCACCCCATGGACTTATTTTTATCACTTCCACAATGGATTAGTTTGGTTACTTGGGATAACAGTCCCATGTCTACAAACCAACCAAACCTAGGATGACATGGCATTAGTTATCCATTCCATATCATCCCATGAAGGAAACATACCCTTAGGGAATAAAATGTGCATAAGCTGAAACTATGTGGATAAATGATGTCCAGCCTTTGACAACAAAGTGAGTATTATCCGTACCGTGGGAAATTGAGTTGACCACAGGAATTGTAGTACCTCAATTATTTTAAGCTTCATCTCCGAGTTACAGGTGTTTAAAACAAAGCATTCAGAAAGTAAACCATGTTGTGTAATGTATATTGTGTTCATACCAGAAGTTCCTGTATTCGTAGGCTCTGCTATGTCGTTGGTTGCCATTAGCATACAGTTCCTATTTGATGCAGTGAATATACAATCGATCTTTTGTCTAATTAATGACTGAAGATCAATTTGTAATTCCTAGAGAACCAATTGATCATTTTGGTTTGAGATCTATGGAGCTGAAGATTTGATGCTTTTCCTACTATGGGCATGGCAGTCTGCTACATTTTTCAACAAGCAATATGTTTGTTTGTACTGAAAAATTTTAGGAAAACATGCCAATAAATCCAATTTGAAACTTAAGACTACTTCAGTCCTTGAAGCTTTTTGGGGACCAATAAATATATTATTATTCTGTGAATAATTTTGAAGAGTCCTTATTAATTTGAGTAAAAACTCTATTCCTTTATTTTGCCCTTCTAATTTTCAAAGAGCTTTCTGACTTGAAATATTGCTTGAATAAGAGAAAATATAGTATTGAAAGATTTTTTATGTGACGCATAAAATTTATGCTGATATGATTGATGATTAATATGAGAAGGCCAAAAAAAAAAATGAAATTGCCGCATATATATCCACAACCTCTCTCCCGCTTCCCCCCTCTCTATGTGGTGAATTCAACTCATAGTAGCAATAAGGAAGAATCGACTATTTTAATTTTAATAGTAAGATGGGAAGAAGAAATTCTATCAGTTAGGGCTGCTTCTGAGCTTCGAAGAGTTATTTATTTTTGATGATTGAAGTTCAAAACAGAACTTAATTGCCCTCAACGATTCAATCAAGACTTATTGTTATGTATTTCCTTTGGTTTTTGGCTGGATTTTTGGCTTTGGATGTTGTTACTCTGATATTTCATTTCTGTTACATAATGCACAGATCCACGATCAAGTTACTGGAAAATTTTCTCCAGTGGAAGAGGTTAGAGAATTTGTGGCAATAGAAAATGTCAACTAGCTTCATACTTCACAAGAAAGGTAAAGAAATTGTTGTCCATCTTACCTGCCATATGTTGATCATCTTAGTAGACCTATTTCATTTCCATCTTGTAAAGGAATTTTTCTGGAGAAGTGGGCACCGGAGAAATCCAAGGGCAACCTCATGAAAACAAGTTCACAGTTAAGAGTGATGTGAAGACTGTCTCTTAACATTCCCCTGGAAGATATGTGTGAACTCTTAAGTGAAGCCTCTGTTGAAGTCCCGATTGTGGATGACACAAATGGTATAGTTAGTGTATCCCAAATTACTTCGAGCATGCAATATGAGGAGTTATCACCAGTGCTCACTCAACCATACACAGCTAAGTTGGTTCCAAAGGCTGATGGTGAGGCTGTCAAACAAGAAGTAAAGAAACCAGGCAGATACAACCGAAGAGGCAGGGGAAGAGGAAAATAGTGTTTATCTGCATATAGCTGCTGTACGATTACCTGAGATTTAGGTATCCCATCGACTTAGGGTTATTATAGAAGCATGCATATTAGGCAGAAAGACAAATGTATTGTTTAAATTTAAAGCACACCCTCTCTCTCTCTGTCTGTCAATCTTTATCTATCTATCATCTCACAGAAGCAATATCTCTTTATTTCAGGTTCAATGCCTGTTATTTGTAGTTTGTTTTGATTTGAATAATGGAAAAAAACCATTTGCTAGTTACCTTATGGAGAATTATTTTTATTTGTTCTAGTGTTGGCTCTATTTTTTTGTTAGTACAAATCTGTATATTGTTACCAATTAGTGTTTACAGGAGAGATACGTAACGGTGTAAAAACGCTCAAAACATTTAGAACGAAACTTCCAACCGCCCTATAATTCCTCCATCTACAAATGCCTTCGAGTTTCTCATGAATGTAAAACTTGAGCATGTAAATGATGGAGTCTCAAAATTTGAATGTCAGTTCATAATTGCAAAAATTGGACACAATGCAAATTACCCTATGGTTTGACGAATAAGCACATTATCCACATGCGGTTTTTAATTAGGGGTATTTATCGGGTTTGTTTGCTAATTTGGTTAATACACAGAATTTATTTGGTTCAATCGGTTTGTTTAGTTACAATCAAACTATGAATATCCTATTTCTAAATGTGCACCTTCTTATTTGGTGTCAAAAATTTTTTTTTTTAAATGGATAGAAAAAGACAAAACTAACCAGTTTTTTTTACAATTACACGCCTATATTGTGTTTGGATTTGTTTAAAAATGAATTGACTTTTTTACCCCTGGATCCAAAACACTACATTTTTTTCCCCACAATTCCTGTGGAACCCCTCCCTTCCCTTCCCTCCCAGTGATACTGTACGCCTACTTTCATCTAGATGTGAAAAGAGCAGTTATCACTTAAACCTACTTTTTTCAAGATAGGAAAAGAGCAGTCATTTTCGGCTGTCGCCATTGTATTTTAGATGGAGTCATCAACAATAGATGTTCTTGGATTTCTAGTTTGGGCTCATATATGTTTATTGTGGATTTAGATATTGATACCTGTGCTTACATCATTGCAACTACCATGATCATAATTGTCTCCACTAGTGGCCCAGATTTGATTGTCACCCCCCTCACTTCCTTGTTGCCTTCTTCTTCACCCTACTCCAAATCCGGTAGCCACCTATGTCCTCTCCCTTCACACTTCAGATCCGGCAGCCACCTTTGCCCCCTCTTGTCCCTGTCACCTTCATCCCCATCTCCGATTCGATAGCCACCTCTATTCCTCCTATCTCGGCCATCTTCCTCCCAAGGCCAACCCCAAATCTAGCAGCCACCTCCACCTGCGCCACTCCCAGTCACCTACTACCCTACCCTACTCTAGATCCTAAATAAATGGGTTTTAAATTGTTGTTATTTATAATGAAGGATTTGTGTTAAATTGTTTAAATATACTATTATTGTGGTTCCCTCATTTTCATTGATAACATGGTAATTTAGACAGGCTAGTTTTTGTGGTTTGAAATTTAAGATTGTTTGGCATTATGCATAAAATTTGGGGTTGGAAGAGCGGAAATCGGGAGCTTGGAAAGTGGGAAAGAAGGAAGAGGTGGAGAGAGGGGTAATAATGAAAGGAGATTTAGCAGTTGACAAATGATGAAGGTGGTGGCAATAGGACTGTTAATGAGGCTGGGCCGCCTCGATAAATATTAGGTTAAGCCTTATATTCAGGTGAATCGGGTTGAATTTGGGTCTAAACACTAGGACCGATTCAATTGTGAATCGATTTTGGACTTTACTAGGTTCAACCCTTTTAAAGCCCAACCCTAATTATTACTCCCTTTGTCCTATTTTGTTTTGCATGGTCAAAGTTACAAATAGTTTTAAAAAAGTTAATTTTTGACGAACTAGTAAAGTTATTTTTCTATAATTGTCCCTCAATTCAAATTTAAAATTTATTAGTTGATTTTAGAGCTCCAAATTTTGAAATGCTTTGTGAGAGTAATTAAGGATGAAACATGACTTTAATGTTGTTGTTTTAGAACTTGCATGAAGGGGTGATAAATAATTTAGAATAAAATAAAATAGAAAAAGTGACATATAAAATGGGACAAAGGGAGTATATAAATGTAAATAAAATAGTTGTGTATGTGTGTGCCTATATATATATATATATATATATATATATATATATATATATATATATATAAACTAACCACCGGTACCTTAGTGGGGGGTGCTACTCTCAAATTTTATTAATATGAAAAATGAGAGTACATGGAGGGGGATTAGGCCAATACCTTCAAAAAATCAACGATGAAAAGATAAAATCAGAGTTATGCATTATGGAATCTAACCGATGGGATATGCAATCTAGTCGAACATGCCCACGTATACAGTTTGGAATATTCGTAGCAAAACGAAGAGAAGATCCGATATCGGAACTAGCCAATTTTGCTAACACGTCAACTACAAAATTTGCTTCTCGAAACATATGTTTAACTTGAAAATTCCCTAGCGATAAAAGGTGATGAATCTTACGAATAAATGGATCAAACCTCCAAGGCACTGAGGAGACACCACTGATTATCTGAAAGAGCATCTTCGAATATTTTCAGTAAGGACATCCATAAACTACCCTTATCAAGGCATAGCTGAATACCTGTTACTAAAGGCATAGCTGAATACCTGTTACTAAAGCCAGTATCTCTGCCCCACATTCATTTTGAAACTGAAACTAACTTAGGATTCTTTCTTGGAGTACCCTGATTAGACCGAATAATACTGTTGCCTCCCGCAGCCCCGTAAACAGGAATCTCTATACCATCTATTTAACTTATAAGTTCCTAGAGGCAGAGATTCCTAACTGATCGCTTGAGGTCTCAGCCTTTTCACTCTTTCTACTCCAAAACTTAGTTTCCAAGGCAAAGGTGTATGTATAAAGGATGGGGGAGAACTGAAGGGCTTCACATGACTAATCATCTTATAGTCCATCTTCAGAATCAAAAATGAAGAGAAATTAACCATCTTGCTATCAAATTTAAAAGAGTTACGTACCTTCCATAAGTTCCAGTTAGCTAAGATGGGCACCAAATTGTAAACCTCCTCAGTCGAGGAAGGGGAAGCTAAATCCCATATTTGAGGATAGCTTGTGTTGAACCGAGCCAACAACAACACGAGGTACTCCGAAATCAGTCTCCAAACTATCCCATATCTGCACTGCCAAAGGACAATGTAAAAATCCGTGCAAAAGGAAATCACTCGCATCATAAAAGAAGCATTTTGATGCAAGCACGAAGCCCAAAGACATTAAAATATTTTCAAAACACAGCAAATTATTGAGAAGCCTCCAAACAAAATAGAATTTTTTATGGGATACGTGAACTCCAAGGAAATTTTCTTGAGCACAGAATACTCCTCTTCTATGGATCACTTGGAAGTCCGATTTAATAAAAAATTTCCCATCTATCGTGGCCGTCCAAATTACACTGTCCTCCTCAACTGAGAGGAATAAAGTGTGATTGAGAATAGCCGTGCGAATATCTTCTGGAAAAACATGTTGCACAAGCTCCAAAGACCAATCAATACTATTCGAGTAGAAATCCTTGATTTTAGCTTGCGAGAAAATAACCTCCATAGCTACCTTAGCAAGGAATAGGCTAACACCCAGCCAATTACTGTACCAAAATGAAGATTCTCCACATTGAACCAAAGTATGGAAATTAGAATCCGCTTGCTCCTTAGATTTGAGCATTCGTTCCACACTAGGGATGGATTACAGCAACGACCTGTGCCATACCGTGCTTTGATGAATTCTACCCATAGGGAAGAGTGTTGGACCCCAATTTTGATAATCATGTTTTGATGATGACCAAATCGTACTAACGGCTTGAAAACAAGTGTGCAGAAAAATAGGGCGGTTCGGACGAAAATGATTATCCGAACACAATCAAGAAAAATAACCAAAAGTTGAACAACACCTTATGGATGATGAAGAGCGTCCGAAAGAAATGAGCTCGGACGCAAGGGAGCATCCGAAACATCTTCAGACAACACCGAGAAAGAACACATCTTTCGGACGTAGATAACTGTCCGAAAGATAGTGCTTCGGACGCAAAAGACCGTCCGAGACAAGGAATTCGAAAGTATGATGATCGGACGATTTGAAGACCGTCCGAAGCCAAAAAAGATCGGACGTTGAAGACCATCCGAAGAAAGGAGTTCGAAATGAAGTAATTTTCTGTCAGCTGTAGGACGCATATGACCGTCCGAGACACTATTCATCAAGCTGTAGGACGCATATGACCATCCGAGACACTGTTCATGAAGCTGAAGGACGCATGAAAGGACGTCCGAACCACCGTCCGAACCCCTAACGGCTTGTTTTTAACAACTAGTTTTTTGACCGTTGGAGCTCAAATTTCAGCACATCTTTTATCTATAAATAGCCCAAGGATATCCAAATAATGTAAGGAACTACTACATTCAATACAAACACTTGTAAGAGCTATTTTGGGAGAAATAGGCTAAAATAATGTGGGTTGTATTGGTTTGGGTAGTATAGTTCTCTTGGCTCAACTAGAGAAAATTAGTGTGAGCAAGAGTAGACTAGTGAGTGATCTTCAAGTGTAAGAGTGGAGGGATAACAAGTGTACAAAAGTGAGGTTGTAGTGTATGAAACCCTTTGACTCAACTAGAGGAACTTAGTTGGTGAAAGGGTGAGCCTACTTTGTGTACAAGAAGGTATTGCCTCACCTTCTTTGAAGAGGCACTACTAGTGGATGTACTCCAAGCTTGAGAAGCTTGGGAGTTTGGTTTGATATTCTTTATCTCAATCTTTTATTTCTTCTTTAAGCTTTGATTGTTAAATATTTATCTTAGATCATTTGTGCTTAAGTATTCATTTGTTGCACAAAGTTTGAATTTCCATTAAGCACATTAAAAGGTTTGTTTTTTGAGACAACCTAATTCACCCCCCTCTTAGGTTGCTTTTGGACCAACAAAGAGGATATAAAGAAATTCCACCACAACTTTTGCAAAAAGGTAGCTACCACGTCCGCAAGTCGACGAACACCAAGCCCATTTTCGTCAGTTGGGTAGCAAATGTCCTCCTATTTTTTCTACTGCTTCTATTTCCTGAAGGAAGATTCTCCCCAAAAGAAATTCGCCAGAAAACGTTCAACTTGGTTCCATAAGACTTCCTTGGCGGCTCTAAAACTGCCAAAATTTGTGTTGGAATGGAACACAAGATATGTTTGATCAAAATCAACCGACCCTCAGGAAAGAATAGTTTATGCTTCCATCCTTCCAGTCTTTCTTGAAATTTGTGCACCAGATCAGCAAAGTGACAAATCTTCCTACATCCAAGAATAATCGGCCAGCCTAGATACATAAAAGACAAAGAGCCACATCGCATTCCTGTGATGTTCAAAATAAGAGAAATATTTGAAAATCTTGGAGAAGCAAAAACTGAGCTCTTGGCAAAATTGATATATTGATATGTTGACCTGAAATATCCAAAAAATGCATCAGGTGCTATAGAGACTTTTTCTCCCCCCTCCCCCCCGCGTCAAAAAAATTTGTATGTCATCCGCAAAAGACAAATGAGAAACAATTGGCCAACCCCTAGGAAGAACAAAAGGTAAAACAGACTTGGAATCCATTTTACTAATGAGACCTGGAGAAAGGGCTTTGGATGACAAAATAAATAATAATGGGGAAAGAGGATCCCCTTGCTTGACTCCACAAGAAGATTTGAAATAGTCTGTGACTTCACCATTCAATAGAAGATAGAACCAACTAGAACAGAGATTATTCATAACCAAGCGTACAAAATGAGTAGAAAATCCAAATTTCAGCATAGTGGCCTCCAAGAATCTCCAAGAAACTTTATCAAATGCCTTCATCATGTCAAGTTTTAGAGCTAAATTAGACCTCTGTATCTTCTTGGTCAATGACATGAACATCTCTTGAGCAAGATAATGTTATCCGCCACAGTTCTAACCCTATAAACCCTAATTGCTCCTTGGATATCAGAGAGGGAAGTATTTGGGAAAGCCAACTTGCCAAGATTTTGGTGAGAATTTTGTTAGAAATGTTGCAAAGGGATATCAGTCTAAAGTCTTTGAAAGAATTAGGGTTGTCAATCTTTGGAAGCAAAACTAGCAAAGCACTAGAGGTTGCTCTTGGCATAGACACTTCAGCAAAAACTGAATTCTTGCACTGCCCCTAGAAGATCATGGGCAATAATATGCCAATGATGGGTAAAAAAGACCCTGTGAAACCATTCGAACTAGCTGCAGCATCTCTATCAAGAAAGAAGACCGTCTCCTTAATCTCTTCAGCCGTGACTGGCTAGAATGTGAATATGTTCCGGAGTTATACTATTGGGGATGAAGGTCAACAATTGTTCTAGGCAACCCATATCCATTCCTCTATCAGTATAGAGTTGCTCAAAGAAAGATACTACTTTCTCTTAATATCTTCAGAAGATTCCAACCAGTTACCCACCACATCTTTGATTCTTTGAACTGTCAATCGGGATGTTTTTTATTAACTAAAGAGGCATCAAAAAATTTTGTATTTAGGTCTCCTTTCTCAAGCCACTTACATCTTGCCTTTGTTTCCAGAAAATTTCCTCATTTTTTAACCTAGAAAATAGATTTGCTTGTGCACAATATAAAGCTGCCCTATCCTCAACCAAGTGACTTTGATCATATTGTTGCTGCATCAAGATGAAGAACTCTCTCTTCATTCTCCTTGACAGCATCGAAGACATTGCTAAAAATTTCTTTGTTCCAAAATTTCAAGGTTTGTTTGAGCCGTTTTAGCTTCCAAGCAAATGCCGGCATACCGGAGCCCATAACTAGGTGGGACCATTCCTCAGCAACCATATCCATAAATGAAGCATACTCAACCACATATGCAGGAATCGAAACATAGAAGGAGCCCTTTGCACAGAAGATTGAAGAGAAACCAAAAAGGATGAATAATCAGATCCTGACCTGTTCAAATGTTGGACAGTTGAATTCGTAAAAGAGTGAAGACAAGCCAAGTTCACCACAACCCTATTTAGTCATTTCCAGGCAAGCCCCAGATGTCACTCCCCTGACCAAGTGAAACTACTACCCGTGAAAGGCAATTCAGTCATCCTGCAAGCTCCAATAGCATCATTAAACTCATGCATTCCTTTGAGATTTTGATTTGCATGACCAGAATATTTTGAGAGGGAGGAGATAATACATTGAAATCCACACCGATCAACCATGGACCATTAATTTGAGAGAAGAGATTAACCAATTCCGACCACAAGGGAATCTATCAGAGACAGGTAAATTTGGCATAAGCAAAGGATGCATGCACTACAGATGTCCAATTTTTGTTAAGAATTTGCACATGTAAAAATAGGTCATGATTTAAAAGAACATTGATTGAAAAAGCCTTGATCTAGAATAGCCAAACTTTATTAGAAACATTAAAAATGCAACTGTGAAAACGTAGACGAACACAAAATTCATCAATCAGTGTTCGTCTACGAAATTCAATTGCACTTTGTGCAACAAAACTATAGTTATGTCAAGTATTAAATTTTTAAAGTGATAGAAAGAAATTTTAAAGAATTCCTCAGAGATTCCCAATAAAGAAGTTAATCATTGAGAAACCAAAGGGTAAGAGCAAGCGTTTGAATGGGCCGCATTTCTGGTTAGAATTAGCGAGTTATCGGACAATGCTTTCACTTGCAAATTATTTCATGTCAGGAGCATCATTTGAAGATTTATTAAACATGTGTTGAAGAGAGTCCAAGAAATCCTAAAGAATACCTGTTATAATAGTTTGGGGCAGTCAAAATGATCAATTGAATCAAAATCAGATAACGAATCAATAACATCTTTGTCCTTAATTGAAATCTTCTTCCCTCTACAAAAGCAACTTCTATGATAATCTATAAGTTCATCAAAAAAATGGTTTGAGTCTGGAATCTCCACCTCTTCGGATGGGAACATTACCTATTTGGAAGTATGATTATCCAAAATTGAAGTAAGATCATCCGTACACGGGATATTGGGTTTAAACAAAAAATTGTGTTGCATGGGACTTAGACCGCTGCTCCTTAGAGGCATTTTTTCATGGGCAGGCTTATCTATTCCAGCAATTGCCCCTTCACCAGGAACAACCAAGGGCAAAATGGACTTCTCAATAGAGGGCGCCGATGGCTTTCCTTGAGTAGTAGCAATAGCAAGCAGCGACGAGGTTGCCACAAGAGGCAACTCTTATGATAATAATTGACCAAGGGGGTGAATGCCTTGAGGCTGTCTCTTTACACATCTAGATGTGGATAAGAGACTTATCTATTATGGCTAGCCCAAATCCACTCTAATGTGCACAAGAATCTAAGGGAGCAACTTGATATGGAGTTGGTTGCTTAGGCATCCATTGAACTTGCTGCAAAGGCTGATTATCTTTCTTTGAGCCAATGTTTCTCGCATCATTCGCCTGTAGTCTAGGGTTTCCAGAGTTACGGAGGCAACCCCTTTATCACATTTCTGCATAACATCTAGATGTGATTCTTCAGTTGTGGATTTATACACATTAGGCAAGTGCATCAGAGATGGCCAACTTTATGACAATGGAGACCGAATTCAGAGACATCTCCATATTCCATATTCTACAATAGCCGTTTATCTCCATTCCCAATGTAGACTTGGCCTCGTCTAGGCTTGGTGAGATCAATCTCAACACACATCCGTGCTTTACCCGGACAGAGAACCCTCGGTAGTGGAAGCATCAATATTAAGAGGATTACCAATCAATCTCCTAATGGAAAAAAGAGTAGATTTGTGAAAGAGATGGAATGGCAAACCCTCTAGGGTTATCCAAACTAGAACAATAGGAGTTTTGCTATCAACGGAGAAATCCGAAGTCCATTTTAATAACTTCATACCAAAGCCAAGGATGGAATAATACCCTCGGCACCAACATCTAAGATAATCTTTTTCAAGATCGAAGCATATGAGAATGTGATGATTATCCAATAAACCTAGCTTGAATGTTCCAACAAATTCAAATTTAAGGAATTCACGTCTAACAAAGTTCATTGATGGTCGACCTCTTCAGAAATTGCCTACCAAGGCAAAACGTAAAGGCTTTGCAAGTTTTTGAACCAAATCTGAAATGAAAAAAATTGCAAGCTCACCTTTGAAGGTAGGGGGAAGAACTACTGGGATCTGAATATCCATGGAAGACGCCATTGAAGCGAAAGAGCAAATCTGGGAGGGATAGTGGTGATGCCCTTTAGTTTCAGACTGAAGGCAGCCATTGCTAGGGTTTAAAGAAGGATTTACCAGAGAAAGAAGAAAGCTAGAAGAGAGAAGGGTGAGAGCCAAAAATAATTATTGTATACGCAGACACACACTCATACACACTTTGAGTGAAGTAAAATTTTATTGATATGGTTGAGATTTTGAACTTTTACATGAGTAAAGCTCAAAATACAACAGGCAAGCTGCCACACTTACTATTAACTACTCCAGTAAAATTGCATAATGCTACAAGTAATCAAAACATTTGTGAGAGATTCCCCATTCCATTACCAGCATCTAGTTTATTTTGTCAAGGGAAATTTCCTCCATTTACATGTTGCGTGTTGAACAGCCTTCATCATGTAATAGTGATAGGAGAGGCAGGGATATGTTGAAAAAGTATACCTTTACTAGCTTTTCAAATGTAGTAGACTATTGTGGAAAGATCCAGCTCTTGTAACTGATTCCCAAATGACACCATCAAAATTTTCTAGCTCTTGGTCATCCAATCCAATTCCCCAATAAAGCTGCCCGTCCTCCTAGAAACTAAACATAACTAGAGGACTTTATCCCACATATTTGAAGCTTCAGAGCATTCAAAAAATAAGTGGTTTGTATTTTCACTATGATTCCAACAGAAATCACAATCCCCAACTATCTGCATTCCCTATTTTATCAGTCTGTCTTTTCTTGGTAGTCTTCATTGCTGAGCAGTCACAAGATAAAAGAAAATCAAGGAATTGATCTCTTATCCGAAACCAGGTGCCACCAATCCACAGTAGTGTATTTCCCTTCTAAAGGCTTCATTGCACACTTTAAAGTAAATTAATCTGACTTTTTGCCAAGCCAAATGGTTTGACCCTTCAAACCAAGAATTGGTTTAAAGGAATTAGGAGTTTCATGTTCTAGTTGTTTAACTTCAACTGTTAATTTCCTTCCCATAGGTCATTTCCATTCCCCATCTTGATTGCAATTGGCTACCTTAGTATTCTTAAGTAGTAGAAACTATGCCGCAAGTTTTCAAAAAACTTTTGATGGAGTGGTCAAATAGGATGCTATTGATTAAACCAAAAGTTTTGCATCTTCACCATTGCCAGTAGCTTGGGAAATAAGTGGTTGAGCAATGCTTCTGAGGTTTAGTATCTTCTTGCAATCCCACGAACAGTCATTTGGGGTTTTAATGCCCCAAAATGATTGATTTTTCAAGTTTACTGAATGAATTCACTTAACCCAAATAGATTCATTCTTCCAGTAGATGCTCTATATCAGCTTGATGATTAAACATTCATTCCACAATTCAAGACACTTTTGTCGCGATCTTACAGGTGTTCTCTCTCTTTTCTTTCTTTCTCTTGGGGTTGATGCTCCTGACAGAAATAATTTGCAAGTGAAAGCATCTGTGAATTCATTCCATGTAAACTTGTATAAAATAAATCTCTGTACTCATTAAACTCTTCCGTGATTCCTTCTAAGTCTTGTTTTCTAGCATTTTTTTTGATTGTTTGTTTGCTAGACTCTTTATTATAAAAGACAAAATTTTCAAAAATTTAAAAAATTTTAGTTTGTTATTTCATATTGGTTTTTTTTTTTGTTTTATCAGCAAAAATGGAAGATGATTTGGTAGATAAAATGCATAATTTTCTTTTATCTTTTGAAACATAGCAAAGGGTTTCATTGGACTTTTTAGACATGATTCTTTTCAACAAGAATAGTGTACACTATTCAATTCTTCTACTCAGTTTGATAGACTGTCTCCCAAAAAATACACATCTAAAGAATAACCAATTATAAATAACAACTCCAACCCTTTATGAGTTTAAACCCATTTGATTTGAGAATAATCTCTTAAACAATTCTAGATTTGTATAATGAAGGAGTTATTGATAGGATTCTTCTTTGACGTCCTTGGTTCTTTGACAATCAATTCCTGATTTTACAATAATGGGAAAAAGGCCTTGATGATAAGATCTCAACAATTTCCTCTACTCTGGTTTGGATTCAGTTATTGAATCTACTCGCAAATTGGTATGCTGATTCACATCACTGCTATATCTAAAATTGTGGAAATATTTGATGAAGTTATGGATGTTATCATCCCAAAAATTGGTGGTAGAGAAAGGAGGCATATTAAATTGAAGATGATGTTGAATCTATTGAAGCCTTTTTTGTGTGGATTAATGGTTCAATATAATGGATCTTCCCGTTGGATCTCTTTCAACTATAAATCTGCCTCTCTATTGTTTTTATTGTGGTTTAGGGGGGGTCTCTTGGGCATAATGAAAGAGTTTGCTTAACAATACAGGCTGATTTAATTTATAATAGTTTGCATACAAATCAGTTTATGTTGTTCTTAAGGGCATTTTCTGGACAATCTTTGGGAAAATAAGAAAGGATTTCCATGGAAAATTCTTTGCATACTAGCATAGTTCCAGAGTCTAGAAATTTGTTAGAAGATAGTTCAGGCAAGAAGGTTTTTTCCGATGAGGTAGCAATATAGTTTTGATGACAGTTACTGGGGTTGGCAGTTTCTCAAGTTTAAAAAAGTCAACTGTATCAATTAGCAACGGTCTCTTTGTTCTGATATCCATTTATTTCCAAATAAAACTATGTCATTTTTGTGTCCCATAAAGCCTTTTATTTTTTATCCTTCCACTACGTGTCCCCACTACAAAAACTCATGTCCAATTAACTACTACACCTGTTGACCCTATTGCTAACCACATACTTACAGTCCCTTTTCCTCTCTCAAACAATAAATCTGATCAGCCATTTGGTTCTAGTTCTCACTTTGTTGATGATATCTTGTGTAATAAAATTGATGCCGAATCTTTATCTAATATTGCTGAGATATTGACCCAGCAGAGTTTTAAGGAAAATGGACACGAGCCATTACCTATGATGGTCGAAAAGATTGGTTCTAAATGCTCATCTTTTGGAAAAAGAGAGACATCTGCTGCCGGGAGTATATTTAAACACAAATCCAACAGTAATTAAGTTAGTGTCATATCAACGAATACTCAATCTTAGCGTCTGTCTCTTATACATGAGTATTTCTGAACTCTCTATTAGGTGATGAAGGGTTTTTTTGTTGACAAGGTGGAGATTGCCAGCCTTAAGTAGGCCCACCTAAATAAATGAGAATTTTTGCATGGAACTATCGTGGTCTTGGTGGATCTTTGACAATTCCATAGCTTAAGGAGATGATTTTAGATCATGCTCTAGATATTATGTTTTTATCTGAGACTAAACATTGTTCTTTTTACGTGGATATAGTGCGTAGAAAATTATGTTTTGATTATATATTTGTGGTGGACTCTGTTGGTTTGGATGGTGGTGTGGTTGTTTTTTGTAATAATTGTGATTTGGTTTTGCATGTATGTTCTAGTTGTTCTATTGAGTTAAAAGTTAGGGATGTGGATGGTACTGTGTGGTGGTGTATTTGTGTATATGAGTTGTGTTGGTAGCATAAGAGTAGGTCAATTTGATGTTTTATCTAGTAGGAAATATATTTAGGGAGATGATTTTGTTATAATGGGGGATTTTAATGATATATTATCTACTAATGAAAAGATACAAGGGTGGTTTAAGAAGAAATGAAGGCTCTTTTAGAGTGTTTAAAGAGTTTGTACACTGTAATGGTTTATTGGATTTAGGATTTAATGGATCTAAATTTATCTGGAAAAACTTGTGGGCTAGTGAGGGCTTAATAGAGGAAAGGTTGCATCGTGTTTTAATTTCAGGAACTTGGGGAGTGAAGTTTGATTTTACAAAATTGATTCACTACTTGTCAGAAGCTTCTGACCATTGAATGTTGTTATTTGAGACTATCGCTTCAGTTTGTCCTTATAAAAACCGTTTTGTTTTTAACCAAAGGTGAGCTAAAATGGATGGTGTTAAGGAGGTGATTGATAAAGCATGGAAGTCAACTTGTTGTGGGTCAAGATTTTTTAAGTTAAAATCATAAAATTAAGACCTGTCATGTGGCTCTGTTAGAATGGAGGAAGTCTGCTAATTGTAATTCAAAGAAGAAGATTCAACAACTAAAAAATGAGATTCAGTATCTAAGGAAAAGTTTAGATATTGAATTTTACTCCCAGCAAATTAGTAAAGTTAAGAACGGATTTGCATGATTCTTATCATAATGAGGAAATGTGTTGGAGGCAAAAATCTAGGGTTCAATGATTGAAAGAGGGGGATAAAAAATACAAAGTTTTTTCATGCTACAACTGATCAAAGAAAGAAATTTCATTCAATGGTGAATTTGGAAATTAAGGTTCTTGATGGAATTAATTATGTTGATTTTACAGCTATTCTTTAGGAGATTATGGATTTTTATTCTGCATTATTTACCACATCTAATGCTTCTACTTATGATGAAATTTTAACAGGTATTCCTAAAATGATTTCAAATGAAATGAATGACTAGTTAACCATATTATTTTAGTTGATGAGGTGAAAAATGCTATTTTGCCATTGGTTCCAAATAAGTCACCTGGAATTGATGACATGACACCTTTTATTCTTTCAACAATATTTGGATATTATTGCCGATGACGTTACTCAAGTTGTGTCAAGTTTTTTCCATTCCAGTCAGTTGCTTTTATCTATTAATCATACTGTCATTTCACTTATTCCTAAGATTCCTAATCTAACCATGGTGTCTCATTAATGACCAATTAGTTTATGTATTACTTTGCACAAAATTGTGGCTAAAATTCTTGTTAATATATTGAAACACCTTTTGTCCTTCTGCATTCATAAGTCTCAACTAGCATTCGTTCCTAGTAGACAAATTTTAGATACTGTTATTGCAGCTCATGGGGTTGTTCATTATCCGAATAGTAATAGGACAGGTAAAGTGGGTTTTATGGCAATTAAATTGGATATGTCAAAGCTTAAAGTAGAATAGGGTGGGGTTTTTTTTTGGCGAAAGTAATGGAAAGAATAGGTTCTTCAATGTAATGGATTTCTTGGGTAATGAAGTGTGTTCTGTGACATATGCTTTTAAAATTAATGGTCAAGTTTCTGGTTTTATTCGACCTTCTAGAGATATTCAGCAATGAGATCCCTTTTCTCCATATCTCTTTTTACTTTGTACTGAGGGGTCTTAGTTATCATTTAATATAGGCTTGTAATAATAAAGAATTAATAGGTTTGAGAGTCAGTAGGGAAGGACCTAGTATTTCTCATCTGCTTTTTGTAGATGATACTCTTTTATTTTGTAAACTTGATTTAAAAGAGAGGCCTTGTAGTTTTTCCCTTTTAAAAAATTATGAATCCTGTTCTAGACAAGTTGTTAATTTTGACAAGTTTGCTATTTGTTATAGTAGGAATACTCCTAATTTAAATGTGCAAATTCGTTACGCTTTAGGAGGTATTCCAGACATAGGTATTACCAAATATTTGGGATAATCTATGTCTAAGTAGACACCAAGAAACTAGTTTTTTCTTTTATAAAAGATAGATTTTCAAGGAAGGTAACTGGATGGAAGGAGAAGTTATTATCTCTTACTGGTAAAGGTCTTGATAAAATTTATTTTGAGTTCTCTAACTGTATATGTTGTATCATGCATTAAACTTCTGTGTTGGTGTGTGCATGAGTATAGTATATACACATCTAGATGTGTATAGAGATTTCAGTGCTTTTAGTTTTGCTCTTCTTGGTAAACAAGTTTAGAGAATTCTCGCTCATCCGAATTTGTTGGTTAGTACAGTGTTAAAATCTAAGTATTATCTTCATACTTCTATTCGAAATTCTACTGCTTCCTCTTCTTCTTCCTTTCTGTGGAGAAGTCATTTTTTTGCTGTTAATTTGGTATCTATATAGTTCTAGGTATGCGGCTGGTAATGGGTGTAAAATTAGAATTCGGGATGATGCTTGGTTTCCTATCCACATGTTACTTTTATGCCATAGAGTAAAAAACTAGATGATTGTGCTTTCATACGTGTTTCAACTCCTGTCTAGTGATAAAACCTCCTGGAATCTGACTTTGCTAAGTAATATTTTCAGCACTGAAGATATTTCTGTTATTCTTCAGATTCCTTTTTCTATTACTAATTATCAGGACAAGATGGTTTCGCATTATACACAATCTGGGATGTATTCTATTAAGACTACTTATTTTTTAACCAAAAACACTTGGGATGGGTAGAAGAAGGAATTTAGGGATATACCTTCTTCTATGCAGCAATAAAGAGTTTGGAAATTCCTGTGGAGTTTGCTTGTTAAAAACAAAGTCAAACATTTTATTTGGAAATGTTTGGTTGATACCATCCTAATTAAAAATGCTTTAGCTGCTAGATTTTCGATACTAGATGTGCAGTGTCCTAGATGTGGTGATGATGTGGAGACATATGAATATTTATTTTTTCATTGTCCTTATATTCAGAATGTATAGAAGATTTCTTCTGTACATTGGCCTAACTTACAGGAGTTTCAACTCAACTTTTGATCTTAGTGGAACTATTACTTGATCTTCCTCATGTTTATGATTTTAAAGTTTTAATATCTTTTACTATGTTTTTGCTGCTTGGCACATTTGGAAGTCTCAAAATAAATAGTTGTTCAGCCATTCCTGGTATTCTAAATATGAAGTGGTGAGAAAAACAAATTCAGAGTGGTTGGAGTTTTTTGAGTTGATATCTTCTACTTCATGTTCTCTTGGTGTTCAGTCTAAGAAGAATATGTTGTGGTCTTGTCCAGCTACTAGTTTTATTAAAATGAATACAGATGCTTCCATTCATAATTTGAAAGCTAGGGTTGGTATTGGGCTGGTTGCTAGGGACTCTACTGGATCAGTTAAAGCTACCTGGTCTATTTGATGTTTTTCAAACCTTATTTTGATGATGACATAAACACTTAACTCTGTAAAACAAGCTTTTGCAGGAACAGATCTTTCGGACGCACAGAACCGTCCGAACTAGGTCAAAGCTCCTCGGACGCATTGCATCGTCCGAACAAACTGGCAGAAAGAATGGGATCCTACTGCCTTTTCTTCAGACGCTCAGGACCGTCCGAAACCTGTCTCGGATACACATCTAGATGTGTATAAGCTATGACAGACTGTTCCGAACGAAGCCTCTTATACAAAGTCTAAGTGTTTATGCTCATCATACCATAGTTTTGTCAATCCTCATCGACGTCGGACGTCCTTTAACGGCTATTTTTTGTGCATTTATTACTTAGCCATTAGGAAGTAGTTGAAACCACTATTTATTGCTCTTATAAATAGGTGCTTTAATAACCTGAATAGATCATCTAATACATTGAATACAAGGCTAAGAAAAGAGTAATTTGAGTGCAAATTGACTATAGTGCTTTGTTGTATTAGTGTGAAGTTGTGAGTGCAATTCAACTTTGAGTGGAGTGATAATCTTGTATGAAAGTGTGGTTGTAAGTAAGATTCTTGGCTCAACTAAAAGAGTTTTATTGTGAGCAAGAACTTCCCAACTTTGTAAAGATTATTGGCTCACCAAGTGTGTGAAGCATTCAAGAAATTTGATACTTCAAGCTTGCTAGCTTGGAAGTATTGTTTGTTCAATTTTTCTCTCTTTACTTTACTGTTCTAGTAAATTTATTATATCTGCATTTAAATTAAAAAGCTCACTATTTTCTGAAAGTATAATTTTTAGAAACCTAATTTATTATACCCAATTGTCCCTTCTTTTAAGGTCTGCACACCTCCTTCCATTTAACCTTAATTTGTACTATATTGGGACTTAACATCCCCAGAACTAGGGGAGTTCATACCCAACCCAACTTGAAAATCCAATTCAACCCAAATGAATTTGGGGTTAAATGGGTTGAGATATCGGGTTTCGGATTATTTTAGTTGGACTACCCAAGTTAGGTTGGGTTGGGTTGGGTTGTGTTTATTTTTTAAAATCAAATCCAATCCAATAACCCAATAAACTTTAATAAAAATTTTTAATTTTTATTTTAGTCCTAATTATTTCATCTAATTTATATTTTTTCCTTTTCATTCTTGAAATAATATCTAATTTATTATATTGTACATTTTTTCCTTTTAATTCTTGACCTAATCATTTTATTTTTAACTAAACGGGATATATTTTTTATGCATAATATACCAATTATAGATTTTTAAATTTTTATTATTAATTTGGATTTTTAACCCAGATAATCCGAAAACCCGAGTACCTTACCCGACTAATACTTGGATTGAGTTTACTTAGATTGCAATATTAGTTGGATTAAGAGTTGGGTTTTAATTTTTTGACCTAAAAATCCAAAAACCCAAACTCAAAAAACGCCACCTAAAAACCTAACCAATGAACACCCTTTCCCACAACATTGAAAATATGGGAGCAAGCTATTGGTTTTCTTGGAAATAGCTTTAGGTAGAATGAAAGTACTAGCCCTGTCTCAGATTTAATCAAATGTTCTCTTCCAGCATACCTTAGTTTCTTAGCAGCCCAACCTTGGATATATATATATATATTGTGAATTTTAATATAGATTGGCTGACAATCTTTAAAGCTCAACCTAGAGGAGACCAGTGGTATCCCAAGACATTTAACTGACAACTACATGCATAGGTCTCCTTATGCAGCAGCTGCATAGCTGCTAATATAATTGGTTACTGACACCAGCAAGCAACAGTTGGCTTTTCTGCATATTGGGCTTCAACCCAGAGAATTATCCAAATTTAGGCAGAGTATCAGCAATAACTTGGAATGCTTTATAAGAGGCAGTGTTCATGACAAACAGATCATAAGTAAAGGAGATATAGGAAAGCTTCATGTGCTCACACTTAGGATGGTAAGTATAACTCCTTTTATCAATATTTGACTCCATGAGCCTGGAAAACGCCTCCATAGCAATAAGGAATAGGTAGGGAGATATGGGGTCTCCCTGCCTTGGTTCCTTCTCACTATGGAAAAAAACCAACCATAGAACCGTTCATATTTACTGAAAATTGAGCTATGCAGACAGTTTTCCTCCCACCTTGTGAATTTCTCAGGAAAACACAAACACTTCATAGCTATGAATAAGAACCTCCAATTCAAGGTGTCATAGGCTTTCATAATGTCCACTTTAATGACTGCTCTAGGTTTGGTACTTTACATAAATTAAATTATTGTAAAGTAGCGGATTTGTTGAACTAATGTTGGCTTAAATTAAATAATACTCCATTATTTGACATAGATAAAGGTTAATGATTCTAATATTCCATTCAATTAATTACAAACTACAATTCACTGTGTAATTAATCTAAATAAACTTGGGTAACTACTTTAGCAAAAAAGAATAACCCAACCCCAATAGTTGAATATGGGTTGGACATTTGTGAGCCTTACAAGATGAGTTTGGGCCCAAATGAGTGATTATTAAAGTGGGCCGACCTTGTGCTTTGCAGAGTCTGGCTGACAAAACTCAATTAATAGTCCTAGGTGGCGGGAGGAGAGGTTGGGGAGCAAGACCAAGGAGAGGTGGGGAAGGGGGTAGGAAGGAGCGAGATCAGGATAGGGTAAGGGAGAGGAAAGGGGTAGCGTGATGGTGGTGGGGGGATGCTGGTGTTGGTGGTGGCTGTAAGATGGAGGTAGTGACTGAGTAGGGAAGGAAATGGGAATCATTTGAATTTTTTTGGCCAATATTTTCAATTTTTCACCCTTTATTATTTCAATTTACCCCAAAAATTGTGACTTCTTTTTTATTTTTAATTTGATCAGATTTTGTCAGCTTTTATTTTATCCCAATTTACATCATTATACATAATTTAATTAGTTAAGGCATATATGACATTTCACTAATCAATGTTACTTAGATAGTTTCTATCTAGTTTGGAAAAAAATGAAGCATAAGGGGATGTGATGCACATTTGAAAACTACAGGGGAGTAATGTGCTTATTTGCTAAAGCACCGGGTATGATTTGCCTTATACCTACAAAAGTATTGGTATAAATAAATCTAATAAAACAATTTTATGGGGGTTAACTTCTAAATTGCTTACCTACGGAGAATAAACTATATCAATATATATCCAATTCAAAATCTTGTTGACACGAAAATAAATAAATCGATATCTGATATCCATGACTCTTTTATATGAGAATAATATGTTTACATATCAAAACTCCATGATGTGAGAATCAATTGCTTACATTTAATTCCAGGATAAATTGTGTATATATCTTAGATTTAAGACTCCATTGAAACCAGAATATATTGGCTTTATATCTCACATCAACACTCCATGATGTAAGAATAAAATACCTACAAAGCTAAGTTAATTGAAGTTTGCTTGGCACGAGTGAAAATTGTCTAATACATTTGCAAGAAGGATAAAGTTATCCAGTACATTTTTGAACCTCTCAATTATATATGTAGTTTGGATAGTTTTTTGTTCCTTAAAAAAGTATACAATATATTATATATGTATTGTTCCTTAAAATTTCTAGGGTTCGTAATGTCCCTATTCTTCCCCTCGAAAGCAAAATACGAAGGGAAATATTAGCATCTAAGTCTAGTCTTTCACATGACATAAATGAACAAAATGTACCTTTTACTTTTTATCTATGTAAGAAATATGAAAATTTTGCTTTGAAACGAATAGTAAACAAATCAAATAAATGTATGATTTTCTTTTCTTTTTTTGGTTTGAGATGATGTATGATAGTATTGATCCATCTACTTGGATTGCTTAAAACTCGTTCTTAACATGCACTTAACATGCTTTCCAGTAAATATTGTACTACCCTTGGACACAATATCAAAAACATTTTTAGAACTTCATTTGGTTAACCAAAGATGAGTTCCCAACATATGTTACTTTCCTTTTAATATTAATTTATGAAACTCGACTTATATATTCAATTTTTATTTTTACCATGGTTCAAACTTATAGTCGCGAATGTTACTATTTCACATGGAACGTGGTGTATCGATAATGTTGCATATCAGAATATACACATTTTTTATGTATAAAATGTTCTAACAATCCAAAAGATTTTTCAAAAAATATCAAAGAATAATGATAATGATG
Organism: Cinchona pubescens; assembly: GCA_025175665.1. Taxonomy (NCBI): domain Eukaryota; kingdom Viridiplantae; phylum Streptophyta; class Magnoliopsida; order Gentianales; family Rubiaceae; genus Cinchona; species Cinchona pubescens. The sequence goes on from JANKKI010000151.1 coordinate 801,682, forward strand.
ATCAAATTACATTAAACATAGAGTAAATTAACTATAGGTAAAAATTTGTCCCTCTTAAATTATGAATTCCTTAGGAAAATGGTAAAAACATCAAGAATATCAAAATTTTTGTTATAAGCGACTTTTTCTTTTGGACATAATTTACTTTATGTGTAAAGAGAAAAGAATAAGAGATTGTCTAAAATTAAGAACATCTAATATAACTTTTCCTTAAACAGTTATCTACAAAAAAAGTTTTATTTCTTAAGTAAATAACGAAAAAGGAAATAAGCCACTTTAAATAACAAAAAAGGAAATAAGCCACTTTAAACTCAAACTATCTCTTTTAGTATTATGTACGCAAAAAAAAAAAAAAAAAATTGTCAATTGACTTGATTCTTACAAATATAAAAGGATAAATACCAGGGAACAAAATAAAAGCCTAAAAACTACAAGGGGTTCACTTAGAGTGGACTAAAACATGGGGGCCAAAATGAAAATTATAAAAAGTCTATCCTTCTTTTTCGATGACAATCAGAAAACCTAAACCATTAGAAAGAATTTCTTCACCATGTCTGCTAACCATTCTCGTAGTCCAAACATTAGAAATTAGATTCCCATCTCAAATTTTGACTTCCAACTTCAAGAAAGTAGTTGTAATTACCTTCCCTAATCAGTAGATCTCTCTCTTCCAAGTCTCAAATCTCAAGTGCTTCGATTTCTAAATCCACCTACCATAATCGAAAAATGTTCGGTGGGCAAGATGCACTGAGAGGTAAGCTACTAAATTGAATCATGCTTGACGGACATCTTTTATTCTCTAGTTGACTGTGAAGGAGAACATAGAGGTTAAGGCTTTGATGCATTGAGTCAACTCATAAGACTCAGAAAAATTCTTTTAGAGTTTTTGACTCATTGAGCTGAATCGACCAAAATCAGCCGAGTCTTCATGAGTTGATGTTGAGTATTGTGACTCCGGTATATAGTGGATTGAAATCGGTGTGGTAAACACTGTTCTGGTTACAACTCGACCGAGTGTTTGAATGCTGTTTTTTACTAGCTTACCTTTATGCATTTATGTGTGGGTATAGATTGTTTATACTAGAGGGATTATCATTTGATAACAAGGCCTTCGCACTTTCTTCATTGTAGAGAGTATTGTATTTGGAATTCAATAATGATACCGCACCTCAAAAATTATATTATGTTGAGATTGCCAACAATATAGTCTTCTATTCTCATCAAATTGTTTTAGATAATCTCTATACTTTAATAAGTGAATGACAACATAGGGTGAAATGGATTGGATAAATCCTACTCGTTCCTTGTCCAACTAGATCTCTAAGGTTCATTATTTCTTGTTTAACTACTATAGGAGCTTTTAACAAGGTAAATTTATTCCACCACTAAAACTAGAGATGATCATGGAATGAGAGAGGTATATTAATTATGACTTCATAATTTTGGTTTCCAAACAAGAATTTTTAGCTTAAAAGCTAAAGAACTACCTTCAAAATTTTGGCTATCACACTGATGCAAATGCAGCTGAAGTTGTGATTGACAAAGAGTTAATGCATGAAAGAGAAGCCGAAGGCATGATTTGGTTCCGCCATTGGGCAGAAAGTTTTGTAAATAAATTGTAGTTTGTAATTACTGGAAATTTGGTTCTTTGTGAATGATGTGATCAAGAGTTATTATTTGTATGGAGACTAAGTATATGTATCTAGATGCAATTAATTCCAATTATTATTAACAATTATCTAAGAAATAGGCAAATAATATTATATTCTATTACGCCTACTACTCACATGACTAACTAATAACACAAACACAATGCAAAATCAGATGAATAAAACTGTTAGGGAATCGATTTCACTAACAGCTATGCACTTATGCAATTGATTTTTTAGTTAATATAAGCAAATATCACTAGAATTATTCTGCCAATGGAACCTCTTGCAGTTAGCTCTCTCTCTCTTTCTCTCATCACTAAACCACATACACAAATTAATTAGAATCCCTTCAAGAAAACCCTAGTTACTTGTGGTATGAATGATATTAACTACAATCAAAGTTCAATTCAAACACATGATTGAGTTAGATAGGTCGATTCTTCTATTCTAAAAAAATAATTAAGTCAAGTCACACAAACACATTTAAGAAAGCATTATATTAGCAATTCACACACTTATGATTCAATCAAAAAGATTAAAATCTACTCGAGTAAATTGTGGATAAAACATAGTCGTGGCTACATTATGTCCTAACAAACACGACTACTCAATAGCAATAGAGAAGATCGCACGATTGACTCTTTTGTGAAAGCCATGAATAATAATGAAGATAAAATAAAAGTAAAGCAAACTATAGAAACTCAAAGTCGTGGTAAGAGAGTGGACCCTCTGTACTCTTTTCAGACGAAGGATGTTGTTCTATCCCTGGTGTTGATACTTCTTCTAAAATAAATTAAAATACAGCTAAAGACTATGTTACAATGATCGATGTTTCTAAGGCTCATAAATAGCCATATTTATAGTTTCTAGGTGCCCCTTAGGGTTAGGATGAGTAGTAAATCAAAAATACTGCAAATGGGTTTGACATCGGGACCCAAAATTGATCACAACATCGAAACACTAGGAACCCTTCTTGATTAGAGTGCCGTGACAATCTGCTTCCGAAACATGCAAAATTTTAGTGAAGAATGCCATGGCATTGTAGAACAACTACAATAGGAATGCTGCAATGTTTCTCCTTTCTTCATCAGAAACTTAATTTGATTTTTAGCTGCTCTATGCTTTTTTCCACTTATCTGTATCTTCAACACTTTCATCTTCCTACAAAACACCCAAAACACATACAACATTAACAAAAACCTTTAAAAAACTATAATACTCAACAATGCAACAAAATATGCGTAGAATACCTAAAATGGGCCTGAATCCTAGCTCACTTTAAATCCAAATTGAATAGTAACTCTATTTTATAGAGTAATCAAACCCACAACCTAAACTTTTTTCTAGTCATGAGCAAAACAAAATAAAACACAAACAACAAAATTGCATATTCGCATAAAGGTAGTTGTGACATTTAACGACCAAAAAAAAAAAAATTTATTCAAATCTATAAAACAGTTTGAACAAAGATCCCATGTCAATTAGAAAATACCAACACTCGAACACTCAACAAAGGCAAAGGCAACAAAATGTCAGAGACAAAAACTTACTCCAACACTCATTTGGACAACACCATATTAACTACAAGGCTTAACAAGTGATAATATAGCAGAACACGAGACATCACTGTCACCATCACTAATNCTACAATCTCGCTTAAATGAAGGATTAACTAGGACTTTATCAAGCTTGAAATATAAGGTAAGGTAAAAATAGGTAGGACAAAATAGGTAAAGTGACTAAAATCACCTTAGACAGTAGATTACAATGTTGATCCACAACCTCAATGAAAGATCTCATAGCACACAGTAGAACCAACAATAAAAGGAAAAGTACACATTCTTTACCATATCGAAATAAGAAGGCAAGAACATCCTTACTAAAAACTCATCAAACTTTTGTCATTTTTTCACTTTTGCTTTTCTTTTTCGATTTTCTTTTTCTTTTTTCCTTTTGTTTTTCCTATTTTTTCTTTTTAAAAACATAAGAATGACACATATTAGTACTAATGAAGTCATGAGCGTGGACTGCTTTCCCAACAACCAAGACAAACATCCTCCATCTTTAATCATAAACATCACATTCCAAGGCATAGAAGAACTCAAAGAAATCAACAATATCTAAGGTGATAAGAAGAAAAGAGGGTAATATAAAAATGAAAAGTAGGCTAAAATGCAGCTAAAAAAGAAAATATGCTCAATAGGCTCAAGTGGCACACTAAAGATAAATAGCATAAAGGTAAGAGATTTGGCTCAAACGGTCCAAAGAAGGCTTAAATCAATTTACAAATCTCAAGTTTTGTCGTTACTTCACTGAAGCATAGATTCTTAATCATATCTACCATTGGTCACAAGTTAAAGCAAATAGTAAGTCTATGCTAGACAAGGACTCAACAATCACAAAGAAACAAGTCTCTCAACAAAGAATATGGTATAGTCATCTATCAATAGGATCAATGGCCAAAGCATTTTATACACCCCAACAATTTATAATTTCAGCTACAATCATCAAAAGAGCCATGTTTAAACCACTAACACCTATAGAAGTAAACTCGACACATACAACTTAACTAAAAATCATAATGTAGCCAAAATCGAATAAATAATAACTAAAAGCAACTAAAATTAGAAATTGCTCTACAATACTTCACGTAAAAAGGGTATAAAAATCCATAAGGTTGCTAACCGGTGGCTAGGAAGTCTTTTAACACAATCAGAGCCTCAAGACTGATTAAGTAAATAAATAGCAAATAGTTTACAAAATATAACAAAATGAAAAATAAATGCTCCCACAAAACCCAAGACATATATTAATAAATGTAAAACATCACCTTTAGTCCCTAAACATGAACACAAATATTAAACTAATGCACATGAATTTAAGAAAATCCAGATTATTCTCTAGCAATATTATCAACAGTACAAATATTAAACTAATGCACATGAATTTACGAAAATCCTGATTATTCTCTAGCAATATTATCAACAGTCACATCCATTCTAAAAGAACCAATTGAACCTGTATAATGCCCAACCAACTTTGTAAACCTACTATGATCCACTTGCTAAGCATCCATACTAGCCCTCATCATTAACGTCCAACTACATCATCCTGTGTTTGAAAATAGTAATTTTACTATACTTCTCAGCTGTACATTTCACATGTGGTGTAAACTAGTATTGAGATACTAACTATTCAACTTTCCTTCTCCCAGATAATTGATGCTCCTTACTATGATATTTATCATATTCTTTCTCCATGGGCAGCAAAAGTGGCCCAACGAATGCCGATTGTAGTTGAATTTTCACCTCTCTATTTACATCCCAATGCAAACCTGCTAAAGCATAAATTCTGTAATTATTAAGAGAAAAACAACACTAGTTGTATGACTACAGTTTTAGTGAATCTCTTGACTGATAACTCTTCCTGTACCAATGCTCTATCCTAACTTGAAACAGTGAACCAAGTTTACCCAATCCAAAGTAACATCACTAGCATGCGAAGTAGGTATGAAATGAGTCCAGAAAAAAAAATTCCCAACACGCGTGTCCAAAGGCAAGAAAAAAGGATTAAAGTGCTTGTACTACTTAGCAGTAGTCAATTCCATGTTAGAGGCACTTGACAAATGTCCTCAATCAATTTTTTCATGTCTTTAGATTCATCCACATAGATGTTTAATTATCCTTTTCATTCTCAATAGTTTGGGTTTCAAAAAGAGTAGTATTGGTCTCTCTAGATTATGAAACTTTTCTACCGAAAACCTTTACAGCTCACTTATTATCCCTATCAGCATTGCCATAAAATTCTTCAACAACAGATATAAGAACAAGATGCGGCGATTGATAGAATTTTACCTATCTTCTTCTTTTAAGTTCCTTGTCAATTGTGTTTTTCTATGTTTATCTGTCTTTCTCTCTTACACATTAGATCTGTTTAAGAGACTCCCATAATAACCCCATCGAATATCAAAATCAAAGCCCTTTTAGGTAAATGAGGTTTTCTATCAAGGACAGTCTCATATTTATCTAGAGCATTTTTAGAAACAAATTTAGTATGATCAAAATCGAGTTTAGTTATCCCCTTTCTTTTATCCACCATAGTGACAAATGAAAATAACAACCAATTATAAAATAAAAGCAATTATAATCAACACCACTAGTAAATTAAGCATCAACAATCTACCATCAATTCTTCAAGAGAATATGAATTTCCCAAATAACTAAGAAATAGCAATGTCTCTTCAGTTTACCTTTCTAATTGAAAGTCAATTTCAGTAAAAAAAATTGACAATTGAATTAACCTTGAGAAAACCTACTTGCTTTGTCTACCTACTTGTGCAACTCATTGAACCTTTGTCGATATTGATAATATAGAATGATGAATTTGGAGTTGAGAGTTGGGGTTATATAATGGGTAGATGTCTTTAAGAAAGTTATAAATACTAGAACACAAAAAATTTGCATTTTAGATGTAGTAAAGTAAAATAAGGAAGTTGTAGCCCAAAATAACAAAATATGCTCAATACATAACACCACAGTGCTGTAATATTGTGTAAAAACAAATGCATGATGTTATTACCTTTTTCTAATTTCTTGCTGTAACGCTATGGCACTCCGGTATAAGTGAAAATGAAATGCCATAGAGTTTCACCAGAATATAACACATAGTGTAGCTGAATGCTTCAATGTGTATTTGCGCTACTCTAATAAAACCCAAATGTCATGATGTTCTACTATTTTTGTGCACTTCGACACATATATTTTTAATAACACAAAATATACAAATAATGATTCTAAGTTATAGTTGTTAGCTTGACTTTTCATTCAATCAGGTATCCTCCAAAAGTAATGTGGATGATCTATTACCATTACTTCAATCAGTGGCCATTAACTTTGAACGACTACTTTTCATTTGGCAAACAAATCTCTACTGCACAAACGGAGAAACCCTAATGACTACGTTTGGCATTATCCACCTTGATTTGAGCTTCCCTGGAAATAATCGAAGATGACTATTATATAACAATACTTGTTGGCCCGACACAAACACTCCTTTGAGGTGTGTTGCGTGCCATATTTATATTACCATTGTTTACTTCTTATTTCTTGCACACACTTACTTGCATGCACTGCAAGTGTATGGTTTATGTAGTAAATGAGTGAAAATAGAGATCATTCCTCAAGGATCTAGATTTGGCTCATAAAGTTATCGAGTAGTTAAGACCAATTACTATTTAGACAATACAAAGAATAGTTTTTGGGGTTTTCAAAATTAAATGTAAAACTAAGTGAAAAAGATTACGAAATTAGCAGTTAAAGATAAACACTACAAACTAACTAAGTTGAAGTCAATGATAGAAAAGTGGATTGAGTGTTATGCTAGCTACCTCCCGGGTTCCATTCAGATTGAATCCTTGATGGGGGAAATTGTCTTCTATTGGGGTTTAAGCTCTCGAAATTTACCGAATTACCAATCACTTTGTTAGTTAAGTTTCTTTACCTACATAAAGTGAGCTAGGATCCCTCCAAAATCTACTCTAGAAAGGATCCATTAAAAGTACAAATCAGCAAAATGATAGAATCCATAAAAATTATGCAACAAGCTCTTGAATGAATTCCGCTGGAGGTTTCAAATCTATGATTCTTGTTGAAGCATATACTTGGGGGTGGGTGAAAGGAGCTGATTTCTACCAATTGAGTTATATTAGTCTCTAGCCAAGTTACTAATCACCAAACCCAACACTAGTCTGGCCTAAGAAAGAGTTTCAGCGGCTAGTTTTCACTCCTCTACCCAATAAATTAAGTGCCAAATCACTTAATTTCGAATTAATAAAAGTGGTTTCCCTAAAATCCCTAAATCTCCATTCAAATATTCAATTCAAGTATTACCCATAATGAATTAGACTTATCCACACTCAACCCAAAGCTAGTTTAGTTCATAACTACATGGAAAGGTATCATGGGGTAAAAGAGTAATAACTAGTAGACATGATAAACTTTAAATTTTAGTGAAAAGGTGAGTTCTTTAGCCAAGAAAATGAGTAAAATACTATCAACAAGCTACTAGACATTCAATAAAACACAAATCAACATGCTACTACTCAAATGATACATAAAGTACTTGCACAAATGGAAAGTAGAGTGGGCTTACAAAGTCATGAAGAACTCCAAATATCCATAAGTCTAAAGAAAGATAAGCTAGATTTCAACTTGTTTTTACCTAAGAAAGACAAAAAAACAAAAAAAAAAAACAAAAATCACATAAAGTGCTAAAACTTGAAATGAAAGGACATCTAGAAGACCCTTTAAGAGGAGCTAAGAACCCTAGCTAAAACTATGCTAAAAAGTACTAAAAACTACATGTTGAAATGATTGCTGAAAGTAGTTCCTTGAGTTAGCTCATCTTGGGAACTTGTTGGTGACTAGGGGTTTTGAACTGGGAACCTTGCTGGTGGCGAGATGGTTGACTCAGCTAACCAATAATTAAGGGGCCCTCACTGATGATGAGAGAAAGGCTTGCTAGCAGCAAGCCCTATTTTGTCTCAGCTTGCCGCCGGAAAGCTTTTCCTCCATTGGCAAGGGTCTTCTAGTATAAGTTGACTTTTTCTGACAGTTTGGCTTTTGTTGACTTTTCAGTTCCCAAGCCCAAAATGGACGATTCAACCTTCAATCCTACAAAGTAATAACCTAAAATAATATACTAATTTTTATTCCAAACTTAGACAGAAAAAGCGTAATAAAAGTACTAATTTAACGAATAAAGTCTAAAAGAACTAAATCACAAAGTAACACCATAATTGACATTTTTTTTTTGACAAAACATATAAGACTAGCCACAAAATGTAGATGAAATAACCTTATTTTCTAAGGTTATCACTCCTCCTAACTTAGTCTTTTGCTTGTCCTAGGCAAAATAGAATAAACTAGACCACAACAACAGCAAAGATAAAATGCGAAATACGAACACAACACAATGATTCTATTTGGATAACTTGGAAATAATGGATTATTGGTTCAAATAGGCTCATCTCAAACACCAAACTCCAAACCAAAATCATCATCCCTATAATTCACTTCCCATTTTTAAACCATGGACTGTATCACAAATGATAACTCCAAAGTACAATAATTTTCCTAATACAAAAAGGTTTTCTTAAAGCTATTCTGGTTTATTCAAAACAAGTTTGAGGTTCACAACTTATCCAAGTTTCACCTACCCCATTCTTGACGATATACCGGAAAATATAATGAAAACATGGAAGGATCATTAGGACTTCAAGTAAACAACAATGCAAATGACATACAAGTAAAAAGCATTTGTTTAGTTTGGAATGTTTAGTTCGACACAATGATGAGTACACAACCTACAGTCTTGTTTGGTTACTAGCACCTAAAAGGCTTATTTTGAAAACTTTGCTTCTACTTGCCTTATGTTACTATTCTAATGGTCGCTTCGAAGGCACAACATTTGTGATGTCAAGTCCCTTACTAGCGTTATTCTTCAAAGATGCAATAAAACCAATTTTGTTCTTTTCTTTCCTTTTCTCTTTTTGTTGGCTTTTTTATTTGAAAATCAAGCAATCCTATACCGCGGAAGAAGGATAGATAGAGTGCACCCCAGATCTTATCTACACAATTGAACACCCATAAGATAAACAAAAATGCTTTTCACATACAATTCACACAATAAGGACCAAAATGTAGGCCTAACTCATTTCCAAGCAAATTTCCATAATAAGAGAGGCATACAAGAACGGGTTGAGGCAACTAAAGAACAAGGTATGGTTAACCAAACTTTCCTTGGACAAACCATTTTGAAAATTGATACCCCATCTTTTCGACATTGGAAATCATTGAATTTGAAAACTCATTTGCAATCAAGCCTTCATTTTTTAATCAAAACTAAGGGGATGACAACTATGAATATTAGTACTATCACTGTACTTTTTGGCTAATTTTATCATAGATTACCTATCAAAAACCAATAAATCTATTTTCAAATTTTTAGAAATAGAAGTAAAACACACAAGACTCACAATGTGATTATCTTACCAAACTGGCTTAAAGATATCACCAACACAACATAACTATTCAAATAAACAAACAAGTTAAACATAAATGATGTCTTGTCAAACTGGCCCAAAGATGTCATCCTACGAGTCATTCAACAACCTAACAAGACACAACATAAGCAAAAACAAACAAAGCTAAAATCCTAAACATAAAAATGCCATCCTAAGATTTAAACATAATCAACAATTAAGCATGAAAAAAAGCAACTAACTTTCATCATGGTAATTGAAATGCATGAAATGTAAAAGATTGTTACAGGACTAAAGTGAAAAAAGAGTCTCCTAATCAAACAGTCCTAGAGGTGCCACTCTATCACCAAAGAAATCACTAGAGATGCCAGCTCCATCTCCAACACCAGTAGATCCAGCTCTATCTCCCGTTCTAGAGGGTCCAGCTTTATCTCTAGCTTCATCACCCTTTTTGTCCTTTTTATCATCATCAGTCTCCTTAGTGCCATGTTATAATCTAGTAATGCCACCTTGGAGGTTTGGGCAGCTTTGGCCAATTGGTTATGTTAAAGAGGTGGATGTTATTAACCCTCATGCCAACATGTCTAACTTTGGGTTTATTTAGTTGAGGCACCTATTGTGATAGGAGAGTGAAGTCTTTATTCCCTCTACTATTTTTTGAGTGTAGAAGAAGTAGTTTGCTCTTGCGTCCAAATTTGGCTCCCAAAGTCCTTATATGAAGGGTTGACATTCCCCTTGCACATTGAGTGCTATCCATACTTGCAAAGCCCTTTTGTGTTGTTGAATGGTGCTTTTCAACAATTTTGTTGGCCCCAAAGCAACCTAAGAGGGGAGGGGGGTGAATTAGGTTGATTCAAAAACAAACCTTTTAATGTGCTTAATGAAAATGTAAACTTTATGCAACAAATAAACTCTTAAGCACAAATGATCAAAGATAAATATTTAACAATTAAAGCTTAAAGAACAAATGTAAAGATTGCGATAGAGAGTATCAAACTAAACTCCCAAACTTCTCAAGTTTGGAATATATCCACTAGTAGTGCCTCTTCAAAGAAGGTGAGGCAATAACCTTCTTGTACACATAGCAGGCTCACCCTTGCACCAACTAAGTTCCTTTAGTTGAGCCAAAAGGTTTTACACTACAACCTCACTTTTGTACACTTGTTATCCCTCCACTCTTACACTTGAAGATCACTCACTAGTCTACTCTTACTCACACTAAGGACTTGTTCCCTCTAGTTGAGCCAAGAGAACTATACTACCCAAACCAATACAACCCACAATATTTTAGCTTATTTCTTCCCAAATAGCTCTAACAAGTGTTTGTACTGAATGCAGTAGTTCTACTCTCTTTTTTTTTTTTTCATTTACAGACTTGGGAGTATTTATAGCTACCCAAAAACTGCCTCCGACAATTCTCTAATGGCTATTTTCTGTTTATAAGAAAACTAGCCGTTAGATTTTTTGGACAGCCGATGCAGTAAGTGTGCATCCGAACTAACTAGCCGTTGGATCTTTTGGACGACCGCTGCTAAGCTTTGCGTCCGACGCTGCATCCGTTCCCTGGATGGTGTCTTGTCCTTCGTTCGAACGTGCGTCCGTTGAATGGTCAGTGACTATTGGAATTGATTGGACGTTAACCTTCGTCCAAGGCTTCAGGTTCTTTGTGTTGGATGATTACCATCGTTCGAGGCTACTTCAGGTCCTCTGTATCGGATGATTATCATCGTCGGAATTGTGTGTATTTCCTTTCGGGCAATCATCAATGTCCTTGGAGTTCTACAGGTTGTTTTCTTGATTGTGTTCAGACGATCATTTACGTCCGAACCTCCCTGTTTTTCTGTACACTTGTTTTCAAACCATTAGTATGATTTAGTCATCATCAAAACATGATTATCATAAATGGGGTCCAACAATCTCCCCCTTTTTGATGATGACAAATATGTCGGACAATTCTAAAACAACCATAAAATATGAAGCATAAGATAAGAGATAAAATATGAAGCATAAGATAAGAGATTTTGTCCAATATTTTCTCCTCCCTTTTGGCATCATTAAAACATAAGAAAAATTAATGCAATTTAAACTCCCCCTTTCTTTTGCAAATAGTGACTAATAGAGACAAATTTGGGGGTATTCAAGAAAACATATTATCAAATGAAAGTATATTCTTGAAAAAATATTTTAAATGTTACCCATATCAATGTCATCTTAGCTTATACCCTATATTGAACATCCTCCATTGATGATCCATCTTGAACATCTAGATTGGTGCTCTCCAAGTATACCTACATGCAAAGTTAAATACAACTTTTGGTACCCAAACTTTCTTGGGTCCAATTGGGTTAGTAACATGCTTAAGCACCCAAATAGAATTTATTCCCAACTTTTCATTTCTTTTGACATAATAATCCCTTTTTATATGTCCATGTTGACAACAATAATTGCATACAATATTTTTGTTGCCATAAAAAGAAGATTTATATTTAATAAAGCACAAATCATTCTTTCTATAGGTGACAATTTTTTTTGTTGATATGCATAATTCTAGTTATTTTCTTTTCAAAAATATTTTCCTTTTTCTTTCGCAAAAGTACATCAAGATCATCTAATCTCTTCTTCAATGAAGCTTGTTCATCCATGATCTTGGTTTTTCCAACAAATTTTTTCTTCAAAGCATCATTTTCTTTTAACAAAAAATTATTTTCATGCACAAGCTTTGATTGGCACTCAAGTCTTTATGTTGTTAGGCCTTTAATTTTTAACTCTTTGTTCCTAGCATATGATTCTTTCAAACATCTTCATGCATTTTAAAAAAAATGATGCAACATCATCATCATCATCACAAGAATCATAACTAGAGGATACCTCATTATTGCCATGACCATAAAAGCCATTTGAGCCACCTCATATTCTTCTTCAACTTCTCCATCAGAATTGCAATCATCCCATGTGATTTGGAAGTTGTTGAAGTGAGGTTTCCTTGAGTCTTTTCTTCTTTTTGATGAACACTCATTTGCAAGGTGTCCCGATTTGCCATATTCATAGCATTTTTCGCTTGGTTTCATGCTTGTATCTTTTTGTCAAGCCTTCAATGCTATGCCTCTTTTTGCCCTTGCCTCATCATCTTGTACCTTATATTTCAACTTCAACTCAAAGGAGGTTAATGAATTAATTAAAGACTCAATAGGCATAGAATTTAAATTTTTAGACTCTTCTATGGCAATGGATTTAGGTTCCCATTCCTTAGGTAAAGCATTCAAAATCTTTCTATTCTTCTCCCCCAAGGAATATTCTTTACCTAAACCTTCCAAATCCTTTACAATATCATTGAACCTACAATACGTTTTGTCAATGTTCTCATGAGGTTCTATTTTGAAGGATTCATTTTCAGCTACAAGAAGTGACTTCTTTCGCTCTCTTATATCTTCAATTCCTTCATGAGTTTCTTTCAACTTGTCCAATATCTCCTTAGCCGAATTGCAACCTTTCACTTTAGTAGACTTATCTACATCCAAAGCATTATACAAAATATTCATAGCTTTAGCATTTAAAGATAAATTTACTCTATCTTGTGCATTTAACTCATATCTAGTCTTAGACCTTAATCTATGTATATTTACATCAAGAATATTAGCTTCTAAAGGACCTTCACAAATAATATACCACAAATCAATATCAATGGATTGAACAAATATTTTCATTCTTTCCCTCCAAATAACAAAATTAATGTCATTAAACATGCAAGTCCGTCTAGTAATGGAATGCCCCTCCAAAAATAATGCATTATTGGTTGCCATGATCTTTACTCTGATGCAATTTAAGCAAAATAAAGAGACCAATGCTATGATACCAATTGTTGGCCCCAAAGCAACCTAAGAGGGGGGATGAATTAGGTTGATTCAAAAAATAAACCTTTTAATGTGCTTAATGAAAATGTAAGCTTTATGCAACAAATAAACACTTAAGCACAAATGATCAAAGATAAATATTTAACAATTAAAGCTTAAAGAACAAATGTAAAGATTGAGATAGAGAGTATCAAAACAAACTCACAAGCTTCTCAAGGTTGGAGTATATCCACTAGTAGTGCCTCTTCAAAGAAGGGGAGGCAATAACCTTCTTGTACACAAAGTAGGCTCACCCTTGCACCAACTAAGTTCCTTTAGTTGAGCCAAAGGGTTTTACACTACAACCTCACTTTTGTACACTTGTTATCCCTCCACTCTTACACTTGAAGATCACTCACTAGTCTATCTCTTGCTCACACTAATTCCCTCTAGTTGAGCCAAGAGAACTATACTACCCAAACCAATACAACCCACAATATTTTAGTCTATTTCTTCCCAAATAGCTCTTACAAGTGTTTTTATTGAATGCAGTAGTTCTACTCTCTATTTTTTGCATTTATAGACTTGGGGGTATTTATAGATGCCCAAAAACTCCCTCCAAGAATTCTCTAAGAGGCTATTTTCTGTTTACTTGAAAACTAGTAGTTAGATCTTTCGGACGGCCGATGCAGTAAATGTGCTTCCGAACAAACTAGCAATTGGATCTTTCAGACGGCTGCTGCTAAGCTTTGCGTCTGATGTTGCCTCCGTTCCTTGGCTGGTTTCTTGTCCTTCGTCTGAACGTGCATCCGTTCGATGGAAGTGACTACTGGAATTGATCGACAATATCCTTCGTCCGAGGCTTCAGGTTCTTTGTGTCGGATGATTGCCATCGTTCGAGGCTGCATCAGGTACTCTGTGTCAGACGATTATCATTGTCCGAATAGTCTTCCTTTCGGACAATGATCAACGTCCTTAGAGTTCTACAGGTTGTTTTCTTGATTGTGTTCGGACGATCATTTACGTCCAAACCTCCCTATTTTTTTGCACACTTGTTTTCAGACCGTAAGTACGATTTGGTCATCATCAAAACATGATTATCATAAATGGAGTCCAACAAATATGATATCCATGGTTGCTTGGGGTAGATTTTTACACCAATCCTAAGAGTAGCACCTGCATTATGGCAAAGATGAGCGATGAGGTTAAGGAAAATATAAATCACATAGTGTCCCGGGTGACTATTTCTCAGACTTTCCCACTTAAGCTCAAAACCAAAATCAATGCTAAACCCCTTTATTATCGTATATATCATAAGAGCCTGGTCGTTAGTGACCTTACTAACAAGAGAGACAGGAGAGAAATGAGCACAAATGAAGTAAAGCCATGCAAGTGCCTCCAGTGACAACCCTCAAAAACTACTTATGCCCCTACCTGGGTAGAATTCCAAATACACTGCCCCTTCTGGTATAGCATCATCACAATGAAATTGAAGGACCTCATCATATCAATGTTTGATCTTAATAATAGGCTATATTGGGTCTTCCCTTGCATGTCGGGCAAATTGTAGTGAGAAATGGGCCTTTGTCTCATAGTTGACACATAACCAACAATCTTGTATTTGAAATAAATTCCTTGTCCAGCATTTCCTTTCCCACCATTGTTAGTTCTTTAACAAAAATCCCCCCAACCTATACTCTCAATTTGCCTAACAAGCTTATCTCAGATATGTTTTGCTATACTTTGATGTTTAGCTTGTTCTTAAGCACAAAGTCCCTCTCAATGGAGGATTTTTGGCCAATTTAACAATGCATCTTTGAGCTTTAGTGTTAAAATATTTAGATTCTTCCAAATTTTTAATGTTTCCAGGGTAGTCTTTTCGTTTTTAGCCATTTTTTACCAAATAACTTAACAATTTTAACAATTTAAGCACTAATCCAACAAAGTACCAAACAAAAATCCACAATAAAGAAACAATCTTGACCAAATCAACACCAATTTTTGCAAATATTCTCAATAGAACACTAGAGAGCCTAAATAATTAACCAATAGCCCCATAGAAATTGGAAAGAGTAAGAAGTAAGATCAGATGTGTATAAGAGACAGGAGTAGGTTAGCCCTACTCAAGTAGTACTTAAAAAGAGAAATCCCTAGCTTGTCTTCAATCTTCAAACTTTTGGTTGAACTTAGTGGATTTGTGATTAGTGCTTAAATTGTTAAAATTGTGGAGTGGAGTAGATTTTCAATGGGTTTGCGGGTTGAATTTAGGTGGTTATGGAGGAAGAAGGTGGTTGAGAGGAGAAAAATATGGAGGAAATGGGTGCAATATAGAGGAAGTGAACTTTTGAAGCTTGTTTGGGGGCTAGGGTTCGACCCTAGCCCCTCAAAAAATGTTGAAAATGGGGCCCTTACTAGCAGCAAAGGTGCTTCATTGTTATCTCGCTGGCGACAAGGTTTTGTTCCTTGAATCCCTCGTCGATAGAGAGGGTTTCCATATTATTTTCTAGATTTTTTTAATGAAACATAGTGCCCCTCACTCATAGTGGGGATGTTTTCTTATTCAAGGGTCACCGTCGGCGAGACCCTCTCTTTGAAGGCTCGCTAGCGACAAGCTTCTCTTCTTGGGTACCCTTGTTGGCGGCGATGATGATTTTCTAGCATGGTGACAAAACGTAACAATTGGTGATGGAGAACTAGAGTATTGGCCCGGGATGTTGAAAGATTTTTCGGAATGTTTTGTTTTTGTCAGGAAGAAAAAAGGGGCTTGGGGAGTGTATCTGTACCCCTTTTTTTTTGTTACCCATCAAAGAACCTCGAGATGCTCTTTGCAACTTCTCCTTCCTACAATGTCAACAATGAAATTTACATTAATGTATTTCATTTCCAATAAACTCTACGACACCAATGAGGTATATATATATATAATAATTGTTAATGCTGGACACAAGAAAATTCAAAAAAACTAAATAAACGTCCAAGTAAACTTGGGTTTCCTAAAAAGAAGCACTTGTTTATAGTTTTTAGCTTGACAAGGGCATGAGGGTGATCTGGTGGTGAAAATTGAGATGGTTTCCCATCCCTCTTCAATTGTGCCCCCATCAAAGAGCTTGAGGCAATGCCTATTCATTTGATTCTTTAACCTTCAATTCCACCGCACCATAAGGGAAAACTTGGACTACCTCAAATGGCCTACTCCACCTTGACTTTAGCTTTTCTCGAGAATAGCTTATCTCCATTCTTCAACTTTTTTCTTAAGATGTGCTTGTCATGCCATACCTTAATTCTTTCTTTATAGAGCTTTGATCTTTCATATGCTTTCCTTCGTAACTCATCAAGCTCATTGATGTCTAAGAGCCTTTTCTCACTTGCTTCCTTTAAATCATAGTTGAGGCTCTTGACCGCTCAATAAGCTTTGTGTTCCAACTTTATCGAAAGATGACATGGCTTGCCATAGACCATCCTGTAATGAGACATTCCTACTATTGGGGTCTTGTAAGCGGTCTGGTAAGCCCACAAGGCATCATCCAAGTTTCTGGACCAATCCTTTCTTGAAACTTTCACTTGACTAGATGTTTATCGATGATAGGCAAGAGAAATCTTATTTAGATACTCCATATCAGACAAGATGGGCTTAAAGAGCGAGTTCTTGAAGTGAGTTCCCCCATCACTAATAATGGCCTTGGGCATACCAAACCTTGCAAAGATATTTCTTGTAACAAAATTCACCATAACTCTTGCAGTATTAGTTGGCAAAGCAATGGCTTTGACCCACTAGGACACATAATCAACTGCCACTAAGATGAATTTGTTTTTGTATGAGGTCCCCATGAAGTCAATCCATGATATTGTTAAGAATTGGAATATTGTACCACAAAGAAATAATTTGCCTTTCCTTTGAGAATCATGAACTTTCTTCGTTGATTTATTTTCATGCTTTTGTAGTTGATATATTTCGATGGTAGAAGTACCATCTCTCTTATACTAGGTAAACTAATAGTTCACACCAATCACTGTGCTCATTCAAGCTGTCTCATTATAAACATCATAGAAAACTATTGTTGACTTTTGACATAAAGAAAGAATTCTAACGGCATAGTCACTTACATCACACGAGTTCGAAAGGTAAATTTCAATTAGGAATGACTATTACCAAGGTAGTGACCAAAGCATTTTAACAAAGTTAAAAGCATGCAAGCATTCATCACTAAAGTAAAATAAGCATTCTTTGGCAACAAATTGAATATGCACCCATAGAAACTGGCATATCACAAAAAACCTCTAATCCCCATTCATATAGAGGATGGGAAAAGTTTTCTATAACTTCTACCTTAGCCTTATCTACCTCTATCCTCGTGGAAGAAATTGTTTCCTAAAAGAGTCCTCCATTATCCATGAAGTGACACTTCTCCCAATCCAATGGAAGATTAGTTTCCTCACATCCTTCCAGCACAAGAGATAGATTGTGTAAGCAAGCATCAAAGGAATCACCAAATATGCTAAAATCATCCATGAAATTTCAATGAATTTCTCTATCATATCATGAAAAATGGCAAACATACATCTTTAGAAAGTGCTTGGAGCATTACATAGACCAAAGGGTGTATGCCAATAAGCAAAGGTACCATAGAGACAAGTGAAGGTGGTCTTTTCTTGGTCTTCAAGGTAATGACTATTTGAACTGTATCCGGAATAACCATCTAGAAAGTAATAAAAAACATGCCTATGAAAAGAAGAGAGAAATGGTCTTTTCTAGTGGCTTCATTGAGTTTCCTGAAAGTCAAAACAAATGTGCCACCCGGTTACTTGGCTAGAAGGGATCAACTAATTTCTCTCATTAGCTATAACCATCCTCGCTCTCTTTTTAAGTACTACTTGAGTAGGGCTAACCTACTCACTATCGCTAATGGGATATATAATCCTGGCATCTACGAGTTTCAATACCTACTTTCTCACCACCTCTTTCAAAGTAGGATTTCATTCTCTTTTGAGCTTGTCTATAAGATTTGTAATTGTCATTGAGGAAGATTTTATGCATGCATAATGTGGGCTTATACCCTTCATGTCTTCTATGCCGCAATCAATAAGATTACGATGTTGTTTTAACACACCAAGCAATTTAGATAATTCATCACAAGAAAACAAATCACCAGCAATAACAAGTATGTATCATTATCTCCATGGACGTTAACTCTAGGAAACTAGAGTTATTTTACTTAATTATTCTAGCATTTTGTTAGTATTTTTTGAGTTTTAAATTGGATTTGTGTGTTTTTATTTGATTTGATTGCATTTAGTATTGGCAATTGCATTTTGTGTAAATATTATGATTTTGTGATAATTTTAGTACAATTACTTAATTATTAGTTTTAATGATATTTTGCAGGTTTAAATTTAAAAAGGTATGGAGTTCAAAGTAGAAGATTCAAGGGGATATAGGGCAAACAGGACAATTCAAGGCTACTGGAAAGGACTCCATACCACAATATTGATTTTGCACTGAGAAACAATACCGTCGAATCACAGAGCTGTACAAGGCATTTTTAGAGTTGTATAAGACAGTAGTGACTTCAGTACAAAAAGAGATACTAGAGTATGGACATGGATACAACTGTTTAAAATTTTGCCACTTATAATCTTTTGGTTGAAGCAACCTTTTAAATTTACTCTTGTACTATACCAAAAGACTCACAGTGCAGGTGTAGGTGGTATTTTGTAATTTTGGAGTTAGTTTAGTGTAGATTAACTCTCAAGTTTTCTTTTAATTAAAAAGTTCTCTTTAATTCATTTTAGATTTGCTTCATAATTCTTAGAAGTTTCAATCTTTATTACTTTAATTTGATAGCCTTGATCCTAGCAAAAGCTTGATGATATAATTTTTACTTGCTTTCCATTTAAATTTCTTGTACAATCCAAATTAGGTAAAAAGTTAGATTTTCCTAAAAATTTCTTTCTATTCTTGCTACTTTTAGTGACTTCTCATATTAATCTTTAAATCATGCTTTAATTCCCTTAGATATTAGTAGTCTTTCATTTAAATTTCTTTTAAAAGAAAAAAAAATTCTGGTTTCAACTTCAGATTTCAAGCATTTTCCTAGAATTCTCTAAATTAGTTTAAAATGAAGCTTTCTCAATTATCTAGTTTAATTAATATTTTCTTAGTTAAAATGTGTTTAATGATTTTTATCCTGCTTTCCTAGAAATTAATTCAATTTGCTTTCCTAAATTAGTTTTTACTTGCTTTATTAGGGTAAAATTAATTGCCTTCATAGAGTAATCTTACAAATTTTCTTAGAGTAAATTACTTGCTTTGCTAGATTAATCTTTACATGCTTTTAGCAGATTAATTTTCTTTATCATTATGAGTTCAATTATGTTTCTTAGTATAGCCCTTAGTGTAATTTCGTACTTGCTTTCTTAGATTAGACTCTTTAATTGCTCTCTAACTAGTTTGATTAGTGATTAATTACTCGCTTTCATAGTTGAATTTGTAGTTTAGTGACAAAATTACTTATTGATTGTCTAACTAGTGCAAACGTTTGTAAGTCTAGCAGTTGCTATCTTTAATTCTCGAGGGAATGAGACTCACTTGCCACTACCTACAAACCTACCTTGTATACTTGCAAGCGTGTGGGTGACGTTTGGAGTTTAGTTGAGTTAATTTTTTTTGCTTGTAGTTTGAGTTTTTGATTTTCAATGACATCATACACACAAACCACTTACTCAACAAGTTTTTGCCTCTATTGTTGGGGATTGTATGGATAATGGCAAGTGAGTCTCATTCAGAATTTACACAAACACATCTAAATGCTTTTATTATTTGTAATTAATCTTAGTTTACATTAGTTGTTGTTTTTCTTCTTTATGGATCAATCTTTGCTTGTGGCGAAATTGGCACTTGAAGTTGAACTAGTTTGATTTGCTTTTGCAGTGCATGGTGCTAGAAGAACTCATTAGCCTTGATTCCGAAAGAGAAAAATAATTAAAAAGGATTAGAAAGGAGAAAAGAGTTCAACAAGAATTAGAGAAGTTCAAAATGGCAAATCCACACAACAATGCAAGAGGTCTTAATGAAAATCCAAGGTTGGATGATAATGAAGAAGCTGAAGGTAACAACGGATTGGGAGGTCTTGGTAACAACATAGGAGCCAATGGAGTCGGTAATGGAGAAGTGGGTAATGGATTTCATGAAAATGGGAAGCCACTTCCAGCATAATTATGCAATGCCAAATTTTGAAGGAGTAAATTCAAGTATAGCAAGAATGCCAATTCAAGCTAATTTTTTCGAGATAAAGCCCGCATTTATTTAAATATTACAATCTCATGCAATATTTGGGGCTGGTCCCAATGAAGACTCTTATATTCATTTAATGAACTTTGAAGAGGTCTTGGATACATTTAAGTTCAATGAGGTTCATCCCAATTGCGTTCAAATGAGGGTATTTCCATTTTCGTTGAAGGATAGGGTTAAATGGTGGCTCCAATTACATGAACAAAGGACGTTCACAACATGGAACAGCCTTGCACAAGAATTTCTAGCAAAGTACTTTCCCTCATCTAGAAACCACATGACTACGGAATGAGAAAACATCTTTTAAGCAAGATGTGAGACAGGGTCTAAGTGAAACTTGGGAGCAATTCAAAGACTTCTTAGAAGGCGTCCCTACCATACCATTCCTTTATGGCTTCAAGTGCAAACGTTCTACAATGGACTTTATATCAAGAGACAAAGTCCATTGTAGATGCTTCGATTGGGGGATCGTTGTCATTTAAAATGCCGGAGGAAGCCCAAAGACTTCTGTATATGATGGCATCGAATTACTACCAACATGGATCCACAGCTCCACCCAATGCCTAATGCAATGCACAACAATCTCAAGTTCAAGGAAGGGTGATGCATTTGAATCAAAATGATGCAATTATGTCCCAACATCTAATGATGATGAACATGATGACAAACATGACTAGAGCTTTGGAAAATCTAGGTAGGGGGGAACACCACAAATGCCATATCTTCGTCTCTTGAAGGGTTTTTGGTATGTGATTTTTGTTTCACAATCATATGAATGGACAACGTGAAGTATCCATGGGTCGAGCAAATTAACTACGTGTCCAATCAAGCTTCTTCCTCAAGGAATCACCAAATATGTATGGTAACACTTATAACCCTTCTTGGAGGAACTACCCCAATTTTTCATTGGGCGTTCAAAGATCCTAAAATTAAGAGGACCCATCATCAATTAAACTTTCAAAACCAATCTTCATCTTCCACACCCTGACCTTATCAACCTGGATATCAAAGAAACTTCTACCAACCTGAAGCAAACTCTTAATATCCAAACTCTCAATCAAATATACCTCTTACTTGCCACCACATAACCAACCCCAACCAATGTACAACGATCAATATGTTCCAAATGAAATTGATAATTCTCATATCCAAAGTCTCAATTAAACTTAAGTCTTAAATGTTTTCGTTGTCATGGTGTAGGTCACATCGCTTCCCAATGTCCGAACAAGAAGGCTTTGGAATGATTCGTGATTTTCTTGAGGATAGGAACACCTATAATGTCTTTGACAGGGGAACAAGAAGCTTTTGCTAGGATCAAGGAGCCACCAATAGGAAATTTGAGACCCAATTGGGTCAAATTGCAAGGCAAGAAAATGAAAGATCAATCGGGGCTCTACCATTATGATACAATTCCCAACCGAAAGGTTCAACATCAAAGAGACCATAATAGAAAAGAAAAAATTCATGCCATAACTTTTAGAAGTGGTAGAGAATTGATTGTAAAGAGAAGTAAGCAAGAAGTTGAGTCAGAAGTGGACACTCAAATATCCAAGGTGGTTGAAAATCAAAGTGCACTCAAAAGATGAAGAAATAGAGAATGAAGAAGATGAAATTCAATGTCAACAGAAGAAAGAGTGTAAGAACAATCAATTTGAAGAACTCTTGACTCTAAACTCTTCGGTGAGACACCATTCCCACAATAATTGATTGACCCAAGGAAGGAGGACATGGAGAAGCAATTCAACCAATTCCTTGAGGTATTCAAAAAGCTCCACATCAATATTCCCTTGGTTGAAGCACTCACAAAGATATCCCACTATGGCTGATTTATGAGGAAGATTCTAGCTAAGAAGATAAACATGGGGCAATGAAGAAAGGGTCCAGTTCATGTGAATCCATGCTTGCTCTAGTGCTTCATCCCTCATCTTGACACATGAAAGATCCCGTAGTTCATCACATATTAAATTGAAGCATTATGTGACTTAGGTGCACGTATCAATGCGATGCCAAAGGCGATTTATGACAAATTGGGGATAACAAATGCAAACCTACAGAAATCACTCTTCAATTGGTAGATACATCTGAGTGGAGACCTTATGGCCTATTGGAAGACGTGTAGTGCAAGTAGATAAACTCATATTTTTGGTGGATTTCTCATGCTCAAGATGGGAGAAAATTCCAATATTTCGTTGATCTTTGGGAGCCCTTTTCTATCAACCGCACATGCGATGATTAATGTAAATCAAGGGAAGTTGACATTTCAAATTGAAAATGAAAATTATGAATTTGATGTTTTTGAATCACATGACAATGTTCCAATTTTTAAAGAATATTGTGTCAACCATTCAGTTGATTCTTTGGCTGTTAGGTTGAAGGATGATAAATCCAAAGTTGATGAAGACAAGCAACCTAACATGGGTGATAAGGTTGTAGAATGATTCCTTGAAAGAAAAACCACCTGATATTGGTAGTGATATGGAAAAGAACCAAGAAATTTGTGCCTATTATCGGGGAGTAAATGATGACAAAAGAGTAAAGATGTGTACAAAGAAAAGGCATTAGTATGAAATAGTTGAAGGTGTTTGGTTTGGTCCATTGGCTATGGAAAATACTTGGAAGAAAGGCCACATCCGTTTGAATTCTGGAAATCAAGCATTTGTAATTGACAAGAAAGGAGTCAAGCTCTATCCATGGGAGCCAAAAGTGAAATGATAGCCAACCATTCTTGGTTATTTCACTTGATCAATCCAAGCCATAATCAAACTAATGACTATAAACAAGCACTGTTAGGATACAATCCAAGTTTTACTTTTATGTCTTTTGTTTCATTTTAGCTTAATTTTATGATGAATTATGTTTAGATTTGATCTTGGTAGAAATTAGGGTAAAGTGTATTTTTTTGTTATTGATATATTTTGCAAAGGAAATGAGTGAGGAAGTGAAAGATAATACTTGTGTTTTTGATATTTGTAGGTGAGGAAATGGTGGGGTGAAATGAAGAAGTGGAAAATTTGGCTAAGTATGGAAAAATCAAGGTTGCTAAAGTTTTCTACCATATCATGGTATTGATTTTCTATATCGGGGTATCACCTAAAACCTTGCAGTCCACACAATAGTATGGAATATGATGAACTTTCAGGAGGGGCAATTGTCATCAAGTCCTATACCACAGTATCACTTTTACAAAGGAAAATGATAATACGGTATAGACCATAACCCAGAAAGCATATTTCACCCTTCATACCGCTGTTTCAAAAATCGGTTCGAAAATGATACAACATAAATCTTGCAGCCTTTCACACATAAATCTAAATCTAAAACCCTAGCCTCTACCCCATCTTCTTCTCCTATCTCTTAAACTCCTTCTTTCACTAAAAGCTCTCACAAACCACCGTATTCCACCGCAATTAAATCCTATAATCTTCAATTTTAACCATAAAATTTGGAAAGAAAAAGGGCTTCTAGCAAGATTCAATGTGAAATTCAAATCTTCAAGGGTGGTTCTACTTCAAAATCTTTTAGTAAAATCTTTCAATTGTGCTCAAGCCCATTAGTCCTCTTGATTTAGAACTACTTTTAGGTTAACTAAAGGTTGATTTGGAGCATCGCTTTTTAAGAAATTTCTTGAATTTTGTGGAAGAAATCTATTTTGGATTGTTCTTTATTGATTGAATTGGGTTGATGTTATTGTGAAATTTTTTGTTTGATTGAAATTTGTTAAATTCAATTTGGAATTGTTTGGATTGAAAGTGAGGTTTTTGAAGTTTCTCTTGCAAGTTGATTTGAGTACTTTATTTGGTTTAATTGGTTTATTTTTATTTGACAATTTGCCGATGGTGTCTCTAGAGATAGAGGTAACTTGTAAGTGAGTCATCCAAGAAAAGATAGTATTGATGAAGGTCCGAGTAAAACCCTTAAGCGTAGTGATGATTTGTTTTTCCCTAATGATCATGTCAAGGAGATTTTTAAAGCTTACCAAAAACATGATGTGATTAGAGAAAGGGCTTTTAATTTATCTAAAATTTGGAGTGATTACGAATTCATAAGATTGGAACTAGAAGCTCAATTAATTGTTAGATGTTGGGAACAATTCAATGAAAAAGTAAAACCGGGCTACACCAACCTAGTCAAAGAGTTTTATTGCAATTTATGTAATTTGATTGATGATAAGTGTAGCTAGGGTGTCTTGGTAGACTTTTCTTCCGAGAAAATCAATGCATTTTATAATCTGCCAATTGTTCCAAGTAAGGAATATAAAACATTCATTAAGGGGAGGAAAGATATGAAAGCCATTAAGAACCGATTATGTGAGAGAGATATGAATTGGACCATGAATGCTACTGGTGATGTTCATTTGGGACTGCCTCGGTTTTACTTTAGATGTGTATAAGAGACAAAATTTGGTTTTAAAGGGAGTTTGTTCTTTTGAGTTTCAACTTCTGTGAGCATGATGTTTAGAGAGATAAGGCTTTTTTGGGTATGCAATTCTTGAGGGCATGCAACTTGATGTTGGGAAGCTAATTTGGTAGGGATTTCTAGCCAATGGGGAGGCCAATCACCCTAGCTTTTATTTGCCTAAGTTAGTTTCATTTCTTTGTTTTGATACAGGATGCCTGTTGATCCCAGGAAAGCCTCAAACATATGAGCAAGCTTGCATAAACAAGATGTATGTGTACAACATGGTATGTGAGTTCAAGGGGCATCAAATAGTTGCCGAACCATCAATTCAAATAGCCCTTCTTGCTTCCTTCTCCAACCAGGCCTGGTTTCAATGCACCACAGAATCAAGAGGAGAAAAATGAATTGTATGGCTACTAGCCATATAGTCAAATGCTCATCCATCACAACATGGCATTAATGGAGCTCAATGCACAAACTTCTCAGCCGACCTCATGGATTTATCCATCACCACCACCTACTTGGCATTGTAGAGTTCCTGAGATCCCAACAAAGTGATTAACCAAATATGGCAAAAATTCAAGTATCACAACATGGTGTCATTACGAGAAACTAGGAAAATGGATGAAGTTGGAGCAGTTTAAGAAGAAGACTTTGAAGAAAGCCATCAGGATAAAGTAGGCGATGAAAATAAAATGGGCATTGAAGACATAAATGGAGTTAATGCTGAAGCATGAGTCTTTCCAAGCTTGGAGAAAACATCTCTTATCCTTACTTTTCTCAACTTTTTTATTTTATTAGCTTTGAGTGATTGGAGAAACATTATCATTTTCATTCCTTAGCATTACTAATACTTTATTATTATGTCTTTATTATGCATTTGGATATTACTCTTTAGTTCTTTTTATTTGAATAAATTAGCTGAGGACAGATAGCTGAGGCCAAGTAGATTCTATATTTGTGCTTAAATATGTGATTGACTTGATTGAGCTTACAATGATGATTACTCGGTCTCGGTTGTTCATGGGTTAGTTTTGTCCATGTTTTAATTTGGTTACTTACAAATAGTTTTGAGTAAGTCCTCAGGCCAATTTTCCAGGACTTTAATCTTTGGCTATGCTTTTTGTGTTTTCAATTATAATCATGTTTACTTTTGTTTGTTCTTTTTTGGGTGAGTGAAAGGATGAGTTGTAATCATCATTAGAATAAAAAGACAAGTTTGGGATCATTTTTTTTTCTTTAGCTAACCACCAAAACGTTGGTAGGGGACCCTACTCCCAATTTTATTAATGAATAATTGAAAAGATACAAGGAAGGAGACTAGGCCTGACCTCATGAAAAATAAAGTCAAAATACAAAAAGCTAAAGGAGCAAAAATTAACTCCTAAATAGCAGAAAAAGAACTGACCCTTTATCTAGATAAAGATTTCCCTCCAGTGTATTAGGGTATTGTGAAGAAGAGAGAGATTGAGAAGCATCTGAAGAAGAACCAAAACGAGCCAGGAAGTCTGTATGAGTTTTAGAGCTTCATCTTATACACGTGACGCAAAGTGAAGTTACCTTGAGCCAAGAGGCAAACAATGTCATGTGATAATGAAATCCATCTTCCAAGGTGGCCGAATAGTGCCTCCAACCATTTTAGGCAAAGCTTTCAAATTAGTTTGTCACATCAACATTTAAGATATTTATTCTAATGCATATCTTCAAACTATAAAGAAGGGCACATGACTCAGCGACCATGTTTGTTTCCTCATTGTAGTTAGAAGCTAAAGCCGAGAACAACTCCACTGAAGAGTCACGCAAAATAACTCCTTTACTCGAGAGTCCGTTACCAAGTGATGATCCATCCACATTCAGCTTGCATTGACCATCAAGAAGCTTAATCCAGGAAACAAGGATAGAGGATGGATGTGGAATAACCCTAGCATTGCATAGAAAACAAATATCCACAGCTCCCTGAAATGCAACATTAGAGGGTACACCAGAATAGTTTTCCTGCAGAGCTCATTCCTTTTTCGAAGACAAAAGAGGGGAAGTAATCTTGGTATTGTGAAGGAAATTGTTGCATTCCATTCATACATTCTTAACAAATCAAGGCCAGCAGCAATGCATGCTGCTTGACCGTTCTTGTGGTCAACTTTATCCACCAAACGTGAAACTTATGAAGCAAGGAGTTAACCTCCAACTGAGGAACATCCATCAACACCTCAAAATCTCTCTAAATCTGAGCCACAAATGGACAATCGATAAATGCATGCTCAAGTGTATCCATGCAATCACAAAAGGGACATTTAGACGACAAAGCAAAACCAAACTGGATAAGAACGTCAGCAAAGGGAAGATACCGATGATTGAGATTGTTGTTGGAATTCTTGCACTCCAAAAATACTCACGGGATCGACTGTGATTGCCACGATACACTTGAGCACTGTCTCTTATACACATCTATGTGATGTGGTTGAGACCCTGGCCCAGCCAGTTATCAAGAGAAAAAGGGGGTTCTCTGGATCTAATTAGCATTTGAAGATGAGCATCACTATGTTTAATTTTCATCTTGCACATTCAAACTGGGGAGAAAAAACTTGTTTTACCATTCCGATATCTTTCCTCGTGAAAAAGTCCACAAGGAGGAGGAGATATAAAAATGCCACCACAACTTGAGAGAAAATGCATCCACCACCGTCTCCAAGCTACGAATACCCAATCCATCTTCCAACGTTGGTAAACATAATGAGACCCATTTTCTTCAGTGCTTACGAGACCCTAGTCCAATTCTTCATAGAAAAAGGAAGCAAAAAGACTCTCTAGCCAATGAATAACCCCTTTGAGAGGATCCCAGACAAAATAACATGAACCGAGAAGGAAGAGAGAAATATTGAATGAGAATTAGATGACCACCTTATGAAAGAAGCTCTTTGTTTCTATCCGTCTAGCTTTCCTCAAACTTTATCAATCAAAGAATCAAAATAAGCCCCTTTTTTCTTACCAACGAAGGTTGGGCAGCTCAGATAATTAATCGGCAAGGACACCCAATGCATCCCAGTTAAAGATTCCATTGTGTTGAATGATAAAAGCTAACACAGGGAAACTTTATCACCCTATGTGAAAATGACAAAAATCATCGACATATGCCAAGTGAGAAACACTCAGACAGCCACGTGGTAAGGAAAAAGTGAGAACTTAATTAGAATCCACCAAATGCTTCGATCCTCTATATAAAACCTTTGAAGTAATAACGAAGGCTCAGGGGCATAATTTGGTCCCATGGCTTAACTCCACGCGAGGATTAAAAATAGCCCATCACTTCACCATTAAGAAGTAAAGAGAGCCAACTAGCCGTCAGATTATTCATGACCAGTCTCACAAAAAAAAAGAGAAAACCCTAGCTTGACTATAACCACTTCAAGAAACTGCCACGAAACTCGGTCAAAAGCTGTGTCATCATGACCAAATTTTCCCCTTGAGCCTTCTTATCTAATGACTGAAAAAGCTCTTGAGCCAAAAGAATATTGTTAGCCATGGTGCATTCATGAAAAAAACCTAATTACCCTAGAAAGATAATAGAGGGAAGAATATCAACCAATCTATTAGCCAAGATTTTTGAAAAAATCTTATTGAAAAATTACATAATGAAATCAGACAGAAATCAGCAAAAGAATTAGGATTTTCTTTTTCTTTTTTTTTTTTTGGAAGCCAAACGAGTGAACAACTAGAAATGCTATGTGGGATTGGTATTCTAGAAAAGAACTCCAAATTGGCTGAGTTAAAGATCACCATAGATAACTGCCTAGCAATGTGTAAAGGAAGCCCCAGTATGACCATCCGGTCTCATTGCACTTTCTTTATCTAGTTGCCAAACATCTTTCTTAACCTCGTCCATAGATGGTAGAGCCGTGAGCATCAAGTTGTGCTCCGGGTCACAGAAAAAGGAATGAGCTCTCATAAATATTGCAAAGAAGCTTCATCCAGATACATCCTCATCTGTGAGCAAAGATTTAAGAAACTTTCATCCTCAAGCCGTATATCCATGACTTGCTCCAGCCAGACCCCAGCTGAGTTTTTAATCCGCCACATCATTAAGAAAGCTCTACGACTCACAAGCGAAGAGGGAAAAAATTTGGTACTCAGATTCCCCTCTTTTGACCATTGACACCTAGATTTCTACTTCCAAAAAATTTCTTTAGCCTGAAGTCAGGTAAAAAGGTCTACTTGAGCTGATTAAAGCCTCATTCGATCGTCATCATGTTGTGATGTCTCATAAATAATTTCCAAGTCACGCACCAAGTTCTCGGCAGACCTAATGGCTTGAAAAATAACACCAAATGTTTCCTTGTTCCATAATCGTAAAACTGATTTTAGCAGTTTCACCTTCGAGGCAAAACCAGACATATCATATCCGTTCACCGAATGACTCCAATCTAACATTACCAAGTCAAGAAAATCAAAGTGATCAGACCACATATGCAAAAAACTGAAAGGGTCCAGTCTTGAGCCGTCCTTTAACAGTAAGGTTAATAAAAGCAGGGAGTGATCATCTAATGCCCA
This sequence comes from Cinchona pubescens, assembly GCA_025175665.1. NCBI lineage: Eukaryota > Viridiplantae > Streptophyta > Magnoliopsida > Gentianales > Rubiaceae > Cinchona > Cinchona pubescens. The sequence goes on from JANKKI010000151.1 coordinate 831,436, forward strand.
ATTAAGGTGATGAATCGAAGAGTCAGGAAAGTTGTTAAGCCACTCATAATTATCAAGTATTCTATCCATGCGCTTCCAAATCCTACGGCCTTGATGGACACCCAACCAAGTATAATTATTCCTGCTAAAAGGCAGATCTGCTACTTCATAGTTACTCATAGCAATGTTAAAATCTGCCATGGCATGGACATTTTGAGAATGAGATCCAAGATACTCTGAAAAGTTCAAAATTTTATTGAAATCCCCTCCAATAAGCCATGGCCGATCTACCCCAGCAAAATATAACGTAAATCTAACCACAACAGATTGCGCTCCAACCGCATACATTTAGCATAGACCAATGGTACTAGAACGAAAGAAGTTCAAGAATCATGTAGAACCTTTAGGTGCAAAAATTGATTAGAACTATTAAGAACATAGATATGGGAACTTGGCCTTCAAAAATTAAAGCCAAATTTTATTGGAGGGATTAAGCATACAAAAATCAAAACCCTTCCAAACTCAAAATTCCTCCAATCTATCTAACTTTACTAAAGGTTCCATAATCGCCGAGAAAATGAATATGATGAATGCAAATAAGTTTTTTGAGTCTTTGAATGGAAGATTTACCCAATATATCTCAAATATTCAAAATAATACAATTATCATGATAAACTAAGGAATCAAAAGCAAACAAAGACCTTGCTCCTTGTCAAGTAACCATGGAATAGGTGATAGTATACGGATTTTTCTTTTTGTGATGATGCACCAAGGCTGATACTGGAGAATCAAACTGCCCAGGAGTAGAAAAAACAATGTGCGACAAAGTGGATAGAAAATCGTGAAAGCTCACCATAAGATCCTGACGGTTTTGAAAAGCACTAGCAATTGTGCCAATGTCCATCAAAGAATCCATATTATTTTCAGGTTGCAGAGGTAATTTCTTCCAAGAAAAGCAAAATTTGCTACACCGCTAGTCATCCACCAAATGCTCATCCGGGTGCGGCAACCTTAATGTCCCCAAGCAATCAGATGTTAAGGTTTAATCCGACCCCAATTTTGTTTTGCATTCTTTGAGAATATAGCCATTGTGAAGGAAACTTTGGGAATCTCCCCAACTCTAGAGGCAGTTCACCTGTCACTGACATCGAAACCGGATTAAGGTTAGGAGTATCAAATGTAACTAGCTTTTGTAGACCAGTGTTGTGAGTTTTGACTGAAGCTTAATCTCCTAGAAGATGTATAAGAGACAAATTTTCCAACTCTAAATCACTAATCCTTGATAGCTCAACAGCATTGTCATGCTTATCATCTGTTGTAGATTAGGGTTAGCATCAATGACCGGAACAAGAAGCTTTTCAGCCATGATAAGGCCAAAACAATCACCATCCGAAGGCTTCACCATTTCCACATTCTTTAAAATGCTTTAGGTTGCAAAATTTTGTTTGACTTGGAAGCTTTCGATTGAGGCTCAACTGGTTTCCCTTACTCGAATTATCCACTTCTGTTGTTTCTTTGTTCTTCATCAAGTTTGGCTGCATTTTGTTCCCAACATTGTATCTTTTCTAATAAACTCGTGATGGAGAATCTGGCATTCATCCAAGGAATGCCCTAGCATCGAGAAACAAGAGCAAAAACTGGGTAAATCTCGTAAGTAATATACTGACAACGTCTAGAAGACCCATTACCAACCCAAAACCTCTTTAGAAGGGGCTTCGTAACATCCAATTCCATACAAAATCATGCACGTTTGGATGTCAAAGTGAAGTTGTGGAAGCGTCCATCTTGAGAGGCTACCCAATCATCGAAACAATTGAAAATAATGATTGTTTATCATAAAGATGAAATGGCAAAGGATCCAAAGAGACCCATACCAGAGCCACTGGAGATTCTTTCTCAACTTGAAAGTTCGGGGTCCATTTAAGAACCCTCATTCCAAAGCCATCAAAGGAATAAAAAACCTCTTATCCAGCAACAATGATAAGGGAGAGAAATTTGTATGTTTCATCCCATACATGGACAATAGAGCTTGAAATTTAGAGTTCTTAAAGTATGAACCTCCATCGCTTATTATTGCTTGAGCACTCTGAACCTTGAAAAGATATTGTGGCGAATGAATTTGGGGACAACTCTAGCTTCATTTGTTGGCAAGGCCACTACCTCAACCTACTCAGAAACATAGTCCACCACTACCTTAATAACTTAGAAATGGTCCCATGAAATCAATCCCCCAAACATTAAATAGCTCAACTACCAAAATATTCTTTAAGGAAATCTCATCCCTACGAGTTATGTTTCCCACTCGTTGACACTTATCACAAAACTCAATGAACTTCCTAGCATCTCGGAACAATTTCAACCAATATAACCCACTTTGAAGAACCTTAGCAACAATTCTTTGATTGCTATGGTACCCCCAAACTGGTAATGAATGACACATTCTAAGGACGTTCTCCATCTCTTCTTCAGGCATGCCCTTTGGATCATCTTGGTCACTAATCTGCCAATACAAATAGGGCTCATCCCAATAGTAAAATTTCAAATTTGAGAAGAACATCTTTTCTGGTTGTAGTTCGTTAACGATAGAAGAACCTTTGTTACCAAGTAGGACTATATTATCGTACCACAGATTAATTCCCACTATTATTAATTTTTCTTCTGGGAGTTCCTTTTCTAATAGGTGTTAAGCTTGAATCCTGCTTTGGTAATTCTAGCCTTGATAGGTGACCTGCAACTAAATTCTCTCTCCTATTTTTATCAACCATTTCCCAGTCAAAATCATGTAATAATAAGATTCAATGAATTATTCTTGGCCTTGCATCATTCTTAGAGAATAAATACTTTTAATGCAGAATGATCTATTGAACAATTACTTTTGAAATAATTAAACAGGAATAAAACTTGTCCAAAGCAAATACAATGGCTAGCAACTCTTTTTCAGTTGTAGAGTAATTCATTTATGCTTCATTAGAGTCTTACTAGTATGTCATAAATGACATACAAAATTTTACCTCTTTTTTGACAAACTTTACACCTATCTCTTATAATCATGAAAGCTTTTTTCAAAATATCAAATGCATGCAAGCAATTTCCATCAAAGTTAGAGGCCACATCCTTTTGCAACAAAACACACAAGGTTTTAGAAATTATGGAGAAATCTTCAATAAAACGCTGATAAAACCTATCATGACCCAAAAAACTTCTGATTCCCTTTACATTACAATGTGGAGGTAGCTTTTCTATAACTTCAATTTTAGTTCTATCCATCTCAATACTCTTAGCTAAAACATTGTGGCCAAAAACTATTCCCTCTTGAACCATGAAGTGATATTTCTCCCGATTAAGTGCAAGATTTGTCTTTTCACAACACTTAAGAACTAGGAACAAGTTATGCAAACAATAATTGAATATAGACCCAAAATAGTAAAATCATCCATGAAGACTTCTACACATGTTTTAATCATCTAAAGAAAAGTTGAAAACATGCATCTCTAAAATTACTAAGCCTATTGCATTACATAAACCAAAAGGCATCCTCCAATAAGTGAAGTGACATATGGACAAGTGAATGTGTTCTTCTATTGGTCCTTCGAAGCTATGGCAACTTGGAAATAACTGGAGCAACCATCTAAGAAACAATAAAGGTATGACTTGCCAGTCTTTCTAACATTTGAATAATGAATGGCAATTTGAAAATGATCCTTATGATTGGCTTCATTAAATTTCCTATAATCTAAACTCTTCACTTCTTGATCAACCTAGAGGAATTAATTCATTTTTGTAATTTGTTATTACTATCATTCCTTCCTTCTTAAGATTCCAACATCTAGAAATTTCATTACCTCTTTTCTTACCACTTCTTTTAATGTAGGGTCAAGCCTACATTGAGGTTGTCTACATGTTATAAAATTGTTAGTCATTAAAATCTTGTGCATGCAAATGGTAGGACTAATCTCCTTAATGTCAAGAATGCTCCTTGCAATTGCACTCTTATGCTTTCTAAGAACATACAAGTAACTCACATAATTGCTCATATGATAAATCAGGCATTAACAATGACTATAAATGTTTCATCTTCATCTAAAAATGCATATTTCAAATGTGCAAGACTCTATTCAACTCTATCTTGATAGATTTGATGGTCACAAGATCCCCCTCCCTTTACTTAACTCCTCTAAAGGCACTAGCACTTTAACTGGAAGGTTTGCCTCCCATATCCTGAAGCATACCTTTGTTGCTTCATCATGGTTCTCTGTGTCTCTTGTGTGTATCAAAACTTTCTCCAACGGTAACCGTGGAATCTCATACTTGTAAAAGTCATCAACAGAATTATCTATGCCATCAATTACCATCAAATCATCACATAAAGAAAGAAGTTTAAGAGAATTGAAAATCGAGAAATTGAGAGTCTCATCATTGACTATCAATAAAAACTTCCCCTTTAACTCATCCATGAGTATCCTGCTAGCTGCTAAGAATAGCCTCACAAAAATCAACGACATGTTTCGTCATTGCCCATGTCTAGTATGCTAAAATCCGCTAGCAGATAACACTTATCTACTTTGACGGGAATATCCTCAATGATACCTTCATGGTATTTGATACTTATATCAACTAGTTAGAGAGAGACATTAGTTGGCATAGGTTCTCGGCCGTTCAATTTCTTTAAAATTGATAATGGCAACAAGTTAATAGACGTACACAAGTCACGTCACGCATTTTCAAAATGCATTCCCCCAATTGTGCAAGGAATGGAAAACGAACTAGGATCCTTCATTTTGGGAGTAACTTCATTAGGATTATGACAGTACACTCTTTAGTTAAGCATAAGATCTCATCTCCCAAGAATTTCCTTTTGATTGGAAATTGTTGCTTCATGAACTCTTGTAGATAGTTAAGTTTTGTATAAGAGACAGGGCAAATATGCTTTATGTCCAGTTTGTTTGAAGATTTCTACTCACCTCTTGAACTTCCTCTTTTGATTATTGCCCTTAAGCCTATTAGAGAATGGGACCTTAACATAGCTGGCTCTACAAGTATATCTCCTAAAAGCCCTCCTAGTTGAGATTTTATATTTTTCCTGTAGTTTGCAGCTTCGCTCAATTTCCACATCCTTTCCAACTTCATTCTGATATGTTAAATATCTTTTACAAATTTATAACTACCTAACTCTACTAATAACTACATAATGCATCACAAATATACGGGGTCAATAGTATATACCAGAAGTAGGGGTCGAACCCACAAGGATTGGTTAAAAAGTACCGATTATTCAGCTAGAATGCTATTTGAACAATCACAATGCATGAGAGATTTACATAACTAGAATTAAAGATTTAACTAAAGAAAATAATGGATTAGGGTTAACACTAGCCAATCCCCGATTTTGATTAATTCATTTAATTAACTGGTCCAATTATAATACAAGGAATTTCAATTCTCAATTATAAACCCAACTCCGATAATTTGTGCAATTGAGTCTTATCAAATTAATTAACTAGGGGTAGATTTCTCCATGTCCTATATTAATAGGTCAACACAAGTCCTATCTGTATAGAATTATCATGAACTAACTAATGAATACGGAAACTTTGATCGCGAATTAAATTAATCGAACAATCAAAATGTGTCTATGGCGGGGGATCAACTTCCTTATCATCTCAACCAACCTATCCAAAACAAGAGTTTGGAAATTTCTTGATTCGCCAATTTGTGCTAATTATTTACCCAATCTTTATGATTATTCTAATTGATGATCAAGTTAATCATTACCCAAAGGAATTGGCATCATCCAACCTTAATCTATGCTATTTAAAACATGAATGAAAGGAATAATGCAAAAGAAAACATTGAACGCAAGTAAACTAGTTTAAATATTAATATAAGAAAATAAATAAAGAAAGGATTGATTGAAGGAATAAATAACAATAAAACTAGAATCAAATAACATAAGAACTATCTAAAGAGGTTTAAGAAAAAATCTCTAATAAAGAATCCCAAGTTCTTGGTCCAAGGTTGTCAATCTTGAACCTCCTCTTCAACTCTTCTTAAAAAAGAGAGAAAACCTAGTCTACTCTTGTAATGGCCGAAAGAAACTAAAAGAAAAAATGTGATCTTACAGTCCTAAAGACGCTTATTTATAGTTTCTAAAAGTTACAAGTGTAGATCTCTAAACAAGCTTCGAAACACACTTAAATGGGCCCAAAACTAAAACCCGAAACTCTAAAAATTATCAAAATCGTGTAACAGCATCAATCCAACCACACAGACTGTGATAATGCTTCGGTCCCAATCACAATCTATGATTGATTTTGCCTTTTTTGAGGCAATTTTAGAGTTTCGATGTTTTAAGGTTTCTAAGAGACTGTGCTCCTATAAAATCTAGATGTGTAAGAGAATTGACACACCGTTTATTCCTACATGGCTATAGAACAAAAAATGTCTTTTAATATCTATAATTCAACTAAAAAATAACACTTAAACAGGTCCTTATACAAGAAGATGTCTCAAAAATACGACAGTTTAGATGTCAGGTATAAGATTTAGGAGGAATTAGGTAAAGAACCTGAACATGACCCCCCCTAGGACACTGTCTCTTATACACATCTAGATGTGTATAAGAACATTAAATAAACACTAAATATTACTAAACTAAATGTATGTTTAACATGTACATCTAAGAAAATGCAGTTGAAGCTATTAAAAAGCGTCGAAACTAGTGCAAAAATCATACAAGAAAGAGCAAGAATAGCCCTAATTCTTAGGGTTATCAACACCCCCCAACTTATGGTTTTGCTTGTCCCAAGCACACAAAACAAACAAAGCAAAAGAGAAAAGACAAACATGACTACACACGAACAAAGGAATGGCGATACTAAAATTGGATTGAAGTAATTGACTAATAAACACAGTCCAAAATCCAACCAACTACATAAAACTCACATCACACAAGTACACAACCCAAAACAACCACACGAATCCACGTCAAGAAGACCTTCTGAAAAGACAAATTCAAGAACTCAAATTAACTAATATTGGCCCCATCACACAAAATACTTTGATATTAGACTTCCCACAATCAACCTGAAAATTCTCGAGATCAAGACCTTATAACCATCAATAGGCAGAAAGAGATCAGTAAAGCCTTAGAATGATAAGCAAACAAATATAACACAATAGCAAAGCATCAAAGAACCATTAAAATTGTGTAACTCAAAATGGCAACACAACCTTTCATAATTCCTTTATGACCACCTTTTAGTTGGCTCATTTTTTATTTTCTTTTCCAAAGAAAAAACAATATGAGCGTTTTAATGATAGCTTTCATGAGTTTTTATTTTTACCATGCATTTAACAATGCAACATAAAGTATGCTTCATTTTATCATTTAGAGCTGTATAAGAGACAGGAATAAGCAAAAAAAATAAAATGTGGCACTTGTAGACTTAAACAACTAAGGTCCCATTCCTGTCTCTCCCATTCATCTAGTACACATATGCAACAATCAAATGACTACCTCATATCAACTCCATCCCTATTGAAAAATCATAAGGAAATGATCTCGAACAACCATCAAATAAAATAATTTTACATAATTCCTCTCCAATATCATTCAGTTCAAAATTATATATTCATGAAAACACAATTTGATAGAAATCTGAGTTACCACCGATTTAAGAAAAATAATGGGACATGGGATCATGTAGTTCAAAAATACTAGGTTACTATATCATTGACAATTAACATCAAGCCAGATAATAATATGTCATTCTACCATAATGTCACAAAATAGTTATCACAAAATACAAAAACCAGAATTGATCTTATACCTATACTTGAATAACCAAAATTTTCTTTTACATGAGGATTAAAATCCTTACAAGTGAATATGAATACCACTGAGTAATAAATATTCAACTTTGAAACCTGGTTTCACTCCTAATCATAAAATTTATCAACAACGTACTCCTAACATTACTAAGAAAATGAGCTAGTTTACAAGGATCATACAAATGCAAGGTGAGTCCTCGAAATTGATTTTCCTTTTCCAACTTATTACATGGCTGCACGAAGTAGGGATTATTGGGACTTCACGTGATTCAAACAATTGAAAAGTAAAATAAACATAGGTGTAACATGGTTTAAAATAGTGCAAAGTTCATTTATATGCCCAACTCAACCCTCCAACTTCACTTAGCAACAATAATTATCTAGAAAAGTACTCAACAACCAAGACTAATACAAATCTATAATTAGTATTCATATACTATTCTCATCGAACTACTCAACTAGCAAAGATAATGTATAAAAAATTAGAAATTCTATAACCGAAGAAATGGTAAAACAAGTTCAAGGTCAATTGAGAATTCCTTGACAACCACGATTCATCAAGTAAGCATATAATCCATCACCATTAGCTAAATTAGACTACTTTGTCCTCGTGTAAAAAAATATTATCCAACCATAATAAAAAATAGTTCACAACATCAAACACATAAACATAACTAATCATGAGGCTTCAAGCCTTTATTACACCACAGGGTTCTTAAACTAAAGCATATAAATAATTTAAACAACATAAAAGCGAAATTAAAAGAAAAACTCCTCTAGTAAAGCCAAGGAAGCTTGCCAAGAATGTTGTATTCCTTACTCAACTATCTATATTGTATAGCACATCTGAAGTTCCTAAGGACAAGTCAAACTCTAGCATATTTAATCGCCATATCCCTAGTCATTCTAGTAGATACCCCACATTTTTCATTCAATACACCGGATGGAACCTTTATGGACCGTGTGATAAGGTGATGTAAGCAATTCTTTGCCTCATCTTCATGGCCCATGCTCGATGACCTGGTCATCTCAAAATTATCCTCAAGGTGACCATCCTCCCCTTCATTTGTGATTGGTGTAGGAGCCCCTTGAACTTCACCCACCAACTTACTTGTGAGTTTAGCAAGTTGGTCAGATAATCACTTTATGGATTCATCGTGGAGCTTTAAAGATTCATCCTGGCACTCAAAGGTCCTCGTTAACTCCTCTATATAGGAAATTATCTTCTTTTCCAATCTTGCAAATAGAATATTCTTCTTGGGTTGGTGGTGGTTGAGTACAGTCACAACCAATCAATCAAGTGTCTCCTTAAATACCATTCTCTCTAAACTGGCATTGTCCTATAAGGGATGGTGAGTAATAATTGTTCATGTAAGCTTCTTCACCTTACCCTTCCATAGTGTTTGGTTAGTTATGGAAGTTCTCTTGTGTTGCATTCATCAGTATGGACCGTGGATATTCACTCATACAAAGGAGTTTAGTGATTGAACGTGGCTCTTGAGGTGTAGGAAAAGAATAAGGATAATCTTGTTTAGTTTTTTAGTGTTTATTTAGATGTTATTTAAGTTATATTTATGTGCGCGTGTGTTTGAGACTTATTCACAATCCAATTTAGCATGGTTACTTGCAAAAGAATTACAATATAAAGCACTAGAAGAAATTGAATTAGCACGAAAGTTACTTATTTGTTCTTCTACAACTACTAATTGGATTGACATATCATGATAACTAATCCTGAGTGTTTACAAAACGTCATAAGAACCATACTTATTGGTCTTGCCCCCATAATCACAAGGATGATAATATCCTTGCCATGATCAATTCCAATTCATGTCATGCATGTTCGTTTAAGATCGACACGAAAACTAGCACTAACACAAATGCACACGATAAATAAAAATGGGAGAGTTTTAACTAGTAGCTAGACTAAACTATCCACTTAAAGAGAAAATCTTTTTGGTTTTTTCAATAAAAGAACACAAATCATGAAAAGTAAAATCTGCTTTGGTTTTTTTTTTTAAAATATTGAGAACACACAAAGACACTAGCACAAATAAAACACAATTTAAACTTCAAAGTAGTATTCTTGCCAAATTATACCAATATTGTCAAAGACCCAATCCCTGGAAATGGGACTAAAAATGTGATACGTTAAATATATAGTTATAAAATTATAATTATCTAACTCCACTATTAACTAGATAACGCACCACAAGTGTACAGAGTCAAATAGCAGAAGTAGGGGTCGAACTTATAAGGATTGATTTAACAAGTACTAATTATTTGGTTAGATCACTATTTGGATAATCAACAACGGAGAAAATATTTAATTAAACTAGAATTAAAGACTTCAACTAATGAAAACAATGGATTAAGGTTAACACTAGCCAATCTTCAGTTTCTATTAATTCATTCAAGTAATTTGTCCAATTATACAGCATGAAAGTTCATTTCCCAATTATCAACCCAACCTCAATTCCTTGCGCAATTGGGTCTCATCAAATTATGCATTACCTAGGGGTAGATTTCTCTATGTCCTAGATTAATCAATTCGAATCCTATCTGTATTGAATTATCTTGAACTAATTAACTTATCCGGCCACTTTGATCACGAATTAAATTAATAAAACAATCAACAAGGTTCTATGATAGGGGGTCAACTTCTATATCACCTCAGTCAAGCTATCCGAAACAAGAGTTTGCAAAGTTCTTGATTCGACAATTCATGCCACTTATTACCCAATTGTTATGATTATTCCAATTGATGATAAAGTTAAACTTTACCCAAAGAATTGTCATCATTCAACCTTAATCCATGTCTATTTAATACATGAAGAAACAAATAATGCAAAAGAAAACATTGAAAGCAAGTAAACTAGTCTAAACATTAACTAAGAAAGTAAATAAAGAAAGCATTGATTGAAGCCAAGAGATAAAAAACAATAAAACAGGAATTAAATAACATAAAAATCATCTAAAAGGTTTAAGAAAATTTCTCTAATGAAGAATTACAAGTTCTTGGTCCAAGGTTATCAATCTTGAACCTCGTCTTCAACTCTTCTTGGAAAAGAGAGAAAACCCATGTCTAATCTTGCAACCCTTGAAGGGGATTGAAAGAAAAAAAAAACATGATTTTGAGGTATAAGGATCTAAATAAGTTTCGAAATGCACTATTACAGGCTTAAAATAGAAATCCTGAACTCTAAAAATCATCAAAATCGCTTAGCAGGGTCAAACTAACCGCAATTTGCAATTGTCTATTGCAAACTGTGATAATGCTTTTGTCCCAATAACACTCTGTGATTGATTTTGCCTTGTCAGTCATAGTCTGTGATTGCTTTTTGGCAATTTCATACGATTTTGGAATTTTGCCTCTAAAAACTTCATCTGATGTCTGATTGACGTATTGTTTATTTTTACATGATCGTAGAACAAAAACACACATTAATATCTAATATCTGACTCAAAAATAACACTTAACCATGACTAAAACAATAAACAAATGACAAACAAGATTGTCTCTAAGAATACTAATTCCAAAAAGAATTAGGTAAACAATATAAATACAACCCTAAACACATGCACACATAAATGTATGTTAAATAACATTATACAAACACTAAAACACTATACTAAACAAAAAATGTAAAGTCTCTAAAAACGACAAAACCATTGAAAAAGTCATACGAAAAATAGTAGGAATAACCCTAATTTCTTAGGCTTATCACATTCCCCTTTTCATCTTTCTCATCCCTCTCCTCAACTAGTTTGTGCTCAAGCACCTTTTCACTCCTCAATGTGATAGCTTTTTTTGCTCTCTTGGATTAGGAATGCCATCACTTGAAAGTACTCCTGGTAAATGTTTAGCTATATTCCTCACTACCTGGCCCTTTTGATTTTCTAGGTTTCTAATTGCAGCATCCTGGCTCTTCAATTTTTCTATACCTGAATTGAATGAACTGCATAAAAGTCTTTTCTTGCTTATTCTCCTTTTTTGGCTATGCTACAAATATATGTGACAGATTCTACCAGCATATGGTTATGGTTACTGCTGGAAAAGAGGTCTATAATTTGAACCATGTGGCTAGTTATGAGTTTAATTTTGCTAATTTCCTAATGATAAGTTTGGATGATTTTTCCGAGTCAAATTGTAGGCGTTGCCATACTAATTATTTTGGGGTCTAAAATAATTCTGGTCCCTGAGTAATTCACCTGCTCACGGCCTGTAAAAAGAGGAAAAGAATGTGTTGGAGCACTACATTGGCCATTTGGGTGAACACCTGAACAAAAATTCCAAATAAGTGGCCGTGGTATGACCACAACATTGACTTTCATCCCTTCAATTTGTTTTGTCAAAGTCTCCATTTGTCCCGCCAGTTAATTCAATCACTAAACTCCTTTGTTTTTGGGCTTGTGCTGTAGAGGATTTGAAGTAATTCTTGGACATCTTGTGCAAAAGTTTCTGTGCCTCTCTAATGTCTTGTTCAACATGAGTTACCCATTGGCTAATGAATCAACAGACTCACATGTTTATTAAAATAACCCTAGCAAGATTGTAGAAGGTCTCCATCTGCATCCATAAAAATAATCTGTGATGTGGGCACTTGCTCAAGAGATCATTGTACCTCTCCCAAGGCTCGCTAAGATTCTCACCATATTGTTAGTTGAAAGATGTAATATCATTTCTTAGCTTGAGGGTGAGAAGTACTTTGACATGAATAATTGGGCTAGACTATCCCAAGTGGTGAATGATCCTTGTTTGTAACTCTGCAGCCAAAGTTTAGCTTTATCCCTCAATGATTTAGTTCTCAGTATTCAACCCTAAAAACATCATGTGTTGGTATAGCATGGCTATGAGACCAAATTTGATCTCAAAATTGTTGGCTTATAATAGGGGTGACACAATACTTGCTTGAGACCCTCCTAACGGTCGATTGTTCCTTACTGGTGTGTACTGACCATTGTCCCCAAATTCACCATTAATTCCATTGTTTCCCATATTCTTATTTTCCAGTGATATTACTGGTTGGTTAGGAATCCTTTCATTAGCCATACTAAGATGATTTTACATGCTGTTGTTACTATTGTGTTAATATCCTTGAGTGCATAAGAATTCTTTCAAACTCTAGATCAAATTTGGTAAGAGTTTGTTATGATCTATGCATAAACTATAAAATACAAGGAAACAATTACGTGCACCAATATATATGGCAAAATAACTAGTGAAAAAATTAATGGAGAAACAACACAGACTTATAAAATTAAATGAACAACAACAAAACTAAAGCCTAAATTAGGAATCATCTTAACGTCTCAATATTGCCTAAAGTAATGTCCACAGCGGTGCCAATTGCTGTCTCTTATACACATCTAGATGTGTATAAGAGACAGTATGTACTACATTGATAGGTCATGCACTGCACCTATCCTTATTCATTCTAGGATCATTGTATAACATGACTGCATACTAAGTAGTGAAATAGTGAGCTAATGTCTATCTAGACAATCACAACGGGATTTTTTGGATTTTTTTATAACAAAACTCAAAATAAAATTACTCTTATGGAGATTAAAGAGTGAAAAAATAATACAAAGTATTAAAAAGAGTGTTTCAAATAGTGGCTAATTGGGTTAGATACTAGACTAGCAATTTCTAGTGATCGTTCAAAGGTAAGATCAATTGGTCCAATTATATTACATGGAAGTTCAATTCCCAATATCAATCCAACCACGATTCCTCACATAATTGTGTCCTATCAAATTAATTACTAGGGGTAGATTCCTTTGTGTCCTAGATTAATTAACACAAGTTCTTTTTATTTGGAATTATGACAAACTGATCAATTAATCCGGCCACTTTGATTCCGAATTAAATTAATCTTACAATTAAAGCGTGTCCATGGCGGTGGATCAGCTTTCGTATCACTAACAGCAAATGGTCTTCAACCTCTAGCACTCTACACATTATCCAAGCATAATTAAAAATAGTTATCAATATAAAAACATATAAACCGAGCTAATCTTGAGGCTTCAAACCTTTATGAAACAATTGGATTCTTAAATTAAGGTATATATAAAGCATAAATAAAAGCAGAATTAAAAGAAAAACTATCCTAATAAAGACAAGGAGGCTTGCTGAGAATGTTGTAGTCCTTATTCAACTGTCTGCATTGGACAGAATATCAAAGTTCCTAAGGACAGGTGAAACTCCAAAATATGTAGTAATCGTATCCCTAAATCCTTCTAGTAGATACCTTATATCTTCCACTCCTAAGCCAACTTCATCAACACACCGGATGGCACCTCTACGAAATGCGTTATAGGGTGATGTAAGCATTCCTTTGATTCATTTTCATTGCTCATGCTTCATGACCTGATCATCCCTAAATTACCCTAAAGTTTTCCAGCTTTCCTTTCAACTGGGATCGATGTAGAAGTCCTTTAAGCTTCACTCACTAACTTACTTGCAAGTTTGGCAAGTTGGTTAAATAATCTCTTTATGGATTCAACTTGGCACTTTAACAATTCATCTTGGCACTTTATGGGTGCATCCTGACACTCAAAAGTGCTCATTATGTCTCTTATACACTCCTCGATATAGGCAATCACCTTTCTTTCCAATCTTGCAATAGCATCTTCTTCTTGAGTGGAAAGCAGCGGTTGAGTGTAGTCATAACCATAACAATCATAAGTGTCTCCATGAATGCCATTCTTCCCTAACAGGCATTGTCCCATAGGTAAGGATGAGTAGTAGTCGTTCACATAAGCTTGTTCACAATACACTTCCACAATATTTTTTTTGTCATGGAAGTTTCATTAGGTAACATTCATTGTGGACCATGGGTATGAACTAAGCGGCTCCATTTTTCATACATTAACTCTTGAGATGTAGGGAAAAAAATAAATGGTAGCTTGAAAGGTAATTTGGATGGTCAGATCATCCCATTTGACAATCACGAGGGTAGCGATCGTATAGGTATATACATTCCTTATTAGCATGGTTACCTGCAAAAGAATCACAATACAAACTATTATAAGGAATTGAAATAGCACGTGAGTCTGTTGATTCAAGATGTGTCTCTTATACACATCATATATGTGTCAAAAAACTAACCAATACTGAGTGCATCAAAACATCATAAGAATCATACGTTGGTTATGCCTCTATAATCACAAGGATGATAGTATCCTTAGCATGATTGATTCCAATTCATTCCTTGCATGATCTTATAAAACCAACAAAGAAACAAAACATTAAAACAAGTACTTAAGACAACACAAAAAGGAAAAATGGGTTGATTCAGAGTAGTAGTTACCTAAGCTATCCACTAAAAAAAGAAAATCTTTTTCATTTTTTTAATAAAAGAAACAGAAATCACGAAAAAGGAAAATCTTTTTAGTTTTTTGAAATATTGAGAACAGAGATTGAATGTACAAGGATTGGTTTAGCAAGTATCAGTTATTTGGTATGAACGCTATTTGAAGAATCGGCACTCTAGAATGATATAACTAAACTGAACTAAAATTAAAGACTTTGTCTCTTAATAAAAACGATGGATTAGAGTTAAAACTAGCCAATTCTTGATTTTGATTAATTCAAGCAATTAACTTGGTCCAATTATATTTCATGAAAGTTCAATTCCCATATGTCAATTATGGACATCTAGATTTTTTGCATTCAACTCGTTCCTGGAAGATAGGGGTCGAGACCTCTCTATCCTGGTTGAATTAATTTGAGTTATCTATATGGAATTCTCTTGTGAACAAATTAATTAATCCCACCGCCTTGATCTCAGATTAATTAACCAAATAATCTTGTTGGCCCCAAAAGCAACCTAAGAGGGGGGGTGAATTAGGTTATCTCTAAAGACAAACCTTTTTTCTGTGCTTAATAGAAATTTAAACTTTGTGCACCAAATGAAAACTTAAGCACAAATGAATACAATAGATATTCAACAGTTTAAGCTTAAAGAACAAATAAGAATAATGAGATTAAGAGAATCAAACCAAACTCCCTAGCTTCTCAAGCTTGGAGCTTGGAATTACAAAGAGCTTCTCACAAGGCAACTACCAAGTTCACAACTTGAAGTTCAGCCCCTAAAAGTCTCTTCAAATTGTAGGTGAGACAATAACCTCTTGTACACAAATGAGGATCACTCTTGCTCACACTAATTCCCTTTAGTTGAGCCAAGAGTTTTACACTCATAACCTCTCTTTGTTACAATTGTTATCTCTCCACTCTTACACTTGAAGAACTTTTACACTTCTAAGCTCTTTTCACACTACCTACACTATTACAACACTTGTACCCACTATTTCTCCCAAATAGCTCAAGAATTGTTTGTAATCAATGTAGAAGTCTTTTTTATATTAAATTAGACCTAGGGGTATTTATAGTTGCCAAATATCAGTTTCCAACAACTTCCCAACGGCTATTTTCTGTTTACTGGAAAACTAGCCGTTGGACCTTTTGGACGGCCGATGCAGCAGGAGTGCGTCCGAACAAACTAGCTGTTGGACCGTTCGGACGGCCTGCTGAACCTTGCATCCGACATGCGTCCGTTCTCGAGGGCATCCGTTCGGACGTCAGTGCGTCCGAACATGCGTCCGATCAAGCAAAAGCCTGGAATACGAACAGACGTTGTTAGATTCCGAGGCTTGCTTCAATTTCTTTGTGTCGGACGATTACCATCGTCCGAAGCTCTTGTGGTTGTCTTTTGTTCGGACGATCATTTGCGTCCGAACCTACCTATTTTTCTACATACTTGTTTATCAAACTTTTAGTATGATTTGTTTCATCATCAAAACATGATTAACATAACTGGGGTTCAACAAATCTAACATGGGTCTATGACAGAAGTTCAATAACCATATCCCCTTGGCCAACCTAACCAAAACTAAAGTTAGCTACTTTTTAGAATTGTCAATTTGTGTTAATTATTACCTAATTTTTATGATTATTCCAATTGATGACCAAATTAATCATTACCCAATGGAATTGGAATCATCCAACCTTAATCCATACTAATTAAAATATAATTGAGAGCATAAATACGAAAGAAAATAGGGTAAATTATCGTAAACCTCCATGTGCTATTGCCATCCGACCCATAACCCTCATGTGTTTTGGAAATATAGTTTAAACCCCCATGTGGTCTGGACAAATGGTAAAGTGGACGGAAATCATCCAAATTAACGGAAATTGAAAAGCATGCACTCCAAAGCGAGTGTTTAATGAAAAAGTATAATTTTTCCTCAAAAAGCTTAGGATAAATTTTCTTAAATCCCCATGTAGTATACATCTTGGACTCATAACCCCTACATGTTATTTGTAAATGTACCCTAAATCCCCATGTAGTTAGGACTAAATGGTAAAGCAAACATAAATCATCGAAACTAATCATATTTACTATACACGCGCTCCTATTCCTAGTTGTTGCCTTAAAATTCCTTTTTCCTCCCAAAAAATTTACAATTGTTTTCCCAACCTACCCTTATTGTTATTTACATAAACTTATTTTCAAATTTGCTACACTTATCTATAATTTACAACCAAAAGCACAACTAGAATATGCATAAGGTATTTTTCCATAATTTTTTTCTTTTGTTTTCGTGCATTAATTTATATAGATTTTTTAATTATAATATTAAAATAATATCATTTTCTTCATTTTTAATCATGCAAATTGAAAGCTACAATTGTAGAAAATAGGGAGAAATAAATTATCTGTAAATTTTGATATTAAATTACATACTGGGTAAAAGTATTATTTCAAAAACTATGATTTTGGATGATTTTTGTCTGTTTTATCATTAGTCCAGACCACATGGGGGTTTAGGGTATTTTTCCATAATATATCGGGGTTATGGGTTCGAGAGTCATACCATATGGGAGTTTGCAGTAATTTAATCTAATTTAAATATAGGGTAAGAACGTAATTTCAACGAAAATCGTTACTTTGGATAATTCTGTGCACTTTACTATTTACTCTAGACCACATGGTAGTTTAAGGTATGTTTTCAAAATGCATAGAGGTTATGGGTCAAATGGCCATACCACATCGGGTTTAGGGTAATTTACCCAAGAAAATATTAAAAGCATGTAAACTAATCTAAACATTAATCTAAGAAAGCAATTAAAGAAATTGGTGATTGAAAGTGAAAAATTAAAGAACAATAAAACAAGATTTAAAGATTTAATCAAGATGTGTATAAGAGAAAAATAACACCTTCTTGGTCAAAGGTTGTCAAGCTTGAACCTGCTCTTCAACACTTCGTGAAAAAGTAATAAAACCTTAATCTGATTTGCAGCCCCCCAATTGGGAAACTAAATCAGAACATGAATTTGAGGTCCTAAACACCCTTATGTATAGTTTTTCAGAGTTAGAAAGTGTTAGATTCTGAATAAGTTTCGAAACACACTATTACAAGCCCAAAACACTTGGAACTCTAAAAATCGTCAAAATCACTTAACATCTCATCCCAGCCGACCCAACTGTAGTCTGCAGTTGATTTGCCTTGATTCTCCCACAGAATTGAGGCATCATTCTGCCCAATGTGCATTCTACGGCTAATGTACCTTGGGTCACTCACAGTCTATGAGTGGCCTTTCACAACTTAATGATGTTTTGCCATTTTGCCCCTTTTAAAATCCTCATCTAGTGTCTGATTGACGCACCATTTGTTCCTACATGACCGTACAAAAAACGCACATTAATACTTATACTTTAACTCAAAAACAACACTTTAACCCTGACTAAAACTCAAATAAAATATAAACAAGAACGCACGAAGACTTCTAATTCCTGGAGGAATTAGGTAAATAACCTAAACACAATGTTAAACACATACACACATAAATATAAGTTAAATAAAATTAAATAAATATTTAAACAATATACTAAACATATATTAACACATAAGAACGGAAATGCACCAAAAAGAACACTTAACACCTATATGCGCTGAAACTAATGCAAAAGTATAATGAAAAAAAAAAGTAGGAATAACCCTAATTCCTTGGGGTTATTGGCTTGACTTCTCATTGAATCATTTATCTTCCAGGAAAAATGCAAAAAATCTCTTGTCCATACTTCCACCCATATACGGCTAATAACCCTAGGAAATTTTGGTTAGTCATGTTTTTTTCCAATACTATTCTTGCACTTGTTTATGTGATTTTAGAGTTTATGTGTGTGTTTTCATTCATTTCTATTTATGTGTTAATATATGTTTAATGTATTTTTTTTAGTGCTTATCTGATCTTATTTTACTCATATAAATGTGTGTATGTGTTTAGAATTGAATTTAGGTTGTTTGCCTAAATCCTCCTGGGATTGGAGTTCATGCGTGTTTTATTTGTCTATGGTTTCTAGTTTTTGTGAGTGTTTGGTTTAACTTTTATGATCCATATTATTGATATTAACATGCATTTTTGTTCAAGGATCATGTGAAAAAAGGTACATCAATCAGACGTCAAATGGAGACTTTAGAAGCAAAACAGCAAAACTGTACAAAGTTGTCAAGGAGTTTGCCAGGGTGAACTCATATCCTTGCTGTGTCCAACCCTGGTAGAAGGTTTTCTTGCCACGGCAAAGGGAAAACCTCGCTGTGGCGAGCCAATATCGAGCTTGTTGTTTGGGCTATTTTTCATGGCCATAAACATGTTCTTTTGCTCTCATACCCTAGACCAATTATAGATATATGTTTTTAGAATGTTTACACATCCATTGTTACTGTTGCCGTGGCAAGAAAACCTTCTACCAGGGTTGGACACAGCTTATACACATCTCTTAAAAGAATCAACCTTCACTAATTGAAACCAAAACAATCCATGAAAAAATTCAATTTGAGTAGTAGCGCTTTTTGACGCTTCTTACTTGCTTTAATGATTAATTACATAGTTTCTAGGGTTTACAAGGCTTTTTCCTCTTCCAATTCAATGCTTTCTTTAATTGTTTTCATAGACTAATGAGTATAGTTGTTTACATACTTTCAATAGAATTATTTTTAGTTTAACTAATCTTTTCCATTATTGTTTCTTCAAATAGCATTTGAGTCAAAGAACCGGTACTTGCTAAACCAATCCTTGTGGGTTCTTCACCCGTACTTCTACTTATACTAGTGGATCACATATCAAGTTCTTGGAACCGTTGCAATGGTTTTTGTCTTTACCAATGTTGATATAATTTGGCAAGAATTTGACTTTGAAGTATAAATTGAGTATTTATTGTGTGTTCTCAAATTTTGGATAACCAAGAAAACTTTCATTTTTCGTGGTTTGTGTCTCTTTTATTGAAAAATCTAGAAAGATTTTCTCTTTTTAGTGGATAATTTTGGCTAGTAACTAGTCTAAACTCTTCCAATTTTTCTTTTTTGTGTACTTTTGTGTTAGTACTTATTTTTGTGTCAGTCTTATAAGAACATGCAAGACACGAATTGGAATCAATCATGCCAAGGATGTCATTTCCTTTTGATTATGGAGGCATGACCATGAGCATGTTTCTTATAATTATCTTCCGTACCCTTATAATTATCAAATGGGATGGTCTAACCACCCAAATTTGTTTTCAAGCTACCAAAATTATCCCTATTCTAGCCCTACAGATAGAGCCTTTATATGAACACAGAGAGACCTAATATGGCTGTGAATACACTCAACCACCATTTCCAACCAAAGGAGAAAAGAATGCAAGATTGGAGTCAATGATGATGATCGTCATGAAACAATCAACTTGTCATCTATAATGCTTTCAAACTCAACTTGATGAAATGGCACAAATGATGGAAGGAACTATTCAAGATACTCACATGATGCAACCAAACACAAGAGAATGGTTTGGTGAAGTCAAATAATATTCACCTACACCTAAGGATGAATGCAAGTTTGGAAAGTATAGCCATCATGGTGAATTATTTGCATTGGTTGACTTGTGAATGTGCTCAAGCCAACTATGAAGAACTTCTTACAGCAAATTTTGCACCAACCCTGGTTATATTACACCATGTGAGAACATTCACCTACCCAAGCAACCCATGAAAATGACAAGGCAAGATTGGAGAAGATGATGAAGACCTTTATGGAGATTTAAACCAAATCCATGAAGAAACTAGAAGACCAACACGCCGAGCTTGCAAGAATGATAGGTGCTGAAGACTGAATGACTCCAACACTTCAACAAATTTAGTAAAATTGAAACTTTGAAGACCAAGGTTATATGGTTAAGTCATTGAGCATGTACAACAAAGAGGAACTACAAGAATGCTCTAATCTCATGACCATTATATACAAGAAGTGCCTTATAGAGTCTACATGGATAAAAAGCCATCTCAAGAGATACAAGAAGAAGAAAGATACTTTCTAGATAGAGATGGGGAAAAGATGATGAATATATATGTAGGAGTTTTACATGCCCTTGGGAACTCCGTATCCACGATGCAATGGAGCACATTTACCAGGATTTCGACATCATTCGAAAGCCTGCTTGATTTTACTAGGAGAGTCTCTCTTTTAATTCTACTTTATTTTATTATATGTTTTTAGTTTATGAACTCATTGGGGTAATAAAACTTTATGCCTCGTGATTAGTTAAATTTTATGTGTTTTATGTTGTGAATTGTTACGTTTATCTTTGGATGAACTTGTTTGATAGATGACACCGACGATGGTGGCTTATGTTATTTCTAGTGATTGTAATTGTGATATGGAATATATAAATGAAGTTGAGCTTGTTTTACCAATTGGTTGTGGACATTTTAGTTGTGGGTACACTGTCTTTGCTATTCCTTGAGTAATTTGCTAAGAATTTTTATGAATGCTTGATATAGGCTAGGATAGTATTGGTTATTTAGTATTTTTGAGATTAATTATGTGCAAACATAAGTTGGGGGTATGAATTGGGCATTTGTAACTTTTGTTTTATGATAATCCTGTTACTCGTAGTTAATGGCCTTCAGTTGGTTGAAAAAAGAATAGTAATTTCTAGGACCCATGTCTTTCACTAAAGCTTGCACTGATATGATTCATTTAAAATTATTCATTACTAATAAGTATTTTGAGCTCATTGTTAATGAATTTCATAATTGAAAGTAAAAATTAAAGTTTTAAATTGAATTTTGATCATCTATTTGCATTCACATTTACTTGTATACATATTATTCCTCGAATTCTAACGTCAAATTCTAACACATAAAATGCTTAAAGGTTACCTCAAATTATAACTCAAATGTAGACCAAATTAAGTAAAAATTAACTCCATTCCCCAGAGTTATCAAAATATTACTAAAATGTTACTTTTAGTCTAACAGACATAAAAATACCAAATAACACTAACTCATAGAATAATACTAGTAAATCGAGTGAAACCTAGCAAACTACCATAGATTTTGTGGTAAAATAATTCAAAATAACTCTAGAGTTATCAACAATTTACTTGTGTTGATCAATCAATAGGTTTGCGGCCATTCCTTAATGTTACCTATTCTATTATATATACTTTTTGCATTGTTGCCATGTTTCATACTTCATTTTGTTCTTAAGGTAACGTAAAGTTCAAGCATAGTAAGAAGGACCATCTAGTTGGCAATACTTCTAGTTTAACCTTTTCCATTTATGCTCCTTTACCTAAATTCATTAAAACTTTTAATAATCAACTCTTTTTGCATCATATTATCATTTACATTTACTTAGAATCAACCATTATACTCGCAAAGAAGGTCACAATCTCAAAGTAATCTGAAGTAAAAAACTTACTGTATTTACTTCTACAACTCAAAACCAAAACAAACGAAAATATTCTCCTTGTTCTCTTCTTTTTCTTTCTTTTCTTTATTCTATATTCCACACTCTCTCTCTTCCCTTTTCTTTCCCAGTTCTTCTGTTCATAGATATCTCTTCTCTACATAATTAATAATTGACCGAAAAAAAAGGATTTTATTTTTAACATGTAATTTGTTTGTAATCTTTCGAATTCTAACTTGTTAGATAAAAAATAGGTACAATGAAATAAATATAATTCCATTTTGAGATTGGGTATCAGAAATTTTTCTTGAAATGTTATACTACTTATACATAATTTACATATTATTTTTAGTGTACAGTGAATGAATCTAAATATTTTATCATTTGATGCCATTTACAGGTTTGCATGTTACACTTGAAATATCAATTCTGTAAGTTCAAACAACTCGTAACTTAATAGATCAAAATTTTATACTTTTCCTACTTCAACCACAAATACTGTAATTTTGATCATAGCTTTTGTAAGTTATGAATTTATAAATTATTAATTTAGCGATTTAAGACTTCTTTTTATAGGATCATAAGATCCTTCGATGCAATTTTATCAATATCAAACTGAAACTAAATTGATTCAACTTGGCATTCTGATTTTGAAAACTATGCTAAAATCCCTGATTGTCATGCAAAAAAGAATCTTATCCAAGTGCATAGAAAAATTCAAAGACTATCCTAACTATGAATTCATGTCCTCTTAGTTACTACTATACCGTAAGTCATTAGGGGTGTTGTCATGTCACATGTAATCAAATCATATATTAATTGTGTTCCGGTGAAAAAAACTCCAATTCTAACACTATCTAATAGCTGTCTCTTAGTATTGTATCGTGTTTAACTTGTTTATTTTCGTGTCTTGTCATGTTTGACTTATTTAACCCGTTTACGTTTAATACAATACTAAATTAACCTAAAAAATACAATTAAGTAACATTTTTCCTATCAAGGTTTTATATGAGTATGAAAAGTTTCCTTCTTCAATTTTCAAAGTTATGGGCATATTAACAATCAAAATTTTGATATAAGGCTTCAAATAAAAATATCTTACTTTGTGTTGGTCCCAAATAGCACACCTAAGAGGGGGGTGAATTAGGTTGTATCTAAAAACAATCCTTTTAATGTGCTTAATGGAAATTCAAACTTTATGCAACAAATGAACACTTAAGCACAAATAATCACAAGTAGAGATTCAACAATTGAATCACAAAGAACCAATAAAAAGATTAAGATTAAGAAATGCAAACCAAACTCCCAAGCTTCTCGAGCTTGGAGTACATTCACAAAGAGCTTCTCTTAAGGCAACTACCAAGTTCTCAACTTGAAGTTCAGCCACTAAAAGTCTCTTCAAAGTAGGTGAAACAATAACCTCTTGCACACAAATGAGGATCACTCTTGCTCACAGCTAATTTCCTTTAGTTGAGCCAAGAGTTTTACACTCACAACCTCCCTTTGTTACAATTGTTATCTCTCCACTCTTACACTTGAAGAACTCTTACACTTCTAATCTCTAGAAAAAGGAAGAACCTACACTATTACAATACTTGTACCCAGTATCTTCTACACAAATAGCTCAAGAATTAAGAGTAAGCAATGTACAAGTACCTTACCATTTAATTCTCGAGCTATCTGGGTATTTATAGTTGCCCAAAAACTGCTTCCAACAACTTTCCAACGGCTATTTTCTGTTTACTGGAAAACTAGCCGTTGGACCTTTCGAACGGCCGCTGTAAACTTCTGCTTCCGACGCTGCGTCCATTCTCTAAGGGTATTCGTTCGGACGTCCGAGGATGCGTCTGAACATGCATCCAATCGAAGCAAAGTCTTTTGAAAATATGATCAGACGATGTTCTTCATCCGAGACTGCTTCAATATTCTTTGTGTTTGACGATTACCATCGTCCGAAGATTTGTCTTTCAGACAGAATAATTTATGTTAATATCTTTGATAACTAAAAGGAATAGAGTATTTCTATAGAAAATAAATCACAGTGAAATTATTAAAGGAGCCAATATAATTTTATAACAATCTCATATAATCTAATAGTTTTATCACACACAACACCATAAACTTGTCGAACATGTTCGCCTATTTATTCTCGTATTTATCAATTTATTCTTAGGGGGAGCTTTAACTGCATTATTCTTTTTATGTTTTGATAATGCCAAAGGGGGAGAAATAATGGACTAATGGACAAATTCTCTTGTGTAGTTTTTTGAATTGTCCAATTGATTTGTCATCATCAAAAAGGGGGAGATTGAAGAACCCCTTAAAGAACAAATAAGAATGCATCGGCCGTCCGAAAGGTCCAACGGCTAGTTTTCCAGTAGACAGAAAATAGCCGTTGGGAAGTTGTTGAAAGCAGATATTTGGCAACTATAAATACCCCAAGGTCTGAATTAAGTAAAACAGAAGACTACATTCAATACAAACACTTGTAAGAGCTATTTGAGGAGAAATAGGCTAAAATATTGTGGGTTGTATTGGTTTGAGAAGTCTAGCTTTCTTGGCTCAACTAGTGGGAATTAGTGTGAGCAAGAATAGACTAGTGAGTGATCTTCAAGTGTAAGAGTGGAGGGATAACAAGTGTACAAAAGTGAGGTTGTAGTGTAAAACCCTTTGGCTCAACTAGAGGAACTTAGTTGGTGCAAGGGTGAGCCTACTTTGTGTACAAGAAGGTTATTGCCTCACCTTCTTTGAAGAGGCACTACTAGTGCATGTACTCCAAGCTTGAGAAGCTTGGGAGTTTGGTTTAATATTCTTTATCTCATTCTTATTTGTTCTTTAATTACACATCTTGAATATCTATTATATTCATTTGTGCTTAAGTATTCATTTGTTGCATAAAGTTTGAATTTCTATTAAGCACTTAAAAAAAGGTTTGTCTTTAGAGATAACCTAATTCACCCCCCCATACACATGTAGATCTTAGGTTGCTTTTGGGGCCAACAATTGGTATCAGAGCATTGGTCTCTTTATTTTTGCTTAAACTGCATTAGAGTAAAGATCATGGCAACCAATAATACTTTGTTTTTAGAGGGGCAAGCTATCACTAGACCTCCCATGTTTAATGGCATTAATTTAGTTTTTTGCTCAAATAGAATGAAAATTTTTGTTCAATCTATTAATATTGAATTATGGTATATTATTTATGAAGGTCCTATTGAGGCAAATATTTTTGATGAAAATACTCATAGATTAAGGCCTAAAACCAGATTTGAGTTAAATGCACAAGATAAAATAAATTTATCTTTAAATGCTAAAGCTATTAATATTTTGTATGATCCTTTGGATGCAGATGAGTTTTCTAAAGTAAAAGGTTGCATATCGGCCAAGGAGATATGGGACAAATTGAAAGAAATCCATGAAGGAAGTGAAGATATTAGAGAGCAAAAGAAGTCACTTCTTGTGGCTAAATATGAATCCTTCTAAGGAAAATGGAACCTCATGAGAACATTGACAAGATGTATTGTAGGTTCCATGATATGGTAAAGGACTTGGAAGATTTGGGTAAAGAATATTCCTTCTCTTAGAATAGAAAAATTTTGAATGCTTTACCTAAGGAATGGGAACCTAAATCCATTGCCATAGAAGAGTCTAAAAATTTAAATTCTATGCCTATTAATTCTTTGATCAATTCTCTAACCTCATTTGAATTGAAATTGAAAAACAAGCTACAAGATGAGGAGGCAAAGGGAAAAAGAAGCATAGCATTTAAAGCTTTTCAAAATTATATACAATTCCCCTATGAGCTTAGAGACTTCAACAACTTCCAAATCACTTGGGATGATTGCAATTCGGATGGAGAAGTTGAAGAAGAATATGAGGAGGCTCAAATGGCCTTTATGGCACTTGGCGATAATGAGGTAACCTCTAGTTGTGATTCTTGTGATGATTCATGCAATAATGATGATGAAGATGTTGAATCATTTATTGAATTTTAAAATGCATGAATGTTTGAAAGAATCATATGCTAAGAACAAAGAGTTAAAAATTAAAGTTAATACTTTATTGAGTGCCAACTCAAAACTTGTGCATAAAAATAATTCTTTGACAAAAGAAAATGATGTTTTGAAAGAAAAATTCGTTGGAAAAACCAAGATCATGGAAGAACAAGCTTCATTGAAGAAGAGATTAGATGATCTTGATGTTACTTTGAAAACAAAGAAAGAAAAAGTTTTTGAAAAGAAAAATCTAGATTCAACTTGATAAACAGATTTTGTTCTATCCAAACTTTAGAAAAAATGGTTTATGCTTTAAGATCTAAATCTTCTTTTTATGGCAATAAGAACATTACTTGTAATCATTGTCATCAACATGGCCATATAAAGAAAAATTGTTATGTTAAAAGAAATGAAAAATTAGGAATAAATTCTATTTGGGTGATTAAGCATGTTACTAATCCAATTGGACCCAAGAAAGTTTGGGTACCAAAAGTTGTTGACACTTAACTTTGTATGTAGGTATGCTTGGAGTGCACCAAGGAATTCAAGATAAATTATCTATGAAGGGTGCTCAAGGCATATTCCTTATCATATTGAAATCTTAACATCTAGAAGTTTTGTGAGACTCGTTTATCAAGTTAAACCTATGTTCTCTTGAATATCACTCATCTATATGGTCAAATATGTTTAGAATACTAGGATACTTGATATCCCCAAAATTTTGTCTATAAATATCACTACTTGCAAAAGAAAGGGGGAGCATTTTTTTAAAAAAAATGAATCTGTTTTTACAAGAAATTGCATCACACATGCTTCATTGTTTTCATGATGTTTTTTAGTAAAGAATAAGCGAAAATTGTTTGATCATAAGTGCTATTGATCATAATTTTTTGCATGAATTCTCTCCTTCTCCGTGTCCTCATTTTATTGATCTTTCAAGGGGGAGAATAAACTTAGGGGGAGCTTTCTTGCATACGAACCTTTATGTTTTGATAATGCCAAAGGGGGATGGAAATAATGGACTAATGGACAAATTCTCTTGTGTAGTTTTTTGAATTGTCCAATTGATTTGTCATCATCAAAAAGGGGGAGATTGAAGAACCCCAGTTATGTTAATCATGTTTTGATGATGACCAAATCATGCTAATGGTTTAAAGACAAGTGTGCAGAAAAACAGGGAGGTTCGGACGCAAATGATCGTCCGAACAAAACAACCACACAAGAGAATTTGTCCATCCGACAGTCCATTATTTCTCCCCCTTTGGCATTACAGCGTCCGATAAATTTCAGAAGACTCCTCGGACGAAGAACAGCGTCCGATAAATTTCAGAAGACTTCGCTTCTATCGGACGCATCTAGAGTTCTCGCATTCCAATTGAGCTGTCTCTGTATAAGAGACAGCCCTAGAGTGTCCTATAAGAGTGTCAGCTTCTTACGGTTAATTTGCACTTACTAGTCCGTTCTTGCTCCACTAATTCCCACTAGTTGAGCCAAGAAAGCTAAGTTTTCCAAGAGATGAAAATAGCCGTTGGGAAGTTGTTGAAAGCAGATATTTGGCAACTATAAATACCCCAAGGTCTGAATTAAGTAAAAGAAGACTACATTCAATACAAACACTTGTAAGAGCTATTTGAGGAGAAATAGGCTAAAATATTGTGGGTTGTATTGGTTTGAGAAGTCTAGCTTTCTTGGCTCAACTAGTGGGAATTAGTGTGAGCAAGAATAGACTAGTGAGTGATCTTCAAGTGTAAGAGTGGAGGGATAACAAGTGTACAAAAGTGAGGTTGTAGTGTAAAACCCTTTGGCTCAACTAGAGGAACTTAGTTGGTGCAAGGGTGAGCCTACTTTGTGTACAAGAAGGTTATTGCCTCACCTTCTTTGAAGAGGCACTACTAGTGCATGTACTCCAAGCTTGAGAAGCTTGGGAGTTTGGTTTAATATTCTTTATCTCATTCTTATTTGTTCTTTAAGCTTAAACTGTTGAATATCTATTATATTCATTCATGTGCTTAAGTATTCATTTGTTGCATAAAGTTTGAATTTCTATTAAGCACGTAAAAAAAAAAGGTTTGTCTTTAGAGATAACCTAATTCACCCCCCCTCTTAGGTTGCTTTTGGGGCCAACAGTATTTGTGTCATGAAACTTCAATTTTAACTTTACTAATTTGTATCATGCTATCGTGTCGTGTTAAAAATTCACACAAGCTATTAAGCATCGTCGGGAACAGTTTTCCAATGCAGCTCTTGCTCTGTCCTTTTTTTTTCTTTTTGTGCATTAAAGACATAATAATAGTACAGTTGATGTGTATCCTTTGTGTGAAATGTCAAGACTTTTTGCACATACTTTTCGGTCGGAGAAATGAAATGATAAGTATAAAGAATAAATTAGATATAATAATAATACAAAAATAGGGTCTAATGGGACTTCTAAAAGTGATGTTAGAAGACCCAAAAATAATCTAGAGTAGGGTTTTATGAAAAATAAACAAACAAACAAACAATGGAGTCGCCACCCGGTGTGTGAAGTGCATCGAAACATTAACCTAAATCTAAGGGAAAAGGGAAATTCCTAAAGGTTGAGGAAAAAATTTTAAAATACAAAAAGAAAAAAAAATGAAGTAAAATAGATAAATAAAAATAAGTTGAAAACCTTAAACT
The DNA here is from genome assembly GCA_025175665.1 of Cinchona pubescens. Lineage (NCBI taxonomy): Eukaryota > Viridiplantae > Streptophyta > Magnoliopsida > Gentianales > Rubiaceae > Cinchona > Cinchona pubescens. The sequence goes on from JANKKI010000151.1 coordinate 860,638, forward strand.
AGATGACTTCAAGTCTACATAAAAATAAAAATAAAAATAAAAAAAGGTTCAAGAGTCCTATTGATGAAAAGGAAGGCTAGGCTATATTCTAAAGGTAACCTAGCACCCTTTCAACCCAGTAAAACCGGTTGTGAGATTCAATTCATGTTTTCTTAAAATTAACCATGTTATATAGTAGATTTGGATAGAACAAAATGAAAGAAAATCAAAGGAAAAACTAAGCATGGAAAATATGAGGGGAAAAGAGAGTTCGTTGTGCCAGTGTTGGACTGACACAAGAGGGAAAATAATGCAAGTAACATATGCTTATAATAACAAATACACCTGACAAAATAAAAATAATAAACATATAAGCACATAAATACATAATTCCTAAACATAACATTCTAACATGCAGGTTCTAACCAAAAGGGGTTAACATTGAACACATACCCTATCTATTACAATAGGCATAAGCCTTTTTACAAAAGTTGCTCCATCTCTAGGGTCAACGCCTATGTGTATCCACATAAGGTATTATCCAATGTAAACACTCTAAGAAAGCAGTAAATAGATAAAATTACGTAAAGCAAAATAAATAATTAGAAAGTAAAAACACATATTGCACATAATAGAGTTTAGAAATGGACCCCTTGAAACACAAAAGTGTTTGTGGTTCTAATCCTAATTGGCATCAACAAACACCTAAGCACCCTCCCCATCTATCCTGGTACTAAGAATTCTAAAAAGACTAAAGTAATCAAGATTCGAACAAAAACAAGGATAACAAAAGCAATTTAAACAACCAAAATTTTGTCAAACTATCAAAAAGGGAGTTAAATGATTGAAAGGAAAAGGACTTAATTGAAACAAAATCAAAACTCTAAAGATCAATTTGCAAAGTTTCTAAACAATTGAAAGGGAAAAAATGCAAGAAACTGTAAAATTATAGTGCCATGATGACAATTAATATATAAAAAAAAAAAACTCAAGTAGAGCCAATCTAAACTTTTAGTTGCACTTGCCTGTTAAACTTCTCTAAAGTTTTAAGGGTCAAAATACAATTTCAAAGAAGATTTAACGGTGCATGCAACATACAAAAGTTTAAGGACCCAATTGCAATTTCTAAAAAGTTTATTTATCAAGTAATACAATTTACTGGGGACTAAAATGCAATTACAAAAAATTTAGGGACTAAAATAAAATTACAAAAGTTGTAGGCACTAAAATATAATTATACCAATTTTCAGAAACAAATGCAATTACAACAAGTTTAGGGACTATAGTACAATTATAGAAATTTTAGGGATTAAAATGCAATTACAAGAGATTTCAGGGACTAAAATGCAATTTTAGACAGTTTTAAGGGCTAAAAATACAATTTTAGACAGAGGGCCAAAATATAATTTAAAACCTTAATTCCAGGGACTAAAATGCTATTATAGAAAAGTCAAGAATAATGGGTTTGAAATAATTCTTAAAAAAATAACCAAAAATAAAATATGACCCAACCCATTTTCTATTGAATTAACCCAAACAAAAACCCGACACATAAAATAACTATCAAGGACCAAGGAAACATAGCTAGTCCATAAGAAACAAAACAAGCCACAACCCATTTAATTAAATATCTTTCTGGTCTAATCCAAAATGAATTGACCCAACATAAATTAAGCCTATTGTATCAAAAACTCACATGGCCCATCATTTTCTATAACCCAACTCAAATCATTAATTATTGAGGGCCCAAAATCCAATTAAATCTTAATTTTTAAGGATTAATTTGGGGGTCTTTGAATCTACTAGATTCAAATTAAAAAATTAAGGAAAACTTGGTGGGAAAAAGTTCAATTCTTAAAAAAAAAAATTGTCTTCTTCAACTATTAGAGTGGCGCATTTTTGCCTTTTTATATATGATTTTTAAATTTTTTGTATTTACTTCAAATCTTGTCGAAATCACATGAAATTCGAACTCCTTACTCAGTTTTTCACGTTGATTATAATTTTGGGATGAAAATAATCCAAAAGTGATCAAAAAGTGGTCAAAAGGGGTTTGGATAGTCATATTTTTTCGCAATCTCACAGAACAAATCTCAACCAAACAATATAAATCAAGCACCAAAATATTTTCCTGAAAATGCATAAATCATAAATAGACTATAAATTTATCAAAACAACAATAAACATATATTAATTAATGTCAATAAAAAGATTTGTGAAAATAAAAATAGTACTACTTGACCATGACTAGAACAATGAAAAAATATACACTTGCCTTATGCGAAATCAAATTCAAGATGGTGGCAAAGGTTCAATCAAGACTTGGTTCCACTGTTCCTGACTTCTTCTTTTTTTTTTGGCTTCTCCTTTTTTTTTTGGTGAAAATGTTTGTGCGTGTTTTGTGTGATAGGAAAAGTAGTAGCAGATGAAAATACCTAGTAATCGTATGAAAAAAAAAATAGAGAAAAACTATATAAGGGGAAGGAGTTTTTAGATTTTGACCAAAAGAGAGTTTTGATGTGTTGGGGGTAGTGTAAAGTTGGAATGGAGGAAGAAATGTACAAAAAGAAGTGTTTGAGTGGTAGGAGGAAAAGAGTTGGGTTAGGTATAGTTGATCTATGTAGGCCGTGGTGTGTTTAATAGTCAAGACCAAAAAGACCATCTCGTCCTTGACTTTCAAAAAAAGGATTTAAAATAATTATTTTATCCAAAAAATGTGAATTTTTGTGAAATTGGGACTTTGTCTTGAAATGCCCAAAAAGATTGAAAATTTGTCCAATTTGGCACCTAATGGTAAAAACTGCATCAAAATTCGATGTCTACAACTTGCTCTCTTTGTTGGAAACTCAAAGAGGTTCTAGACAAAGATTTAGAACATCAAATTTTGTCAAAACTAACCAGCAAATAGATACAAATTGACATTACCTGGATGAGGAGCCAGAAAACTATTGAGACAATTAAGTGAATCAAAGGTTTTGAGGTAAGGAAAGAGAAAATTTGAGTGAAGGAGTATGCTACCGCTGATGGAGGATTACATGGTTGCCATTGCCATAGCTATTGCCATCACCTTTGTCACTTTCTATTCTATCTATCACATTAATAAACTACAAAATAAAGCCTATGCTATTCTTCCATGCTTTTGGCTTGGCCATTTCTACATCCTTGCATCTTTTGAGTATCTTGCACTCTTGTTACAACTTTCAGAGTTGTAAAATTTTCTCTTGGATGTTTATTTGATGCTTTGAAATTCCAACTTTTGGTGCAAGAGTGATTTCGGGCTCTTGAATTTTATCACTTTGCATACTCCTCTCAACATAATCATCTTATTCCTATTTCACCTATATGGAAAGACAAAACACAAACTTGCCCTTGTCTTTTTAACACGAATGTCAAAATGAAAAGGCACAGGAAACAAAGACAAAAACAAACATTGAATGACCAACTCAAATTTTTTTTTTTTTTTTTGGAATAGGAGACATAAACAATAACATAAAGACACAACATGGACTAACATAACAATGAAAGTGCTAAAAATTGTAATCGGGCTCCAAATAAGTTGCCTATGCATCCCACCTTGGGAATCAGGTCAAATGTAGTTCACACTTAAAGCTAAGAATATTAATGCAGGCATTGAAATGATAATTTGGGATACTATCCTCTCGACAGACGAAACAACAACAAATGATACTATCTTTCCGATGGACAAAATAACAAGGGATATTGTCTTCCCGATGGACGACTTAATTAAATGCTCAGACTGATGAGCTAAAATTGAAATGATTAAAATTTAAATGCCCAGGCTGTTGGACTGAAAATGATAACTTGTGATATTGTCCTCTTGACAAACAAATCATTTAAATGTTTAGGTTGCTGAAGTGAAATTGAAACGGCTTTAAAAATTAAATGCCAGGGTTGTTTGACTTAAAATGACAACTTGGGATACTATCATACTCAACGAACAAATCATTTAAATGTTCAGGCCATTGAACTGAAATTGAAACGATTTTGAAATTTAAATACCCAGACTGCTGGACTTAAATTGACACAACTTTGAAATTTAAATGCCCAAGCTGCTAGACTGAAATTTACAATTTGGGATATTGTTCTTTTGACAGACAATATCATTTAAATGTTTAGGCTACTGAACTGAAATTGAAATAACTTTGAAATTTAAAGTTGTACAGCTATTCCCTTTAAATTAAGATTTATAAGAAATTTAATTGCCTAGGCTGCTGGACTTTAATTGACAACTTGGGATCCTGTCCTCCTGACGTATGATTCACTTAAATCCTTAGGCTACTGAGCTGAAATGAAATGACTAAAACTTAAATGCCCAGGCCGTTGGATTATATTGAGTTCTAAAATTAAATGCGCAGTCTGTAGAGCCAAAATTGAAATGACTTTGCAATCTAAGTGTTCAAGCTGCTGAACTAAAATTGAAAACTTGGAATTTAAATGTGTCCAAGCTGCTGGACTGCAAGTGACAACATTGAAATTTAAATGCTTAGATTGAAATGATTTTGAAATTTAAATGTTTATATTGAAATACTAAAATTGAAATGACTTTGAAATTTAAACAACTCTAAAATTTAAACATTCAAAACGAATGACTTGAATTGAAATGACTAAAATTAAAACAACTTGAAATCTAGCTTTGCCACAGTATAGCTAAGCACTTCCCTTAAGTAGGATCAGGGATAGAAATGTCAACTCGGTAGAATCGGGTGATAGGCACGATAGTCGAGCATTTCCCTTGATATAATCGGGGAAAGATATGTTACCTTAGTAGAATTGGGTGACAACCATGGAAGAATCGGGTATTTCCCTCGATATAATTAGGGATTGAAATGTCACTACGGTAGAATCGGGTGATAGTCACTGTAGAATCAGGCATAAAAGTCTCAACTATGGTAAAATTGGGGGGATTGACTCAGCATAATTGGGCATAAAAGATCTCAACCACGTTAGAATTGGGGAGATTGCCTTGATAAATCAAGCATAAAATTCTCGATCACGGTAAAATCGGGAAGATGGACATGGTATAATTGAGCCTAAAAGATCTCTACTGTAGAAAATCAAGGAGATTTGATTCTCACCTTGCAAAAGTCAGGTGGTTCCTATAGTAAAGTCAAGGAATTGGATACTTAGGACTTTAAAAGAAAAAGTAGTTTTTTGAAACCAAAAGTTTAAAACTGCAACTAAACATTCTTTTGAGAATTTGAAATTCTAGAGAAATTAAAGATTTGGAAGGCTTGAAAACTTATTTGGAAAATTTAATTGAGCTTTAAAAATGAAATTAATTGAAACCCTGAAACTTTGGGAATCAACTTGTGAGATAAAATAAAAGTCAATAAAGTTCTTACCACACACAAGGAAATGCAAATCTAACACCAAGCATCTCGAAAGAGTTAGAAATCTAGAATCATGTTACCGGACTTGACATGGGACTTGATTTTCTACAGTAGCATTTAGGTACAATTGGGGATGTGCATAAATGCACTTATCTTTATTTATTTTTTTTTAAATAATAGAAAAGTGTATGATGGAATGTCCAAAATACCTGTCTCTTATACAGTTCAAGATGTGTATAAGAGACAGCTCTAGGGAGTACTCATAAATTCGTCGCCACATCTTACAATAGATTTTGCTAAAAATCACCAATGCTGAGATTCACAACAATTTGGACCAGTTTGTCTTTTAAACCTCAAATAATCATGTTTCAAAATACACATCAATTTTTCAAATCTTATTCCAATTTTTTCCATCTGAAATCATTCTGATTGAATGCCAAAAACATGGACCCAAAGTTTGCCATTTGCATCAAAAAATTTGCCCCAGTGTTGGCATTCATGAACTATAAAGATGGTCCATTAACTTGACATTGTCCCCAAAAGAAAGCTCCACGAAATAAGGAGGAAAATGTATAGAATTGGCATGCACCAAGTAATATAAACAGACAAGAGACTCATGGTTGATTGATTTTTTTTATAAAAAAAATAAAGGCAAAAAATGCACCTTGCATGAAAACATTGACCAATATAAAAAACTTATTATAGGAATCACATCATAAGCTTTAAGAACAAGGAGAATTGTGCTAATTCACTCCTTTACCAGGATCGGTCCTTGGAAAACTAAATTCTCTTTCTTGTCAATTAACCCTTATAGACTGATGAGATAGGTTTAACGAGGATCATAATATCATTGAGAAAAGAATAACTTAACACTTCACATTTTGGGACTATGTTAGGGATTGCATCAACCTTGTGACCAATTTGATTCTAGTCAACTCATCGCCACCTCTCGATGAAAGCAAGTAGTTCTTTACTTCTATTTGCTAAGGGAAAGTAGTTAGCATATGAACCTTACCAGCTTGTAATGTGGCTAGAAGAGATAGCTAAAATTGTAAATCATGGCAAACGTCCTTGTGATCACTAGAAAAAGATAGAGCCAAAAAGGATTGGTTCTTGTAATTGTCTGAAAGAAAAGTCAGCATTGGACTTTATAGGCTTGTTATGTGGTCAGAAAGAGATAGTCAAAACAAAAATTTTAATCAAGGAATTGTGCACCTTTGATCGCTTATTGATTCTAAAATTTGTCCCCGACAATAAACTTCAAAAATTTTCAAAATTAGCAGTGAACATATAAACATTTTATTACACTTGCTCACATTATGACATTGCACCTAACACCCAGTAGATAAGTGACAGCACTTGAATTCAAATCATACATTCACATTATTAGTCCATTTGTTACGTTTAACCACTTGATTTCAAAATTCACTCTTTCACATCATTAATGTATTAGGCACGCTAAGTCACTTCACTTGATTACTTTTGATTGATTTCCCCTTTTTTGCCTTTTTTTTTTTTTGGAGAAGAGAGGAAATTCACCTCTTGTGATCTTTTGTACAAGGAATGTCATTTTTATCTGAATAAATATTCCAATTCTTTTCCACAATTTAGGGGTACAATCAATAGGTGCGATATAAAATGAAATATTCAAGTTTGGAGGCTCAAATGGGATACAAGGGAAGAACAGTAGTAGAAACAAAGGTTGTCATGAGATTTTAGAATGATCTTATGGCCTTTGTTTCAACCAGTGTAAGTAATGCATGATCAGGACTGGCATTTAAGTTACTTGATTTCGTCATCTGTGACTCCCCCAATGTAGGGTATGATCATCAAGGACTCTATTGAAAAGAAATCGTTGTAACTGATGGCTTGAAGGGGACAACAAAGGGTATATTGTGTTTGGATAGAGAAACGAATGGTTAAAGCATAATTCTAAATTCTTATAACAATCGAAGCAAAGAACACATCCTGCTTTCAAATAGATGTTGCATGAGTCAGCCTAGACAAACTTTTACCTTCATAAAAAAAAAAAAAATTACCCCAATGTGAGGTATAGTCAGCAAGGTAATTGATCAAATGATATTTACCAATTCTGGAGTTTAGTAAGTTTAGCTAAGGATAGACAGTATTCGGGTAGTGGATTTTCTCTCATAAAAATGGCTAGGTCAAAATTTTCAAAGCGCATGAAGTGAATTTAAATAGCCAAATGTAGGGGTAAGAATTGCATGCAAAACATTAACATAGGATTTTTAGCTCAATCTTGTTCCTCAAGGCTTATTCCATGATCCACACAAGAGAAAAATATTCATGCTACATGAAATATATCTGCACAATAATGACAAAAAACATATAAAATTTTTGAAATGAAATGTCTTGAACACATGCTATCCACACATAATGAATTGATCACTCATACAAAAGCAATGTACTTATTTGAAAATTTCAGAGCACATCATTTTTGCGAAGGATGAATTTGACCCTAGGACTGTAACTCAATAGCAAGAGCCATGGATTTCATCCCCAAACTGATTTTTATCGCCACACTTATGAAGACTGAGTGTGGATCATGGGAATCCATGAAATAGAGAGTAAGAACTGTTGTATTTACAAATCTTTGCAAACTTTACCAAAGAAAGATACAATCAAAATTTTCCAAGGAATTTTGTTTTGGTTTGTTTTTTTTAAGCTTTTAGATAGAGGTTAGGAAAATAGAAAAATAAATTGAGTCAGTAAACAAAATTAAAAATCGATATGCATGCCCTATGGGGGAGCCCTTCTTCTGCCAAGGGTTGGCCTAGTATGAAAATGCAATCCTCTAAGGTAGATACTATAAAATACTTGATGGATCTAACCTACCCACTTATCAATTTTTGATCCATTGCCTCTGTCTGATAAGGAGTGTGGTAGCTTCATTATTCGAGAGACATTCTTGGAGAATAGGTGAAATTCGGATAAACTGATAAATTTATGTGACTGAGGAAGTGGTACACAAGAGAAATGAATAAATTGAAAATATATACACTTCAAAGAAAGGGTTGTTATAGGATGGACATATTTGGTAGGTCATGTTAAAATATGAAAACAAAAAACTCGAAAACACATCATATTTACTTGTAAGAAGATAATCAGTGTCTTTGTCATGGGTAATGGAGTTGTGGGAGAACTAACTATGTCTAAACAGATTGGGTATCTCGAATGGCTCATGAACAAGAATAGAGAATTCACTCAAAAGACTCAAGACACGTCATATTTCTTGTGAATTGTTGACCGGTGTCTTATCCACTTTGCAAAGAGTCTATCAGAACTTTTGTTCAACATGGATCAGATAGCTTGAATGGTCTATTTTCAGCATTCAAATCACTAATCTGACTTTTGTTCGATCACCATTGAACAACTTAGCAATTTACTTAGTCCATGAGTTATTTGTAATTAAAATTTGGCCTCAATTATTTGTTCTTGAAGACACACACAATTATTTGATTTAAATCTTGAACTTAGTGTCCACATGCTTCGAGAATTTACCGACTTCTTAAAATGGGCAAAAGATGATTGTTAAAACCTCATATTCTAAGTAAATCAAACCAACGCTTGACTTGAGCCCTCGTGTCGCTTGATTTTGAAGTAGATCCTAGATTTGGGTCCTTACCTTATACACTACCCATTTGCATGATACTCCAAAAAATATAAATGTGCATGTTTTATTGGGTTATATACCCAAGACAAAAGGTAAGGCATATTCCTACCATGGGATATTCGGAATAGTATTCCCTTTATGGCTTATGCATGATGCCAGTTATTAAAACAAGTAAGAAATGTAAAAATTGAAACATGCTCTTAGGTGCCCCTTTTAGAAGTTGGGATGAGCTTGTAGTGAGATGTGTTGTCTCAAGAATACAACTTAGCATCAATACCGAGATGAATTTACAAAGAAAATCCTATAGGGGTACAAAATTGAAGAAGGGATACAACTGTTCGGGAAGAACTATATAAATTTACCTCATTTACGATAACTCAATCTAAGAGTACAAGTACGACAAGGAAACCTAGGGGATAACATATCTAAACTCTTGAATTTACAAAATCAAACTATGACGCTATTTTGATTCTTGAGACATACGATGCAATAGACAGAAATTTAAATTTGCAAAATTGGAAATTTGAAAGTGGCTTACTAGAAGAGCACTTTGCCCAAAAGCTCTTATTCTAGTGCTCATGAGATGAAAAAAGCAATAAATAAAGACAGTAATATCGTAAAAGTAAAAGTATACACAGGGATTATCTTTCCCCTCATTCCTAGTATCCTATTAGGGATCTGTGAGGCTTTATCATATAGGTAATCTATATGTTGTATGAGTTTGGGTTCACTAATGTAATCGAGACTTCACAAAGATTTATGGTTCCTGAACCATCAGACTGAGGGACCTAAAAAGTAGCATTTTCATTAGTTGCAAGGATCCAAAGTCACTGGTTCAAGTTAGACTCGTTCAACACCAGTACATGCGCACCGCATCCTATACCTACGCACCTACATATGGTCGAAATACTAAAAGAGAAGTAGGACAGCGCCCACCAGGTTATGCAAATGAGTAATGCATGATGTGTTCCCTGGAGATGGAGGGATTTAAATTACCCTTTGTAGCACATTGGAGTCTTAAAATACCATTCTATCCTCAAGCCCCTCTAATCTTCCATAATGATAAATAAATAAACAAATAAAACATGTCAAGAATTAAGGTAACAAAATAAACACATAGGAGAAAACATCCAAACCTAATGTAAACAAGGGTGAAATTTAGAAAACACGATTAAATCAAGTGCTCGAACTCTCTAGTGTCCCCAGAGAAGTCAGCAAGCTGTCACGCCCAATTTTTCAGTGGGAGAAATGAAATGATACGTATAAAGAATAAATAGGTATAATAATCATACGAAATGGTTCTAAAATGGGACTTTTAAAAGCGACGTTAGATGACTAAAAAATAATCTAGAATAGGGTTTTATGAAAAATAAATAAATAAACAAATAATGGAGTTGTCATCCGGTGTGTAAAGTGCATCAGGACACTAACCTAAATCTAAGGGAAAAGACAAATTTCTAAAGGTTGAGGAAAAAGATTTTAAAGCACAAAAAGAAAAAAAAAATGAAGTAAAATAGACAAATAAAAATAAGTAAAAATTAGTTGAAAACCTAAATTATATGACTATAGTCTACAAAAACAAAAGAAAAAGGTTCGGAGTCCTATTGAGAAAAAGGAAGGTTAGACTACTCTAAAAGTAACATAGGCACCCTTTCACTCCCAGTTAAACCGGTTGTGAGATTTGATTCATAGTTTCTTAAAATTAACCCTATTTTATGTTAGGTTTGGATGTGAAACCCAGTATTTTAATAGCCTTGTTCTTTGATTTTAATTGGTTTAAAATGTTTTTCATATTATTTTTAGTCATAAGGTACTTCAACTTATTCGTTTTTCAATTCGGCAAATTTTTCGGTTTACGCGATTTCGGTACCGGCGGGTAAACGGGTCAAAAGTTGGACTAAGTGTAATTAGTGCATTGTGGTGTGTGAGTGTTTTATGATGGCTGAATTATTCAAGATAATGATAATTTAGTAGCAAAAATTAGTTTTTGGGTCAAATAGTCAACTTGGAGACTATTTGGTCAATGGGGAACATTTGGGTCAACTTTGGAATTTCTTTTTAAGTCTTCCTCTTGTTGTTTCTTCTTCATTTTCTTCCTTGCTGCTGACCGAAATTTCTTCCTCCATTTTCCCCCAAAAATTTTCATTGGATTTCAAGTAGGAATCACTTGGAAGGTAAGATTTTATGTATTTTAGCATTTATAGCTTATGGGCTTTATGATTCAAGCTTTAATTTCAAGTTTTGTAGGATTCTTAGGGCTGAAAATAAACCCTCTTTGCAGCCTTATATATGTTGATTTATGTATGTTATGGGTTGGTCTTAGTGTTTTGGAGGTTGGGAAGTGATTGGGGTTGATTTTTAACAACTTTCCATGGTTAGATTACAAATTTTAAGATTATGAGTTAGGGTTTTGTCTTCCATATGTGGCCTAGAGTGTTATGCTATGAATGCTTATGTCTATGCACATAATGATGTTTTAAGAGTGTTTTAAGGTTAGTTTGGATAGGAATTGAGACTTGAAACCAAGTGGAATTGATTTCCCTTCATTTTGTAAGTAAGCGGAAGTTTGGCGCAAGGACTAGGATAATTTGGATAATTGGTTATATTTAAAGGGTCTTTAATGATCTTTTGATGGTTTTAGGTGTTTTCCATTGTTGTGGAATGCTATTGATATAGTCCCGGCTATTGCTCCGGTGAATCTTTCCGTTTATGGATCTCAAATTGGTACAAACTAAATTCAAATTAATTATTAAAGAAATCGAAGGAATACAATAAATTGGAAATAAGCATTTAGAATAACTTTTGTCTCTTAGTATGTGTGCTTTTGAATTAAAAAAGAGAGAAGAGTTACTCTTATACACATCTTGCGGTAGGTGACGTGGTACCTAAAACAGATATAAGAGGACTCTTAGAAGACCGCAGCGATCGCGTTCAGTGATCATTTGTACAGTTTTGCTTTGATAGGTGGGTAACATAGACCCTCTTCCACTTGTATTTTGTTTAACGACTTTCGAAATATGTTTGGATGGATTTTAAAATGTGTATGATGTTTGGAACTGCACTTTTACAATGTTTTGGAATTATTACATATGAAATCGGGACCAAGTTATTTTATGTTAATCAATTGATATATTTGCAAACTCTTTTGGTATGAAAGCATTTTATGACTGTTTTGGCTCATAGGTGACCTAGGTATATAATTTTGGATGTGTTTGGAAATGTGTGATTTGTGGAGAACCGGTTCTATAGTCATCCATGGGACGCCATGGTGACTCATGGGAACTGAACTAATTGACTGCGGGGTCTTGTGATGGGATAACTTGACCTCCCGGTCAGACTAGTAGGTGTACACAACTAGGCTAGATTACTAGATCTGACTAGTACTGTAGGTCATACCTTGGAGCCTAAAAGATACTCATGCTAAAAGATACTCATGCTATTTTATTATTTTCCGGATTAAAACTGTACTTGGATTTGTTAGCTATAGATTAGCATACTATGTTTTGAAATGATCATAAATCTTTTTGACTATGTTTTGGACATGCTTGACGTTTAAATGGCATGAGACATTTTAGAAACTACTTATGATTATGGTTTATTGACGTTTAAATGGCATGAGACATTTTAGCTACGTTTTGAAATGAATGGATCTTTTTGGCTATGTTTTGGACATGCCTGACGTTTAAATGGCATGAGACATTTTAGAAACTGCTTTATGACTATGGTTTTCACAAATGTTATTATCTTTATGTTTTCTTTTTATCGCAAAACTTGGCCCCATTTGAAGAGCTTTTATGATATCCACTGAGCTAGTTATGCTCACCCCACGTGAATTATAATTTCTCAGATGTGTATAAGAGACAGGTGACTCTCCATCGCGTTAGCGACTTTTAGATTGTCTCCATTCCACATTACTTGGTAGGACTCTGCGGATAATCTTCCAAGCTTCTCTTTGTTTGGAGAGGGGTAGTGTATTAGATAGGTTTTGTATTGATGAACTTTGTTTTTGTTGGAGCATCTTTTGTACTAAGAAGGAATTTTGTAATTCGTATTTTTGTGTAAAAAATGAAATATTCGGTATTATAGTTAAGAAATGGTTTGATGGTTCTATTACATTGCGGTTAAGTTTGTTGCTCTGTTCGTTTGTGCCTTGCGCTTTGGACCGGTGTGCCATTAGCGCGGCTTGTTACGGTCCCGTTTTTGGGGCGTGACATTGGATAGAACAAAATGGAAGCAAATCAAAGGTAAAAATAAGCACAAAAAAAGTGAGAGGAAAAGAGAATTCGTTGTGCTAGCATTGGACTGACACAAGAGGGAAAAGAATGTGAGTAACATATACTCAAAATAAAATAATAAACATATAAACACAACAAACCTACACATAAAACATAACATTCTAAAGTGCAAATCCTAACCAAAAGTGGTAAATTTATAGCACATACCCTACTTATTACAATAGACATAAGCTTCTTTTACGAAAGTTGTCCCATCTCTAGGGTCAACGCTTATGCGTACCTACATAAGGCATTACTCTATGTAAATACTCTAAGAAAGATGTAAATGGAGAAAATAACATAAAGAAAAAGAAATAATTAGCAAGAAAAAACACATATTTCACATAATAGAGTTTAGAAATATACCTATTGGAGCACAAAATTATTTTTGGTTCTAATCCTAACTAACATTAACAAACGGGTTTAAAGCACCCGCCTATCTATCTCGGTACTAAGAATGGTAATAAGACTAAAGCAATCATGATTCGAACAAGAACAAGGAAATAAAGGCAATTTAAACAACTAAAATTATGTCAAAATATCAATAAGGGGGCTAAATGATTGAAAGGAAAGAGACTTAATTGAAACAAAATCTAAACTCTAGAGGCTAATTCGCAAAGTTTCTAAACAACTAAAAAGGCAAAAATGCAAGAAACCATAAAATTATAATGCTAAATGACAATTAATATATATAAAAAAAAAACTCAATTAGAACCAATCTAAACTTCTAGGAATTTAATTACAAAACCTATAAAGTTTTTTGGGTTAAAATACAATTTCAAAGAAGTTTAATGATCAACAAATGCAACATACCAAAGTTTAGGAACCCAATTACAGTTCTAGAAAGTTTTAGGGGAAAAAAATTTTATTCCCATGTGTTTTAAAGACAAAATGTAATTACAAAAAATTTAAGGACTAAAATACAATTCCAAAAAGTTTCAAGGACTAAAATATAATTGTAGCAAGTTCCAGGGACTAAAATGTAATTATAGCAAGTTTTAAGAAATAAAATACAATTACAAAAAGTTTTAAGAACTAAAATGCAATTATAGAGGTTTAGGGACTAAAATGCAATTTTATGGTCTCTAAAGGCTAAAAATGTAGTTATAGACAGCTCTAGGGGCAAAATGCAATTTTAGACAATTTTAGGGGCTAAAATGCAATTATAGAAAAGTCTACAATAATGGGCTTGAAATAATTCTTAAAAAAAAAACCAAAAATAAAATATGGCCAACCCATTTTCTATTGAACTAACCCAAATAAAATTAAACCCAATACATAAAATAACTATCAAGGGTCAAGAAAACTTAGCTAGTTCATTAGAAAATAAACAAGCCATAACCCATTTAATTAAATATATAACTAGCCCAATCTAAAATGAATTGACCCAACACAAATTAAACCTAGTGCAATAAAACCCACATGGCCCATTAGGCAAAATTATAACCCAACCACATCATTAATTAAAGATAGCCCAAAACACAATTAAATCTAAACTTTTAAGCACTAATTTGGATGTCTTTGAATAGGCTAGGATCAACTTAAAAAACAAGGAAAAACTTGGGAGGCAAAAGTGCAATTGTTTTTTTAAAAAATGTCTTCTTCAACTATCAGAGCCTGTAGCTTAAGCCATGGCTGTGTTTTTTCCTTTTTTATATATATTTTTTATTTTTTTGTATCTATTTCAAATCTTGGCCAAATCACATAAAATTTAAACCCCTTACTTAGTTTTTCACATGGATTACGATTTGAGTTCACAACAATCCAAAAGTGATCAAAAAGTGGTCAAAAGAGTTTTGAGCAGTCGGGTCTCTTCCACAATCGCACAAACCAAAACTCAACCAAACAACATAAATCAAACACAGAAAAAATATTCCTTACAATGTATGAATCATACATAGACTATAAATTTATCAAAACAACAATAAACATATACTAATAACATTAATAACAAGATTTGTAAAAATAAAAATAGTATTACTTGACAATGACTAAAGCAATGAGAAAATACACTTCCCTTATGCGAAATGAAATTCAAGGTAGTGGCAAAGGTTCAATCAAGACTTGAATCCATTGTTCTTGATTTCTCTTCTTTTTTTTTTTTTGGGTGAAAAGGTTTGTGTGTGTTTTGTGTGACAGGAAAAGTAGCAGTAGAAAACAATTGTTATAGTAGTAGTCATAGTAATCGTATGAAAAAAAAAAAGAGAAACTATACAGGGGGAGTTTTTCAATTTTGGCTGAAAAAGAGTCTTGAGGTGTTGGGCGTTGTGTAAAGCGATTGGAATAGGGGAACAAAACGTGTGGAAGGGAGTGTTTGAGTGATAGGAGGAAAATGATTGGGTTAGGTGTAGTTGACCTATGTAGACCGTCTCTTGATTGATACTCAAGACCAAAAAAAATCATCTCATCCTTGACTTTAAAAAAAAAAAAGATTTAAAATGATTAATTTATCCAAAAAAATGTGAATTTTTGTGAAATTGGGACTTTGTCTCCAAAACACGAAAAAGTTTGAAATTTTGCCCCAATTTGACACTTAACGGTAGAAACCGCCTCAAAATTTGGTGTCTACAAACTTAGGTAGATTTAATCTTTTAAACCACAAGATACAAATATGTGGGACCGATAAATGGTTCCCATATGTTAATCCTTTTTTTAATGTCTTCTGTTCTATAAGGTTTTTTTCATTGGAATATACTAGACAATAAATCAATCTTGCACGCATAATTAAAACCAATAATTTTCACACTCCAATAAAAGTTTTAGACACTTCATCTGATACTTCTTAACTAACTTGACAAAAACATTAACGGACTAAATTTTAAAACCTACAATACCCTTTAACCTTTTATTGTTGTAATCTAATATTAGAAGACAAAAAAAAACATTTCCCTACATTTAGCCTTTGTTTTTTTCTTTTTTCCTTTCTAATTCCTTAGTTCCAAATAATTATAAGGCGCTTGGTTCATACTCTAGAATTAGAATTGTAATCGGATTCATATATAAAAATTTTGTGAGTTTTGCACACTGAAATCATTAAAATAAGGGCTAATATTTATTAGTAATGGCTATCATGTTAAATTATTATTATTATTATTGATTTTTGGAGGAAAAAAAAACTTCCTTATCTTTAGGATATTGACCTATTTAATCTCTTATTCTATCAAAAAGACCAATTTGATCCCTCATCCTTGTGACAGAAATTGTGGACAAACTAATATAGTCATTGATAATACATATACTTTAGGTTAACCATCATGTGATTATCACGTAGTTTGGTCCAATAATTCGTCCATAATTTCATCATAGCTTTAGATTGGTTAATTTTTGTTTTTAAAGATCATGGACCAAATTGATTTGTTGTGATAGATAAAGGACCAAATTGGTTGATAACCCAAAGATAAAAGACTAAATGTTTCCCTTTATTTTGTTTTTACATAACCATCTTCTTTTCTTTCTTCTCCTACCTTGACCCCTACTACACGCATTACCACTGTTCACTATTACCTACCACCACCGTTCATCAACATCTACCACTACAAATGTTTTATCTTCATCTTGTTTCCATATATCTTTTCCATTCTCTATCTCTGACAGAACATCTTGTTTTTCGACTAAGTCTGACATTGGATTTAAATGATTTGAACCAGAGAGTACTAGTTTGAAGAGGTCTGAGACTCTTTATAAGGAAAGATACCATGATTCTGGTAGGGTATCTTGAGATCTTAGGTAGTTTGTCCATTCTATCACGTTTTGGTTAAGTAGAAATCGAGACGGAGTTGCTTTTTTCATAATTAAAACCTAGCTCAACCTATAAGTCCTCATGACTTTCTCTCTTAAATATGATAGATGGAGAAAAATTGTAGTCATTGCTAATGGTGGTCGGAGATGAGTATGATGGGAAGTGCCGACAATAATGATAGATTAGAAGGACAGGGGAGGGAGTGTTGGCTGGAGTAGAAACGAGAAGGAAAAGGATGGTGAGTACCTAATCAATATTTACCCGAATAAGTTTTTGACGCCGTTGCTGGGAATTATTTTTGGTGGCAATATTAGGTTTAGCGAGCCTTACTAGATAAGACTTTTTATTTTTTTAATTATTTACAATTAATTTTTGTTTTTAATTTGTCCTTTCGAATCTTGCTTTGGTATTCGAACTTTGGTCTCTACAACATTTTCTTGTAGTTTATGGTAAATACTTATTCTTCCAAACAACCACTACATTCCGGTGATTTGGAGATTAAACAAACTCTAACCAAAAACCGCAATAAACAACAACAATCAAGCTTAGGAGAGAATACAATGGAGAATCCGAACCACAATGCTGGGGAGCAAGATGAGGCAATAGGTAACCATGATAACAGAGGAGATGCTAATCCTCAACCCCTTAGAGATTATGTGATACCAAATTTTGAGGGGGCAAGTTCTAACATTTCCTGAATTCCCTACGGCCAATAACTTTGAAAGTAAGCCTGACTTGATTCAGATGCTCTAAAGCCATGCTATGTTTGGAGGTGGGCAAAACAAGGTTCCTATGCACACTTAGTAAATTTTAAGGAAGTCATTGACACATTCAAATACAATGGAGTGCATCGTAATTGTATTAGCAGGAGAGCCTTTCCGTTTTCGTTGAGAGATAAGGCAAAGACTTGGTTGCAATCCTTTGAGCAAGGTACTTTGCACTACATGGAATCAATTGGCTCAAGAATTTTTAGCCAAGTACTTTCCAACATTGAGGACCACAAATCTCCGCAATGACATTACATCATTCAAACAAATCACTGGGAAGAGTTTAAGTGAAGCATCGGAGCACTTTAAGGAGTTGCTTAGGAAGTGTCCACATCATGCCATTCCATTGTGGTACAAACATT
The DNA here is from genome assembly GCA_025175665.1 of Cinchona pubescens. Lineage (NCBI taxonomy): Eukaryota > Viridiplantae > Streptophyta > Magnoliopsida > Gentianales > Rubiaceae > Cinchona > Cinchona pubescens. Next base: position 878,744 of record JANKKI010000151.1, read on the forward strand.
CTACAATGGATTGTTTCCGGAGATGAGACTGATTGTCAATGCAAGTGCAAGAGGCGTTTTTCCTCTTAAAACTCCAGCATAAGCACAAGAACTGTTGAAAATAATAGCATCTACTCACTACTACCATGACACAATCACTCCTTTGGCTGGGCAACAACCACAACAAGTGAATGAAGTCAATGCCTAACAAGAAGGTATGATTAATTTCAATGATGCTTTCTTAGCTCAACAAGGTATGATGTTGAACATGATTACAAATCTAACAAAGACCCTAGAAAATATAAGAAGAGTCTGATGCACTCCATGGCTTCAACACCTCAAGGGATGCTAAATTATGACTGTTGTGAAGGAAACCATCAAAATGGCCTTTGTGAAGCACCCATGATGCAAGGTGAGCAAGTTCAATTCATTTTCAACCAAAATTCTAGCTCAGGGAACCCACCTACTTTTTATGGTAATACCAATAATTCGTCTTCTCATAATCATCCAAATTTCTCATAGAGCAATCAAAGTAATGATCAAAATCCGCCTTTCTAATCTCACTAGCCACAACCAAATTTTTCCAACCAATCTTCATCTTCTAGACCATATCAACCATCTTACCAAAAAAATGCCCAAAATTTTACACCTCAACAAAATAGCTCATCTCTTACCACCACCAAGACTTTTATCAAAATATCAATTGTTTTTCACTTGTAACCAATGATCAATCCAGCGAAGATAATTTGAGGAGGGGATTGGAATCTTTACAGCATGAGAATTTGCGAGCTTCTACAAGGAACTTGGAACTTCAATTGAGACAGTTAGCTTGGCAAAATAATGAATGACCTGTGGAAGCATTGCCAAGCAACACCATTCCAAATCCAAAAGAACAATGCAATGCTATTTCAATGAGGAGTTGAAAGGAATTAGTTGTACAAAACAACAAGAAAAAGGCTGATAAAGAAGTTGGAAAGCAAAAATCTAAGAGAATTGAAGATAAACTTGAAGTGAAACATGGGGATAAGAAGATGACATAGGAAAATGTAATGCAGGAGTCAAAGGTAAAACAAATGAAGGAATCCTTGAAATTGGATACATTGAAAAGAGTATCAATTCCTCAACGACTCATTAACCCAAGAAGGGAGGAAAAGGAGAAACAATTCCACAAGTTCCTCAATATGCTCAAAAAGCTTAATGTAAACATTTCTTTGCTTGATGTTATCAACAAGATGCCCAATTATGCTCAGTTTATGAAGGATCTCTCGGCTAGGAAGCGAAAATGATGAAAAAGTTTGCCTTGATGCCAACTGTAGTGTCATTGTTCAACAGAGAGATATACCCCTTAAGTTCAAGGATCCTTGTAGTTTCTCCATACCGGTGAACATAGGAGAACATACATTACATCGTAGACTTTATGATTTGGGACAGACCATTAATATTATGCAAGCTGCCACCTATGATAAGCTAGAGATCAGCAATGCAAAACCCACCAACATTACACTCCAATTGGAAGATTTGTCTGAGATAAAACTATATGGCTTGTTGGAGGATGTGCTTGTTCAAGTGGAAAAGTTGGTATTTCTTGTTGATTTCTTGGTATTGGACATCAGTGAAGATAATGAGATTTTATTGATTCTAGGAGGCCATTTTTATGAACCACACATGCTTTAATTGACGTTAGCAAAGAAAGTTGATTCTACAAGTTGATAAGGAATCTGTTGGCCCCAAAAGCAACCTAAGAGGGGGGGTGAATTAGGTTGTCTCTAAAAACAAACCTTTTTATGTGCTTAATAGAAATTCAAACTTTATGCACCAAATGAAAACTTAAGCACAAATGAATAATCTACAATAGATATTCAACAATTTAAGCTTAAAGAACAATTAAGAATATTGAGATTAAGAGAATCAAACCAAACTCCCTAGCTTCTCAAGCTTGGAGCTTATAACTACAAAGAGCTTCTTACAAGCAACTACCAAGTTCACAACTTGAAGTTCAGCCACTAAAAGTCTCTTCAAAGTAGGTGAGACAATAACCTCTTGTACACAAATGAGGATCACTCTTGCTCACACTAATTTCCTTTAGTTGAGCCAAGAGTTTTACACTCACAATCTCCCTTTGTTACAATTGTTATCTCTCCACTCTCACACTTGAAGAACTTTTACACTTCTAAGCTCTTTTCACACTACCTACACTATTACAACACTTGTACCCACTATTTCTCCCAAATAGCTCAAGAATTGTTTGTAATCAATGTAGAAGTCTATTCTTCATTAAATCAGACCTAGGGGTATTTATAGTTGCCAAATATTTGCTTCTAACAACTTCCCAACGGCTATTTTCTGTTTTGAACATGCCTACCGTTCGGAGCAGGAGTGCGTCCGAACAAACTAGCCGTTGGACCGTTCGGACGGCCGCTGCTAAATCCTGCGTCCGACACTGCGTCCGTTCTCTGAGGGTATTCGTTCGGACGTCCGAGGATGCGTCCGAACATGCGTCCGATCGAAGCGAAGTCTTCTGGAAAATGATCGGACGCTGTTCTTCGTCCGAGGCTTGCTTCAAATTCTTTGTGTCGGACGATTACCATCGTCCGAAGCTCTGTCATTCGGACAGTCATTTGCGTCCGTGAAGTCTTGTGGTTGCTTTGTTCGGACTATCATTTGCGTCCAAACCTACCTGTTTTTCTGCACACTTGTTTTCAAACCATTAGTATGATTTGGTCATCATCAAAACATGATTAACATAACTGGGGTTCAACAATCTCCCCCTTTTTGATGATGACAAATCAATTGGACAATTCAAAAAACAACCATAAAATATGAAGTACTACAGAAGAGAATTTGTCCATTATTTCCATTATTTCTCCCCCTTTGGCATTATCAAAACATAAGAAGAATAAAGTTCCCCCTAAGTTTATTCTCCTCCTTGAGAGAATTTATGCAAAGAATTATGATCAATTGCAATTATGATCAAAATAATTTTCGCTCATTCCTTAATAAAAAGCATCATCAAAACAATGAAGCATGTGTGATGCAATTTTTTTGTAAAAACAAATCTATTGCTGTCTCTTATACTCCCCCATCTTTTGCAAGTAGTGACTTATTATAGACTAAATTTGGGGAAACAAATATCCTAGCATTCTAAACAAATTCGAACATAAAGATGAGTAATATTCAAGAGAACATAGTTCAACTTGATAAATGAAAGCACACAAAACTTTAGATGTTACCCATTTCAATATGATCTTAGCTCATATGCCTTGAGCACCCTTCATAGATAATCAATCTTGAATTCCTTGGTGCTCTCCAAGCATGCCTACATACAAAGTTAAGCAACAACTTTTGGTATATGCCCAAACTTTCTTGGGTCCAATTGGATTAGTAACATGTTTAATCACCCAAATAGAATTTATTCCTAATTTTTCATTTCTTTTAACATAACAATTTTTCTTTATATGGCCGTGTTGATGACAATAATTACAAATAATGTTCTTATTGCCATAAAAAGAAGATTTAGATTTAACAAAGCATAAATCATTTTTTCTAAAGGTGATAAAATTTTTGTTCAAAAACATATTTCTAGTTCTTTTCTTTTCAAAAACATTTTCTTTCTTCGTTTTCAAAGTAACATCAAGATCATCAAATCTCTTCTTTAATGAAGCTTGTTCTTCCATGATCTTGGTTTTTCCAACAAATCTTTCTTTCAAAACATCATTCTCTTTTGTCAAAGAATTATTTTTATGCACAAGTTTTGAGTTGGCACTCAATAAAGTATTAACTTTAATTTTTAACTCTTTGTTCTTAGCATATGATTCTTTCAAACATTCATGCATTTTAAAATAAATGATTCAACATCATCATCATCATTATTACATGAATCATCACAAGAATCACAACTAGAGGATACCTCATTATTGCCAAGTGCCATAAAAGCCATTTGAGCCTCCTCATATTCTTCGTCAACCTCTCCATCCGAATTGCAATCATCCCAAGTGATTTGGAAGTTGTTGAAGTGAGACTTCCTTGAGTCTTTTCTCCTTTTTGATGAAGCTTTAAATGCTATGCTTCTTTTTCCATTTGCCTCCTCATCTTGTAGCTTGTATTTCAACTTCAATTCAAATGAGGTTAGAGAGTTGATCAATGAATCAATAGGCATAGAATTTAAATCTTTAGACTCTTCTATGGCAATGGATTTAGGTTCCCATTCCTTAGGTAAAGCATTCAAAAAATTTCTATTCTTTTCACCCAAGCAATATGCTTTACCCAAACCTTCCAAATCCTTTACCATATCATTGAACCTACAATACATCTTGTCAATGTTCTCATGAGGTTCCATTTTGAAGGATTCATATTTAAGCCACAAGAAGTGACTTCTTTTGCTCTCTAATATCTTCACTTCCTTCATGAATTTCTTTCAATTTGTCCCATATCTCCTTGGCCGATATGCAACCTTTTACTTTAGAAAACTCATCTGCATCCAAAGCATTATACAAAATATTAATGGCTTTAGCATTTAAAGATAAATTTATTTTATCTTGTGCATGCCAAGTGTTTGATAAAATTCCTTAATGAAGAAAAATCTTAAAACACTAGGCATTTTTGCATGAATTCAATTCCTATGACTTCAATTAAGCCATATGATTCTCCTCTGGTCTTATTATTGGTTCAAAAGGGTCTAGGAGTGTCTTGAACATATACACATAGCTCAGTATTGGCGCTAACACACTTGATTTTACCTTGTAAATACTAAGTTTAATTTTTTGTTTGAGGCTATAGAATTGCATGAGTGTCGGGTGGTAATGGGTTTATTTTGGTGTCTTGTATCTCATATTACACTTTTTGTATGAATGGCATGCGGCCAAGGGTAAGAAACCTATAACTCGAGGGACGACCGGAGTTTCTTATTCTGCAGCACCACAACAAGAACATCAAGGGCATTTAGAGGAAAAAAAATTATGGCATAATTTCTCAATTTCGCTGCCCAGAAAAGGCATAACTCAGATATTTTGATGAGGGCAACAATTAGGGAAAGGGGTATACAAATCCTTAATACTAGAGCCCCTAAGATTCACGATGTCATTAGGACGCGTGGGTGGAATTATTTCACTTCTACCCCAAGGACACGGTACTCCCGGTTGTGTGAAAATTCTACTCTAATTTAGCTATGTATGAGGATACTAAGGTTTATGTCCGGGGAAAGAATTTGGATATTTCTGGAAATACAATTAGTCGGCTATTAAGAGTAAGCCGAGTTCGCAATGATAAGTGACCAACTATTAGTGACACCAACATAGAGCTTAGCAACATCACGAACCTTATTTGCACAAGTGAAGTGGAATGGACAATGGATATTGGGGATGCTGCATGACATTTCAATGCTAATTTGCATAAACCTATTTGGTTGGTTTGGTTCAAGTTTTTATGTGCTCATATCCTCTCGGTTAGTCATCTTACCCATATTGCTTTGGAGCGATCAAAACTGTTATATGCCATTGCTTTTTCTAGGCTAGTAGATATAGGCCATTTGATTAGCCAGCAAATTTGTTATAACACAGTAGTTAAACAATCTGGCTAATGGTCCCTACATCTGGTTACTACGTCATGTCTTGATGATGATATTGGGATTGATTCGACCGAGGAAATATTGAAGCCTGGTAAGCTTATTGCATTGGTTGGAGTGAGGGCCCCAGTTAGACAAACTTGTTCTCAAGCTTTGACTTCATAGCCATTGACTAGTGAACCGGTCCCAAGGCGTAATCAGGAGGAGATTCTTGAGCAAATTTTGATGGAACAACAGCGCATGCAATGCCGATTTAATACATACATTCACTTTCAACATGCCTGACAACAGAACATATAGGCTCGTTAGTTGGCACGGGAGCATTGGAAGGATTCCTCTACATTCCTACCTTTTCCTCCATTTCCCTAGGAATTGGCACCTTCTGACAGCAAATCTTGATCTATCCATTATTATGTCGATGCGGCCTTGGAATTTTGTTGTTGTCTAAGAGACAACTTAATGATGTCTTTTGTTTTTTCTTCCATTTTATTTTGAGATGAGGTTGTACTTTTAGTTTTTTTATTTTTACCTTATTTGTGATGTTAGTTATGTATGCCCTTAAGAGATTAAGTTTTTTCTTAATATCGTGGAATCTTGTTCCTTGATTTTCTAAGTTTTCAAGATTTCTTGAAGAGTTTAACATTTTGTTTTTATTCTATGCTAATGATCCGTATCAACTAGTCTCGTGGATATTTATTCAGGATAATTGAACAAAACGTTCTACGTTGCCAAAGAAGCTTTCCCTTTCCCTCTTTATGCTCTTATTTTCTTTCATGTATTGAGACAAATGTTTATTTTTAAGTATTCAGTAGGACGAGTTATCTGGATTTACAATTGTTGGTATAGTTTATCAACTTTTGTTGCAATATCTTAACTTTTCTTTTGATTTGAAAACTTTTTAAAATTTCTGAAAATTTTTGTTCGAATTATCTGAGAATTTTTTAAAATTTTCAAGAATTTTGCAATCTCTTAGCATGACTCTTTTATTTTCAACATGATAATTTTTGAGTTAAACCATTCATGAGTGGATAGTCGATGTTAATATTTTCCTTGCATGATTTCTAAGAATTATTGAACACTAATAGGCATAAACTATTTTTATTTTTGACACTTAGTAGTAATTATGCAGACTCACTTATATTGCATTCCATAACTTGATTTATTACTTTCTTTAGGCAAAATTTATAGACAGAGTAATTTGGCTTTTCTTGACAGTGTAGAGTATTTCTTTGGACGTATAGCCTTTGAAACCAACCCTTATTGAAATTTTTATTCCTAGTACCCTATTTGAGCCTTAATTTGTAATGAATGGAGAGAAACATCATTCACTTTTTTTCAATAAGATTCATTTTACCTACTTTTATGAGTTTAATATTATTTTTTTATTTTTCTAACCTAAATGTCCCTTAAGAGCTTTATTGCACATAATTATTTGTTAACATGACAAAAGGGTGGAAGGTAGTCGAATGAAGATGGAAAATTGTACGAGTTAGTGGTGTACATTTATGGGGTAGGAAAAGGGTACTCGAAAAAATTTCTTGAAAAATGCAAGTAGTGCCTATCATTGGTACCTGCCTTGATGTGTTTGTGGGTAGTACCTATCTCTGGTACCTGTATTGGGAGCAGACAAGTCTCTTATGATGGAGATAAATATGAAAGAAATGTTCGGTAAAAAGGGGACGTGTTGGGTTGATTTTGAAAAATGAAGACTTTTTGTTTGTTGTATGTAATTTTTATGGGTATTTGTTGATTAAGTGTGGGGTTATTTCTGTAAAGGAATGGTATCTAATGTTTAGAGAAGCAGTTTTATTTTGACGTGTGGCCATAAATTGATTTAAACCTTTTTCTTTTGTCCTGTGATATCTTTATCCCTTCTTTGATTAGCCAATACCATAATCTAATATTACAAGCTAAAAACCCATACCTCTGATTCAAATTGAGTTGGTTGTCTATATTAGTGTAGAGTGTAAGAAAAATGATCTATGGGGCATTTTAAAAAAAATTTAGAGTTTGCATGATTAGATCTCAGTGCCTTGAAATTTGAGTTTTTATTGAATGGCTATATTCACACACACACCGGATTTCGAATCTAGGATTTTATTGGCATTTGAACTCTTGAATTCTTGGGTTACTTCTAATGATGGCATCGTTCTGGATTATTTATGTGAACAATTGTTGAGATGTGTTGGGTGTATTTTTAATGAGCTTATCTATTTTAATTTTAATTTTGCTCATGTACAATCAAAAGCTAAGTGTGGCGTATATGATAAGCTCATAAATGTATCTATTTGATGTGTCATTCACTTCAATTTTATGTGATTCAAGCAATACAATTGAATTAATTATGAGCTAAATTGTTTTATTTTTAGTTTGTGTAGGTTTGGAATGAAAAATGAGTCAAAAGAATCAAAAAGTTGGAGAAAAATCACCAGGATGAAAAGCGTACATCGGCGAGAAGCGAAATTGGACACTCTTTAGCATTGTAAGCATAACTTTCTTGTCTGATCTCCAATCAAGTTGATTCAAGATGCATAAGTTAAGAGAGATAGCTATAACTTTCATGTTTTGAGTTTTTTCAAATTCCATAACATCAAGGTCAAAATTGAGGTAGAAATCGAAACATGCATTCTGAAAGTTGCACACATGCACGACCCAAAGCCTGCGCATATGCACAAAGTCCAGAGAGGAAAATTTTCAAATGTCTTATCTTGAGCACATGCACGAGTTACCATGCACATGTGCGCGTGTTACAATGAGTTTTAGTGTAAATTGTTATTTTTGTAGCCGTTTTCATTCAGTTGGGCTCTTTTTTGTGGGCTTTCATGTCTTTATTATTAGATAGCATCAGGGATTTAACCCTAATATCTCCTATAAATACCCCATTATTGAGAAGAGTTGAGTATCTAGTAGTTATTAGTTAGAGTTAGACATAAAATCATTATAGTAGATCATTAGATTTGGGTTTTAATTTTCTTGTCAAGATTCAAACTTCATCAACTCTTGTTCCGGCTACAATTACTGAGTTTGCTTTCTTTATTTATATTCAATTCAATTCCAGCTCTTTACTGCAATTTGGAGTTTTAAATTTAATCTTATTGTGTTTACTCTCTGGTTCATTAATTAAAGTTTGGTTCCGTTAAAGTTAATCGCTTTCCTTAGTTTTAATTTGATGTGGTAATTGTTCTTACTTTCTAGGGGTTGGAATTAATTTAGTTAGATAGAAACAAAATCTTTTAATTAATTCGTCTAACTAGTAAATAGGTTGGTGTCTCTTAGTAATTGTTCTATAGTTCTTGTGAGAACGATCCTTACTCACCTAATCTACAAACTTACCCCGTATCCTTGCAAGTGTATAAGTATTGATTAAGGTTATTAAGGCTTAATTATTACATGTTTGTGAATTGAATTGCCTAATCAATATTTACCCGAACAATTTTTTGGATTTAGGCAATTCAATTCACAAACAAGTAATAAATAATTCTTAATAACCGTAATCAACACTTACACGCTCGCAAGGATATGAGGTAAGTTTGTAGAATAGGTGAGTAAGGATCGTTCCCACGAGAACTGTGGAACAATTACTAGGGTTCATCAACCTATTTACTAGTTAGACTAATTAATTAAAAGATTTTGTTTCTACCTAACTAAATTAATTCTAACCATAGAAAGTAAGAACAATTACCAAATCAAATTAAACTAAGAAAAGTGATTAACTTTAACGGAACTAAACTTTGATTAATGAACTAGAAGAATAAACACAATAACATTAAATTAAAAAATATGAATTGCAATAAAGAATTGGAATTGAATTGAATATAAATAAAGAAAGCAAACTCAGTAATTGTAGCGTAACAAGATCATTGATGAAGTTTGAAATATTGACAAGAAAAGTAAAACTCTAATCTAATGATCTACTATAATGATTTTATGTCTCACCCTAACTAATGACTACTAGGTACGCAACTACTCTCTGTAAGTAATGAGGTATATATAGGGAATATTAGGGTTAAGTCCCCTCTCTAATAATAAAGACTTGAAAACCCACAAAAAGGAGTCCAAACGGATGAAACCAGTTGCTAAAATAACAATTTACGCTGAAGCTCACTAGCAATGCGTGCACATGTTCATGGAAACTTACGCATGTGCATGAGATAAGACTTCTGAAATTTTACTCTCTAGAGTTTGAGCACATGCATAGGCTTTGAATCGCACATGTGCACAACTTCCAAAATGTCTATTTCGATTTCAATATTGATTTTGACGTTGATGCTAATGAAATTTGAAAAAACTCATAACATAATAGTTGTAGTTCTCTTTCTTACCTTTCTAATACATTTTGAATCAACTCAATTGGAGTTTAGACACACCAAAAGTTATGCTCAAAATTCCAAATAGTATCCAATTTCACTCCTCGCCAATGTACGCTTTTTATCCTTGTGATTTTTCACCAATTTTTTAAATCTTTTTTTACTCTTTTTTCATTCCAAAGCTACACAAACTAAAAATAAAATAATTAAACTCATAATTAACTCAATTATTACTTGCATCACATAAAACTGGGGTAAATGATAAATAAAATATAAGACATTTATGAGCTTATCAGTGAGGAGGAGAATAGAATTATTTTTTTCTTTTTTTTGTCATAGTACAAATCTAGATTCTGAATCTTATAAAATTTCTAATGTGTATAAGAGACAGTCTCTTATCATATTTTTAGAATTCATTCTAAAGATTTGAGTCCCATACTTATTACCGAAGCAAATTGAATGGGAATCAATCAGATTCTTATTCTCATTCCGTTTTAACCAAATATCCCCTTATATCTTCTATTAACTAGTTAGTAAATCAAAACTTATTAAAATAAGAAGGCTCACTTTATCATGTCTACAAGTTGATTTTTTTTTTTTTAATGTAAATTAGTATTAAAGCCTTTCATCTTTCCTCGACTTAAATATCATCCTAATAATAAAAAAAATTTATAGCAAAGATTGCTTAGATGTCATGGAAATTAAAAAAAAAAATCATAATTTACTGTAGGAAAAATGATTTTAATAATCTTTCACATTTCATATTTGTACTTTTTTAGTCCCTTACATTCAAAATAATGCATTTAGTCCCTCACATATTCAAAACACACTATTTTTGTCTCTTGACATAATTACAGGTAGATATTGACATGAAATACTCACATGTGTATCGAATGTAACATATTTAAGGGCAAAATTGACAACCAAAAAGAAGATGATTGGGGTTGTTGGAGTAGGGGTGGTAGAGGACAAGCAGTGACGGAGGAAAATAAGGGTAGGTGAAAATTTTTGAGGTTGTGGATGAGATTTTAGATAGTGTCATTTAGCATTTAAAATTTGCGTCTAGCCAATTTTACGCATTAAAAACTCAAATGTATCATTTGACATGCATATGAGTATTTTAAATCAAAATATACCCATAATTATATCAAAAAATAAAATGGTGCATTTTGAATTTATAAAGATCTAAAATACATCATTTTAAATGTGGGGGGTTAAAAAATACAAATGTGGAATGTGAGAAACTATTTGGGCTGTGTTCCCTTCATTGTAAACTCTATTTATTTAGAATAAAATTTTAAACAACTTTATCTTTGTATCACTTTTTTGTAGATTTTCACTAATTTTTAACAGTATGTCTTGACACTGTTGATCACAATTCTTTTTTTTTTTTTCTCCAATGAGACAATATGAAAAATTATATTTGTTTAATTAAGTTTATGTCTATTAGAATTAAAGTTGATATGAATATTCAAATTATAGCATAATGTAGTTAAAATTTTCGTTAGGAAATCTAGTAGTAAGTTGGTTAATTTGATATGTAAATGCTTGTTTGCTGTCTTGTCTTGGACACAAGCGTTTATTCACAAAGTTGTCAGCAAGGGGAATTTGCTTGAAATAAATCCAAAATACCCTTTTCTTTTTTTTTTTTAATTCACCATTTCTACTTACTTTCTAGTGATTCAAACTAATAATCAATAGGTCATAGAGGATACCTGCTACCACCTAATTTGTACTTTATTATCAGCCAAAATATCCTTTAATTTCACACTATTGAAAAAAATCACACTTGTCGACAAAAATATTGGGACAGAAATAATATATATTAACGATAAATATAGGAGTGAAATTATTAACTAATCTTGTTCAAGAGTATTTTTGTCAAATTAATTAAGAGTTATTGTGGAGTATCTAAATCATTTATCCGAATACCAATTGGCTATAATTAACCCTTACTACTAATACATATAGAGAGCAAAATACGCAAAGGGTCCCTAAATTTTTTAATAATTCAATATCAGTCCTTCAACTTTAAATTGGGATAATTTGGTCATTATACTTTTTTATTGGGCCAATTTGGTCCCTACTAGGTAGCATCACTACAATTATTAAAATCTCCAATCAAATGACTGTTCACATGAAGGCAATTCAATCATTTAACATTTTTGAGAAGACAATACAAGCCTTTATTTGATTAAAAGGTGCAAAAAAAATACGTTAAAAATAAATAACCAAATTTGACAAAGACTTGTGTTGCCTTCTCAGGAAAAAATTAGTGTCCCAATTTGTCTCGATTTAGTTCTTCATTTTTTATAATTTTTTGTCATTGTTAATCGAGTTGAAACTTGTATTATCGTTAAAGATGTTAAATAATTGAATTGCCCACATATAAGTAACAATTTGAATGCAGATTTTAATAATTATGGTAACATTATAAAGACTAAATTGGCTCAATAGAAAGAATTTGATGATTAAATTGTCCTAATTTAAAATTAAACAATCAATATTAAATTAGTAAAGAAGTTTGAAGACCATTTCTATCTTTTTTTCCCTATTACATATAGATCTGCACTACATATACGCGTCCAGGTTCATTGTATCCGACTCTAAGATCAAGTACGTTCAACTTGTGTCACCGAGTTAAATCTAAGATTCAAACCAGTCACGCTGGACGCGCTTGAAATCTGAAATGCTGGAAATTGACCCGAATTTTGAAGTGAGAACGTGTCCCGGTTCAATGAACCTGTATCCTTGTGAACTTACTCCCAATAATGGCATCTAGCATATTCAATATGTATGTATTTGAATGCATAGGCACGAATCCCATGTGCTGATAACATGCATTGAAGGCGAATTAATGATTTTACCTACCTATACAATTTTGGTAACGATAATCATGCTAACATAAATTTCTTTGATATGTGGGGGAAAGATTAGATTATGGTTAACAAATATGTAAACAAACTGTAGATAAAAAATTAGTGCATTAGCGAATATAAGCTAAATTAATTGAATATAAGATTGAAAAATTTTACTATTTTGTTAAAGAATTATTCATTTGGTTTAAAAAATTTGTATAATATAATTTTTTAAAATGTAATAAAATATTTTCTTTCAACATAAAAGTATAAGATTAACCGTTACAAAGACGCATGCATGAAGCATGATTCGACATCCTCATACATCATCATCAACATCACTTCTTTGCTTTTCCATTTATTTTTTGTATCCTCTTTTCCTATCCCAGCCATTATAAAATGGCCTTCTCCTGATTAAGAACGCCCTTCAAAGACCGTAGAGAACAGAGCGCAAGCAAAAGAATAAAAACCACAACGCGCGGGAGAGAGAAAGCTCTTGTTCTCTAGGGATTTCCATTCAGAAATCCACTTTGCAATTTCGCCCTTGATTGATTGAGGGGTTTCTCGTTGTCGTTAAATCCAAAACCATACAGAATACTTACTGATTTCATTGCCGATTTGGCTTAGATTCAACCCGTCAATTTATTTGGTAAGTCTCAATAAGCTCCCCCTTTCGATATACTTTTGTTCGATTTGCCAAATTATTTTTTAAGGGTCTCAATGAGGTATTTTTTGTTTTCAATTTTTTTTGGATTTAAAAAAGGGCGAATTTAGAGCTGTTATTTTCAAGTATAAATATCTATTAGGCGTTAAATTCGAATTTTTCTGGGACTAATTTCTCAAATTTGAGTGGCTAATAATTTATAATCGTATTCAATTTGCTGAAGGGTTTTTGATCTCGTGCACCATTTTAATTAATTCTAAGGAACATGGTGTTCTGGGTTTTTGGATATGGTTCATTGGTGTGGAATCCGGGGTTCGAATATGATGAGAAAGTAATAGGTTTCATCAAGGATTACCGGCGTGTTTTTGATCTCGGTATGTTTTCGTAGAATTCGTAGGATTAGCAATTTGAGCTTCAAATTTTCATTATCTTAATTAGATGTTCCTATGTTTGTTTGCTTTCAGCTTGCATTGATCATAGAGGTACTCCTGAGCAACCAGCAAGAACTTGTACCTTGGAACAGATTGATGGTGCTGTTTGCGTAAGTAAAATTATTGATTTATTATTTATATTTGTTTATGTTATGGTTTTAAATTTTAGATAAGAATTGGTAAGAATTGTCCATGTTTATATTACAGTTGCAATTAAATAGATTTGCCAAGTTTGTGGTTACATTTCATGGAAATTGTGACTTCTATAGTCTCCGTTCTGCCATTTTTTCTAATGTGTGTTTTATCTTCCAGTGGGGTGCTGCATATTGCGTTCGAGGAGGACCAGAAAAGGAAAAAGCAGCAATGGAGGTAACTTTGGTCCTCTGCTTTTAGTTTTCCGAACTTCCGATACACTTAACCTTTTCCCATCAGAAATAAAAATTTTTGACCCTATTATGTGGACAGATTGCCACATAACAATCTATCATTGTCCACTTTTGGACCTTTTGTCCTCTGTCAGGATTGCTGTCATATAGTTTTCTCTTCAACATCGGCAGTTTCAGTCCTTTCCTATTTGTATTTTAATTTTTAATAGTTTCAGTCCTTTCCTATCTGTATCTTAATTTTTAATAATTCTGTTGGATGTATATAATAATGCTGATGCTACTTTTCTATTGTAGTATTTGCACCGAAGAGAATGCGAGTATGATCAAACAACTCTCTTGGACTTTTATAAGGTGTGCTTGATGTTAAGGTTTCACCTTTTGGTTTTTTCCTTTCAGTATTGCATTGTTATTGGAAAATTGGAGCTGGAATTCTGGCAATTAATTGTTCCAATTGAAAAGACAATTTTACTAGTGGTGTGTGTTAGACTCTGCTAATGATGTTGTTATCAAAATGTAGGAAGGAGATACAGTGCAGCCGGCCATGACCGGAGTTATAGTGTGAGTTCCTAATTGCCTTCTGGTAGACGAGATTTTTCAAAAGTTAAACCAAATTATACTTCAAAAGTTTGTTACTTGTTTGAAGTTCTTACAAGTTAATACCATTTTTGCAGCTTTACATCTACTCCGGACACAGTATCTAATAAGTATTACCTAGGCCCTGCCCCGTTGGAGGATATGGCGAGGTAAGGATCATCTATCCTAGCTCTGCCTATCTTTGTGCCTTGATTTCTTTTCATTGAGAGATCATGTTCTCTATGTTCTCTAGTTTATGTTAACTCTTCTTTTCAGGCAAATTGCCACTGCCGTTGGTCCCTGTGGTAATAACAGAGAATACCTCTATTTACTGGAGAAAGCCATGTTTGATATTGGTAAGCTTTCGAATCTGTTTGCATATTCTTTGTACTTGAATTGATTGAATTGAAGATGCTTGATAGACAAGATTTTTAAGGAGTTGCATGGAATTGTATTTACAGGGCATGAAGATGATTACGTCATCGAACTAGCAAATGAAGTGAGGAAAGTTCTTGGAGTTCTTGGCATTAGCCTACCCAAGGAGAAGAGTTTCCTTGGACCCTGCCATATCCCTATCCCACTCAAATCCCTAGTCCCACCAATCAACTTACGGCTGTTGCCATACAAGTTGCTATGGATTCTTGAAGGGAAAACATCATAGGATCAAGAAAGGCGAAATTCTTTTTATGAAATTGAGTCTCAGATACACACACTCTCTCTCTCTCTCTCTCTTGGCGGGAATCTTTTTCAACAATTTCTCTTATGTTAGAGCAGTTGAATGTTTCTCTGGAATAACACTTTCTTTTGCTGTTACCTTGATAAATTGTTTGATTTATTTTGAAATCCAACATAGTGTTTAGAACATTATGGTGTGTGACTTAGGCCACAAACTCAATAACCAACTGACCACAATATTACAAGTGCGGCAGATTTGGGGACCAGGAGTCATTTGTCTTAAATTTAAGCCTCGAGGGAATGGAATGGAATTGAAGCAGAGCTTCAAATTTGTGTCTTTCTTTGAATTATTGTAGTCTTCCGTTTATGTTTCTTCTGGCACACAGATTTCTCTCTTATATTTTTGGATTTTGAATTCTAACATAGTGTTTAGAACATTATGGTGTGTGACTTAGTGTCACGCCCCAAAAACGGGACCGTAACACGCCGCGCTAATGGTACCCGGCCCAAAGCGCAAGGCACAAACGAACAGAGCAACAAACTTAACCGCAATGTAATAGAACCATGCAAATCATTTCTTAACTATAAAATCGAATATTTCATTTTACACAAAAAAATACGAATTACAAAATTTCTTCTTAGAACAAAAGATGCTACAACAAAAACAAAGTTCATCAATACAAAACTTATCTAATACACTACCCCTTTCCAAACAAAAGAGAAGGTTGGAAGATTATCCGTAGAGTCCTATCAGTAATGTGGAATCTGGAGAAAATCTAAAAGCTGCTAACGCGGTGGAGAGTAAAAAACGAGCACCTAATCTGAAAAATTATAAATCACGTGGGTGAGCATAATTAGCTCAATGGATAACATAAAAGCTCTTCAAATGGGGTCAAGCATTGCGATAAAAAGAAAGCGTTTAAATAGTATGATACATTTGTGAGAAACATAGTCGTACGGTTTAAAATGTCTCATGCCATTTAAACGTTAATAAACCATAATCATAAGTAGTTTCTAAAATGTATCATACTATTTAAACGTCAGGCATGTCCAAAACATAGCCAAAAAGATCCAATCATTTCTTATACACATCTAGATATGTATAAGAATAAGGTCTTAAAATGGGACCCATGATCAAATAGTTCATAATGATAGCATACCATGGCGTCCCATGGATGACTATAGAACCGTTCTCCCAAATCAAACATTTCCAAACACATCCAAAATTATATACCTAGGTCACCTATGAGCCAAAACAGTCATAAAATGCTTACACATCTAGATGTGTATAAGAGACAGGGCCAAGTCAAGCCTTGGAGCTCTAAACTCTTAATTTCATATGTAATAGTTCCAAAACTTGGTAAAAGTGCGAGTTCAAACATCATACACATTCTAAAATCCATCCAAACCAACGGGGCAGGGCCTAGGTAATACCTGTCTCTTATACACATCTAGATGTGTAACCTATCAGAGCAAAAACTGCACAAATGATCACAGAACGCGATCGCTGGCGGTAGGTGGCGTGGTACTTAACAAAAATAAGAGGACTCTTAGAAGAGATGTAGAAGTTAAAGAATGATTAGGGAAGCGAAAACGACGCGAAACGATAGAAACGACACCAACAAACTCTTTGGTAAAAATGACCTATTCACAAATTCACCAACTTTGACAAGTTAAAACCCCATCAAAACACTTAGTTAACCCTCAAATTCGTATGAATTAGATTAGGAGATAATAAGCTCGTTTTCCGAAAAATCGAAAAACTTCGCCCTTCCTAGGCTATAAGTAGGTTATCCTCCCTACCAACAAAATCCAATTCCAAGGTATTCAAGGGACCTTGGTTACAACCCAACTCAAAACAACATATTCTAACCAACCAATGCATAAACTTAAGCATTCATAGCATAACACTCTAGGGCCACATATGGAAGACAAAACCCCAACTCATAATCTTAAAATATGTAATCTAGACCGTGAAAAGTTGTTAAAAATCAACCCCAATCACTTCCCAACCTCCAAAACACTAAAAACAACCCATAACATACATAAATCATAACATATAAGGCTGCAAAGAGGGTTTTTTTTTTCAGCCATAAAGAATCCTACAAAACTTGAAATTAAAGCTTGGATCATAAAGCCCATAAGCCATAAAGTGCTAAAATACATAAAATCTTACCTTCCAAGTGATTTATACTTGATATCCAAGAAAATTTTGGGGGAAAATGGGGAAGAGAAGTTTCGTCCAGCAGCTAGGAGAAATGAGGAAGAAACAAAGCAAGAAGAAGACTTTGTGATTCTAAGTCACACACCATAATGTTCTAAACACTATGTTGGATTTCAGGCTTAAATCCAAGACAATTAATTTCCTGGTCCCCAAATCTGCCGCACTTGTAATATTGCTGTCTCCACCGCGTTATTAGAAAGACAGATGTGGTGTGTGAGCTCATTACTCTTATACACATGCGGATTTCTCGAGGCAACCGAAATCGCGTAAACCGAAAAATTTGCCGAATTGAAAAACGAATAAGTTGAAGTACTTTATGACTAAAAATAATATGAAAAACATTTTAAACCAGTTAAAAAAATCAAAGAACAAGGCTAGTAAAATACTGGGTTTCACACTTAGACCACAAACTCAATAACCAACTGACCACAATATTACAAGTGCGGCAGATTTGGGGACCAGGAGTCATTTGTCTTAAATTTAAGCCTCGAGGGAATGGAATGGAATTGAAGCAGAGCTTCAAATTTGTATCTTTCTTTGAATTATTGTGGTCTTCCGTTTATGTTTCTTCTGGCGCACAGATTTCTCTCTTATATTTTTGGATAACCTACAGTCCTGTGATTAAATATGTTGATTGCATAATCTAGGAAATGTAATTCACAAGACAACCTCTTCTTGAGGGGATGGATACTCTGTAATCTTTCACTTCTAACTGGGAGTTTACAAGTAGGTTTACAATTTTACATAAAATGAAGCCTGGAATTCAATGTCCCTTGTGTCAAGTGCCAACAGCAGCATCAAGTCTAGACATCAGCTGGCGGTCCTTTTGAGTGATTCATGATATTTAAAGCGTGTTGTTTTTATGCTTACTATACGATCCAATCAAACCAGCATTAAACTTGTATCTTTTGTTTTCAGAATCCTTTATATGATGCAAATTTGGATCATATCTAATGCATTTGGAGGTATTCATTAAATCCTTTCAAGGTTAGTGAATAACAAACTGACCACAACATTACAAGTGCAGAAGATTTGGAGGGACCAAGAACTTCAAATTGTGGTTTTCAAATTCGGTAAACAAAAGCCCACATAGCAGTTTCAACCATTGTTATTAAACTCAGTCCAGGAAAGAACCGACAAAAGATGTCAATTAACGTATTATTGATTCAACTATTGAGTTACAGGTTCAAATTGTGGGTCATTAAAATATATTTTTTTTATAAATATATAATATAATTTTGAAGTATTAAATATAAGAAAATATAGTAAAAATATTGAGAAAAATGTTCTATCAAAATTTTAATAATTGTAAATGAATTTTAAAATAATTAATTTCTTTAAAAACTATGAAAATCATGAAATAGTCGACTATAAGTTCTTATACATATTTAGTTTTAGAATTAGTTATTAAAAGATAAATAATAGTTTAAAGCAATCTACAAAAAAATATTTTTTTATTATTTTTTACATAGTTTGTAATAGTAGCTTTTTTCCCATTAGTAAAATGTTTAGAAAAACACTAGTAAATGTAATTGGTGCATTTCTTATTTTTAAAAAATATAACATTAGTAGATGATTTTGAAAATTCATTTATAAAGACTAATAATAAATGAATTGTTCTTAATAATGTCATATTACTATTTTTTTTTTCAAAGTGGAAGAAGATTGTAATTGATTAACATGGCGAAGTTTAAAGAAATAAAATATTTGATGGCTTAAATGGTAGCATACCATTACATGGTGCAGCTGTCACTTGGAGTTTAAAGTAGATCTTGGGTTCGAATTTGCTTATTGGAAGGCTAGTGAAAATTTTTTCTCCATCTCGCGGCCCCTTCGGTTGGTTATTTCTTATTTTGTGAAGAAAATAAAAAGTCTTCTCAAAGTAGGTGGGTTATTTTTTATTTTGTGAAGAAAATAAAGAGTCTTTTTAAAGTAGGAAGATTTTTGTTTGATATGTTGAATATACGCCTTTAGTAGTATGTTAAATATACGACCAAAGTCGTATCGACTTTGACCAAGCCTATAAATAAATAAAAAAATTACACTTAATGTTTAGGGTTTGAATTTGGATTTTTATGGTTTAGGGTTAGGGTTTAGGATTTGTAATTAATACACAAAATTTGAATAAAAAATATAAAAATTTGTAATATTACGTAGTTGTAGTGTGTATTAATTATAACAAAATATTTTTGTGAAAGAGGCTTGAAATGTATAAAAGAAAGAATTAATAAATATTAAAGAACAATAATTATGTAAACGAACATTAAATCGAATAAAAATTATAATAAATTACAAGTACATGAAACTCTAAAATGTAAACAATATTCCTGACATTATGACAGGTCATACAACATGTATCACATCTTCTTAGAGTATCAGGACACCTTGTATCTATCTCGTTTTGTATTCTATCATTTCTTGTTTTCCGAGGCTTAGTAAGTACCATCCTATTAGAAAAAATTGTGAAATTAAAATCAGTATCTTCCCAATAGTCTAGATGTCAGAGTGGATTAAAATGACCTGAGTATATTTGTAGATATATTTGGTTTGTGTGCACTTCATCAACAAATTTAGTTGGATTGATTCGGCAATAAAAACATGCAACCATGATGTGCAAATATAGGAGTTGAAATGTCGTCCATTTTCCAGAAGTGTACGTTCTTTCTTGTATGTTCACAATCTGCACATTTTTTTCCGTTCCATCAAGCAAAAGAGCTGTTACGATATTGTATATTTGACGTTGACAGTCAAACTTCTGAACTGTATGACCCCAGAACATACTAAAATACAGTGTGTTCAATTTTGTGATAATTAGTCCAAATTCTTTTAGTAAGTGGAATCTTGCATGTCTTGTCATTCTGTTGTGCTGGTTAAAAAGTTCAATTGTTTTATGGAAAGTGAAGCCAACCACAAGACTTAATTGGCAAATAGCGGGTTTCTTTCAGGATTTTGTTCCAACTTTCTACCATGTTGGTTGATAAAATACCCCAACGAAACCCGCCATCATGAGAATAAGCCCATTGTTCAGGCTTGATATTCCTATTCATGAATCAATCATAAGTTTCAGGGCTCATATTTTGAATCTGTTCTATATAACAATCGAACTTTTGATGCGGTCTTGCACTCCCAACCAGCTAGCACATGTCCTTTAGCCTTTGACTTTTAAACTTTTTTATGAAATTACTTCTCACATAGACGAGACAGAAGTGATGTACCCCACAAGGTGACACCAAATATTCTAGATTGTTCATTATATTGATTATACCTTTATGGCGATCTAATATGATGCAAATAATGATTATGCACATGTCAACAAACATGAACCATTAGTTGGGTCATGAACTAACTCTAACTATCAATCATTTCCTCATCGAAAAGTACATGTGTAAGTGGTAGTTGATGGTTGCCAGCGTCGTGGCTGACTAGGACTAGAAGCTTACTCTTATAAGCACCTCTTAGGAACGTGTCATTCACACATATAACAGATTTACTATATCTAAACGCTTAGATTGGAGGTGCAAAAGTTCAAAATACAAATCGAGGATCTTTTTTGACCGATGACTTTGTGGATAATGCCTTCACTGCACAACAACACCTGGGTTTTGTGCTATCAGTTCCTTAAAAAATTTTGGTAGCTCAGCAATTGATGATGGCCAATCACTGTAAACTATATCAATAGCTTTCGACAACCGTACCATGCCTTTTTATATGAGATGTCCACATACATTTTGTCCTTGATGTGTGCTTGAATTTCCTTCACAGCTTTACAGGGTTCTTTCTAATAAAGTGAATTATGTTCTCGCATGTAATATAACAAAATAGGGCTTTTACGACACTTTTCGTGCAACACAATATGAAAGTATCGTAAATAAACCACACAACTCAAATTATACAGTAAAAATTACAACATTGCTTGACTTCTACTACACAAGAGCGACTTAAGAGACTACATACTATTATTGATTAACATAAAACGACGTTGTTTTGAGTATAAATTAAATTCCAAAAATTCCTGGCGCCTATAGCTCTTCCAAAAATTTCTCAATGAATTTTCATTGCCTCAATCTTCCCCAATTTCTATCGATTCCAGAGAATTTCTTCCTTTCTCTCTGTTCTTCTACTCTCTCTCTCCAATTATTCCCCAATTTTATTCTCTCTCTTCATCTTCTCCAATTGCTCTCCTTTCATTTTCCTCGATTCCATAGTATTCCCCAAGCGGGTACGCAATTTTGTTCAAGATTGGCGCTTGAGTGCTAGATCTATTTAAGTTAAGAAATAGTTTTACCATGTCTGTCGATCACCATTGGATCTAGTTGGGCTGGGGTACTTCGACGATTACTATGGATCTTTCTCTGTGGGTTTATCAGCGCTTGAGCGATCTCCATACAGGATCTCTACCTTTGTCCGCTACTTTCTCTCGTAAAAGAGGTTAATCTCTTTTTCTATGTTTTTTTTTTTTTTTAAGAGACATTTCTCACATAAGACAAAAGACATTAATATTAAAAAAATAAAAAATTTGCCATTTAGATATTAATATTATATAATATTTAGCTGGTTTTAGGTTTTAATTATCATAAAATTGAATTTCATGGTGAAAAGTGGTGAGGTAGATTTTTTGCCATAGATTTTGTGGCTAATTAGGAAGATTAATTAGATTGAGCTGGTTATAGGTTTGCATGAGATTGGAAAATGAGGAGGTGGTGGCTGGAAATTCACATGGAGATTGACAAACATGGAGTTACTACTTACTAGGAATTACCCTTGATTGGATACTAATATGTTATTCGGGAGTTTAAAATGGTGTTCTACCTAAGTCCTGCATATAGAAGATAGTTATTTGCTTCTACTTAAAAGGAAAATTGCACTAAATTAGGAGAAATTTCTAAAACTGTGCTTGTTTTAAAAATCGTTCTTTTTTTATGTCGATTGGAATTGGGATTTTCGACAGGGAGGAACTCGCATTCAGTAAATGCGAGTTCATGGGAAATTAAAATTTTCAAAATTAAAAAAAAAAAATATTTCATGACCTCGCATTAAGTGAGTGCGAGGTCTAACAATTTCTTTTTCAAAAAAAAAATTTCTAACCTCGCATTCAAAAAAAATAATGTTCATGACCTCGCATTCACTGAATGCGAGGTCAGAAAGAATTTTTTTAAAAAAAAAATCCACTGCATGTAGCTTTTTATTTAGCAAATAAGAAGTCATGGGGAAATTTTTTTTTTTGCACTATTACAAAAACAGAAAAATGTTTGATGTTTTTGTTAGTTAAAAAAGGATTTGGCTCTAAGATAAAAATAGGCGAATCTAGGGTATCGCATCTTTAGGACGTATTTTGCTTTTGAGTCACTACATGCAGTAGGCGAATCTAGTCGTCTTGATTTTCGGCCTCTGACAGTTCCTGCTTACATTCAACATCCACACCAGGCACATGATCCACATAGAGTAGAGCAGGCTCCGCGACGAGGCGGGCAATACGGAGGTGGTCGTCGACGTCGTCGAGTTCCATCGCCTCGGTCCCATGTAGATGTTGGATCCCCTCATGTCAATGTACAATTAGAGAGCGACACTTCATAGATACTTTCGCCAATGCGCACTTCGGTGGGACCATCATCTTTTGGACCGTTGTCCACTGGACCAGATCCGGAGCATACTGGTCCTAGTTTTCAGATGAAGAACATGAACACGAACAAAACACAGCTTCGCAGTCGCAAATTGCTCACCCTACTCAAGAGCAAGACCCTCCTCTATTTTATGTCCGTCGATCAAAAAGGGTGCCTAAACCTAGAGAGTGTGGTACGGGAGGGAGATTTGGAGATCATGGACATTGACATTTGTGATTACTTTTCAGAATCATGTGTGATTGATGTCTGCACATTATTTTTATATCATTGTTTGCCCTAGACGGGTGTTTTTATATTATTGTTAGGTTTTTATTTTTGTTTTTTAACCCTTGTCGGGATTTTATGGATGTTTGTTGCCCTTGTTGGGTATGGTTGTTGGCAGGGAGAATGTTCGTAAAATAGGGGAGGTTATGTCAAAATTTTATAAAAAAATATGATAAATTAATAAATTTACTTTCTTACAAGATTTCATTCATGTAATATTTCGTTAATGATAGAGTTTATGGTTTAAAGATAACGGTTTAGTGTTCCTATATATCGTATTAAGCAAATGTTCACAATTTAGCGATTAAGCTATTTTTATCTTAGAGCCAAATCCTTTTTTAACTAACAAAAACATCAAACATTTTTCTGTTTCTGTAATAGTGCAAAAAAAAAAAAATTTCCCCATGACTTCTTATTTGCTAAATACAAAGCTACATGTAGTGGATTTTTTTTTTTTTAAATTTCTTTTTGACCTCGCATTCACTGAATGCGAGGTCATGAACATATTTTTTTTTAAAAAAATTTATTTGACCTCGCATTCATTAATGCGAGGTTAGAAATTTTTTCCATGAGCTCACATTCAGTAAATGCGAGCTCACTGAACTCGCATTTACTGAATGCGAGTTCCTCCCTGTCGGAAATCACAATTCCATTCGACATAAAAAAAGAACGATTTTCAAAACAAGACAGTTTCAGAAATTTCTCACTAAATTAGATACATTCATGGTAATTTTTCAATATAATATGATGGTGTAGTCCTTATCTCATAAAATTTGTGATGTGGATCTTGGAATATATCCCATTGGGCTATGAGATTCATAAAGTTTTGTAGTTTTATGCAAGAGGTTGACAATCAACATTGTAAGTTTTGGGGATTGTGATGTCTCCTAGGTTGATGATAAGTAACTATAATGTTCACCCATAATTGTGCTTTCTTTCTAGTTTATTTTATGATTTGCTTGAGAATATCTTTTCGGTCTTCCCTAAACTTGAAAGAAACAATTTATTTTATGATATATGTCTTGTGTTCAAAAGTATTGAGGGTTACAGCAGCTGTTTGAATCAATGTTTATTTTTGAAGTATTTTCAAATATGTGATTTCATGTATAATGAATTGTGTGTAGATATTGGCACTCAAAGCATTTCTCGAGTAGATCATCAGCTTTGTATCTTTACAAGATTCATGGTAAATTCAGTTCCTTTGACTTGATAATTCTCAAGAAAGACATCTTTTGCTATCTTGTCTTAACGAGAAAGGTAGTGGCATTTTTTTCTCTATTAATCTCTAATTTCTAATTAGCAAGTAAGTTTGTTTTGTTTGTCACACTAATGGTTAGATGTTGATATGCAACTAATACTGTTTAGCTTTATTTCTAGGTGGTTAAGTCAAACCTAGAGAATTGCTAAAGATCAAGCCTGATGTTTTCAGGCTTATTAATATTTCATAGGTCATAAGTTGGTTCATTTGATTCTTTTTCCTGAGTACAAATTTTAATGAGCTAAAGAATAGTTAGGTTAATAGTTTTACAAGCTTATAGCAAGTTAACTTTTCACTGAAACAATATTGTGTTATAATACAAAAGCAATAATAGCTGGTGAGTTTGCATGTTTATCAAATAAATTGGTAAGGATGCATTTATTTCTTTTTGTTACATGCTTTTGATTTGAGGAAAATACTTACATAGACCCGGTCTTTGGCCCCACTTGTAGACCTTGCGGTCAAGATTAAATCTTATAGAATCTTTCTTACATCAGCTGTTGTCATAGATTCCATAACATTTAATCTACACTACATGATCTACAAGTGGGGTCAAAGACCAGGTCTACCTAAGTATTTCCCTTGATTTGATATCTCACAAGTTGATGAAGATGAGGAAAATCAAGTTGATGCCTAAAGATAAGGTTCTTAATTTGAGCTCTCTTTATTCTAATGATGTAACTAGAAGGTCTTTTTCTGTGTTGTAGTCTCCTATGTAATAATGCTAGTGCTTATTGCTTAGTAATAGAGCTGCTTGATTGCTATTTCCATGAATTAAATGCATGTTTTGTCTTTTTATGGTGTTAAGTGGAATGCTAATCCTAATCAATGGCCTATGGGGGTATGCTTGTAAATTTTTCTCAGAGTATTACTTTGGATACTTGTACTAGTTAGCTTGTTTTCTTGTTTAGTAGTTTATGACTTAAAAGGATGATGAGCTCTTCTTGATTCAACACTTCTATACATGAAAAATTATGCTATACTGTTGTTGTTATGTGTACCTGTAGACATGGGCAGAAAGTGGACACATTATGTTATACTAGTGTTGTTATGTGTACCTATGGAAGTGTGCATAAAGTGGTTCTTGGGTAGCACTCATCCTATACATGCTTCATTCTTCGTTAATTGGCCCTTTTATTTAGGAAGCAAATAAATCACCTCTTTGGCTTTTCCTTGGGTGGTTAGTATTAAGTGATTGCGTTCCTAAAGAAATTATTATCCCTCAGTGCTAAATTAAAAAAGAGACGAAAGTAATGTTGTATTCTTTTATATATGAGTCCCTTGTCCCTTGAGTCTTGTGTTCTTTTCTCATGTTTCTTCTGCGGCACTTTTCTTTATTAGATATCTAAAACTTAAGATTTTTCCATTTTTCATGTTCATTGGCAATTAATGCTTCTTTTGTTATTGTGTCGTCCAACGACTATTACATAAGGTGATAAAAATGATGACCCCTCTACATTATTCTCTGTAAGTTGGATTTGGACTGTAAATCTGAAATATAAATCTAATGCTTGGTCTTACTATTTGGTTGCATTTTATAGTGGTCTAATTGATGGACAATCTGCAACTTTTCTTACTTCGCACTATTGGTTTCCTTTTGCCCTATTATATTATGATCCGGGCCATTAGTGTCTTCCAGAGGGAAAGGTAGAGACAGGTTAGTATCTCTCTCATTTTGCTATCTTTAACGATTGATTTCTTTATATGTATATTTTGTTCTTCCTATATATGCCACCCTTCCATGAGATGATGCATCTAGGCTCTTAAACATCATGATCACAACAACATATTTTGCATTTTGAGTTACCATGTTGTAAGTGCACCTGAATCTGACCTCTCATACTCATGTTCGCACCAGGTGCCACTGCCATCTCAATTGACAACGATTATCTCTCTCTTCACCTAAATCCACCTCTGTTGCTAATAAATTTCTTTTCTTTATATTTTTTTTGGTTGATTTTCTCTACTTTCTTCCAATTCTTTCCTCTATTGCAAATAGATTAGTTTCATGTCCTTCGAACGGCTTGAAATAGTGGTTCCAACCACCCAGAGAGCTTATTTTTCACAGGTAGCTTCAAGCAAGAGTTCACCCTTAAGTGTGAATCATTTTCAGTATTAGTCTAATGAGGGCAAGTCAAGGGAATAAGGCGAATAATGCCTCTGGATCATCTAGCAGTGTTGTTGATGATGCATCATCATTTAAGAAGTGGGAAGTATATTATATTGGGGACTTTAACTTTTAGTCTAGCACTATCTCTTGCAGGTTTTTAATTCATAATTTTTTTGGGCTAGATTTTTGCGCTAAAAAATCTGAATATAATGTTGAAATTGGAAACTAATGTGTTAAGATGAATGATGCGATTAAGTTTGAAGTTCTTCCTGTTATTGTTTTTCGCAGTATAGTGAGATATAAATACAAAATTGTTCTTTTTCACTAGTTGATCATACACTTGGTGCAACTTTGCCTTTAACTCGATCAAACTTTTGAGTTTGAAGCTTAAATGAGTGTCTTTGATGTGTAGTTCAGATGCCACTCAGTAGTATGGAAGGTGATCAAAGAATTCTTTGCTAGTCATGCTTGCCAAAAAGTGAAATGCCTTCATTATGAACTTTGGAGTATTTCATGTTTTACATTCTTTTGTAGTCTAACTATCTGTTTAACTGTATACTTAGCGATGGAGATTACTTGCATTCTTGTGCCTATTTTTGCCCAATTTTTGATGTTTTAGTGAGTATCGGAATCACAACTTGCTAGTTTATGCATATTGAAATACCTTTGGCAAATGAGCTGTCCATGTTTTGTTTAGTTGAATACACATCATTTTCTATATAACCTGAAAGTTTTATTTGTAGTGATGATACACATCTAGATTTGATATATTTGATTTGATTTTAATGCCTTTTTCCATACCTTTTTTAATTGCAGTAATTTCTGAATTGATACACTACACAATAGCAAGATATACTTGGATGGAGTTTCGTCACAATTACCCTTAATTCAAGTGATTGTCCCATAGGTTATGAGTTTAAAGCCACAACTTAGAGATCCTTTAAAGGTACCACTTCATGAGGGTTCTTCATTTTGTTTGGTTTACGTGTTTCTTGATACTTGGCGATGGTTTAATCTTTTTGTGGCATGAAGTCACTGTGGTCATATAAACTAGGACATATAAATGATTTTTTAGTTCCTTTAATTTCTGGTGTATTTTTCCTTTGGCAGTCTTTGACTAAGTTTCAGCTAAATACAAAATTTAAGCATATTGTGAAATTTTCAAGACGGATTACCAAATTAACTCATTTTTAGATTTTCCTTCTTCCTTTATAAAAGCTAATACGTGTTAGGAGGTAGTCTTTGACTCAGTTTTGCTCTTTCTTGTATTGTCACCCTAACCTAAACATCTATGCAGGTTGGTACTTTATAACCTTTAATTCTTCATTTATGCTTCCTAGAAAAATTTTTGAACGAAATACAATCTTATAACATCTAAAATTCTTTACCTTTTCTTTTTAAAGTTTTTATTCTTTTGTCCTACATTGTTTGATCATTATTGTGCCTTCTGTTTAAAAGAGAACAAGTTACTATGTTAAATTCATGTACTTTCTCAACGCATATACAGAGGCTAACTAGAAAGCATAAGAAAGTTACTCTCTGTAGCTTCTACCATGTAAAAACTTATGTCAAAGTCCTATATATTCAAAGATATTGTTCTTGTTGTGTGTTCTAGGAAACTTCATTGGGAATTAGGTTTTATCTTTATTTTTGTATGCATAAATTGTCTTGAAAAATGTTGAATATTTCTGCTTATGATCGGTTTTCAAGCTGTTATGATGAATTACTTGTGATTTTAGTTCAGTTATATAAGATTAGGGACAATAAACAAGATAATAATTGCAGAAATTTTACCCCTTCACTTCATCCCTATTACATGTTTGTTTGAGTCTTTCTGCCTGCTCGAGCTTTCTTTTAAATTATTGAAACATAAGTTATTTGTCGTACAATCCAAAATATAACGGGAGGAGATGAAGTGCTTGGAAAACTTCTCCTGCACAAATTGAATTTGCATCAAATGAATCAAATAGCTGCTAAAAAATAGTTAACCATCTAATCCCTCTTCCTTTTCAAAAGAAAATTTGGAAAAAAAATTGTTCGAGTTCAGTTTTAATTATATTTAAGTCCTTCTTTTAATCAGTTATAGCATTATGTTTAACTTGTAATTCAACAAGTTAATCATTTTGTTCCCCTTGTTTTCACTTTTCATGTGGCTAAATATAATCTTCTAATTTTGGGGAGATGATGAAATTTTAGACAGTACAAGAAAGTTGACATAGAAAAGGTAATACAACATTTATGAATTATTTGTCATGTCTTGTTCAGAAAAGGTAGTGCTCATATTTGTGTTTGTATTGGATCTTCGTCAAGCTACCAATAAGGGAATTCATACCCGTAGGATTCTCACTACTTGATTTCTATGATAATGATTTTATTGATCTTTTTGGAGATGATGAACTTTTCTACCACAATAGGGAGAGAAACACTCGGTAGTTTCTAAGTTATACATTGACTTCCATTCTATCAAGTATGTAATACTATCTAATTCAACATAATTGTGTTTTTATGTTTTTGTAGGACTACAATGAGAAAATCAGAGAAATTCGGACCTATAGGTACTTGCCATTTCGACATTCTAATTAATGATATTGCATTTGTTAATTCTGATTTTGCTATTATACACTTCCTAGGCTATTGACTGGTTTGCTTGATTGGTTTGCTCGATTGGTTTGCTCATTGAATTTGATTTTACCGAGTGTCTCAACTAGTCCTTCATCCTCTTTTTAATTATTCTACAAGAACTTGTGTTTGATATTTCATCTTATCAGTGTCATTTTTCAAGGATTTATATCTCTGCTTAAGTGACTTCTTGTGATGCTATAGATTTTTTGATTGAATTAAACTAATTGGTTGTTTTCTTTTTTCTTTTTCTTTTTTTTTTTGGAGTTTTTTTAGTTGAGCTAGGTGAACCATTTGCTAGATCCTTTTGGGCTTAAAATTAATTTATGGTGTGATATTTCTTATTTTTATTTTTAAACATATCTTTATTAGCATATGAATAAGAGGCCAACTAAATTATATGTAATTGCATATATCTTTTCTTTTTTGGGTACTATACATTAGTAGAATTTTGATTTTGTTTAACTCCTTGAACTGTGCAATTTAGGTACCCGCAAGATACACAAAGGCTAAGAAACAGTACAAATCTTTTTTAAATGCCTATTTTTTATAATTGAGACAACACAAAATCCAACTTCTTATCGGTGACTAATACTGCAATTCATTTATAGATATTGTGTAGGGAACAATGACAGCCACCTATTCTTTGACAATGGTAATGGAAGATGACATGGTAAAGGTAGTGGCCTAGTATGAAAACAAGTGGGGATACAGTACATCACATATGGCTATACTTCATGATTAACAAGTGAAAATAAATTAACAATTAAGTAGAAATCAGTAAATAAACTATTCTACTAGTTAATTAATAATAAAATATTCTACTATTTATAATACATCTAAGTTTGAATGTTTCAAATGATAATTAATTAATTGATTGTCATGTTTCAAGAATATAGTTCTTGCTCCTAAAATGGAAAAGTTGCTTCCTATGTATGGGCTTCTGTTTGGAGTAAGATTTTCTTGATTATTCTCTAAATTTATTTATCCAGGGTTTACAAGTTTCTTATTTACTTACATTTACTGTTCAAGTAATTTTCGTTCTCTTTTGTTATGTTCACAATGTTGATGCAAAACTCCAATTGTCACACATGAAATTTTGTTATGTGGAAGCCCAACCTCTAGTCTAACGATATGTTATGTATAGATTTCTCTAGAGCTCATTCATGGAAAGCCCAAAAGATTAGTCTAACAATCTGCTAAGTACCCAACCTATTTCCACAGATTTGTATTACTTTAGTTTTATACCTATATTCCACCTCTCTCTCTATCTCTCGCCCTCTCCCTCTTTCTCTTTCACACACAAGGTTCCTGTGATCAATAATATGTTTGTTATCAAGCAATAGTTTTTTGAATTAAATCATGTAATATGTACAAACACTCAGTTCAGTTCCTGGGGACTTTTGGTGGACTAGGAGCAACTAGTGCTGTTTATCTGCATCTCTTCTGACATCTGTACTACCAACAGCATTGGAAGATCTCTTAACTCTATGCCTTTGTTTTGCTGGTACGTAATGTGTCTTATTTATTATGCTCCTAACTGCCCCATGTGTTGCTAACTATTGACTAATTATTGGGTAGGAGAACTTGACTAAATGCGTATGCAGATTGAAATTTTGGAGTTTCTTCTTAAAACCATAAATCAGTTTTTGTTACTTTAGATTATGGAGAAGCTTGTGGACATCATCCATTTCCTGCATTTTGTACTACTGGTAATGCATTTAGAACTTTCACCTATTACTTTTAGTCTTTTCCATTGGCTTGTTGCACTCAATTCTCAGTTTTGCAACTACGAACATAAAAGCAATGTCCTATTGTTCTGCATTCTGATAAGAAACAAGTGGAGACAGTTCTTCTAAAATGTGCAACTATAATATGTATATGGATAGAGTTTTCATAAGTGTACTTAAAGTATTACCATGTACAGTATATTCTCTCTCCCTCTCCTTCTTTCTCACATGCACGCACAGATGCACACGCACAAGCACACACACACCCCATACAAAGAGATCTCACTAGTGAAATCTTGTTGTAACAGGTATAACTTGTGCCACTGTTCTAACTCAGGCAATTCTCACTGAAGGTTAGAAATCAATGGATGTTGGTGTGAATGTGAGCCTGGATGGATTTACGCATTGGTTTGAATATGGCTATTGATGTTGTATCTAGGACTTGAAGAGCATAGCACAAGATAAAGAAATTAACTTTGTATTTTGGCAGTTGTATGTATGACATTTGGGAAGTTTAATATGACTGTTTATTATATTGACTTTTGGAAAGTTGAATATTTTATTTACCATAATGACTTTTGGAAAGTTGTATACAGACGTTTGTTGAAGTAATTGCATATGAGTTTTGTTGAAATATATGAAGTTTTTGTTGCTCGCTTAAATTATTGACTTAAATTTAAAATGTAAAAAAATTGCTGGTTTAAATTACTATCCACTTTAGGGTCGCTATTGTGCTACAAAACAATGTTGCAAATACATTACACAATATCGAAAATGTTGTATAATATTTGTAGTGCAGTAAAATTGTGTCACAAATGTATCAAAAATGTGCCGTATGCGGCATAGAAAAATTGTGCAGCAAAAATTTTGCAACACAATAAAATTGTGTCGTAGGAATATATCAAAAATGTGCTGCAAAACATTTGCAACGTAGTAAAATTGTGCCGTAAATTGTGTGGCAAAAACTTTGCGACACAGTAAAATTGTGCCGCAAGAAACAATGCCATTTTCTTTTGTGACGGCTGCATTGGTGACACAAAAGTATTGTGCCACAATAGTGTTGCAAATCTTTTGCGACAGATTTTTTACTTTTTGCGACGCATTGTCGCAAATAGGCAGTTTTGTTGTAGTGTCGGCCATAATCTCATGGCTCAATTGGCTGTGATCATTGTTGTTACTCATGCCAATGCAAGAGTGCATATCAACAATTTTAGTTATTTGTAACATTTTATGAGTTTTTTTTCAATAGCCTTGACCATCCAGTTGCAACGATTATCAGTGCGTATAGTCTTACACTTTGCTATCTAGGTGTTGTGCTTGCTTTGGATCACAATGAATTCCCTGTTGTACTTGATGGACTGTAACTTAGTTGCCCTTTAAGATGTTTCATGCTCTCGAAAAGCATTTCACCTTGCCCAAATGCAACTCTATGTTTGTGTCACTCCACACATTCATGTGTTCAACATAACCTCTATCAGTTGCATCGAAAGAAAAGATATTGCCAATATTAGAGCAGAAGGCATGTGCACATGAGACATACGTGGCACGATAAGGTCACTAGCATGAGCTAGTTCCCATGATAATGAAGGACCTTCAATAGTTTTGGTTCCTATCTTTTTGTACTCGTCAGAACCACCACTATAATAACTGTCATCGGATGGTATTTTTTCGGACTTATCATACGAGTTGTATGCAGAGTCATTACGAATTTGTAGTTCAGGGATATGACGGCTACTGTGACCAATCTCAAAATTTGTTTGAGAACAACCAACACCAGTATTTTGCGGATCTTTTCTATAAAATTGTTGAGAAGGTTGTGATGCAAATTGACTAACAAACGGTTGTGAAATGGCATCATGAATATTCAAATTTAATTGCGAATTGCCGCTAGAAATGAATTGGGGTATTTGTTGAGCATTCAACATAGATCTCCACTTAGAAATGCAGCATTTTCAACTATACGTCATACATTGTTTGTAGATCATCATCATCTACCAAAGGCAGTCCAAACCATATATAATAGCCATAACCATCAAACTGAGGCATACGCAATGTCAAATCCAAAGTATATGAACTTGAATCCAACTCCATGTAATGAAATATCTTTGCTTGCAACTCATCAAAGCTTATTCATCGACGAATTGAGACAAACTTGTTTGCACTGTGATTCGTAACTCAAACCGTAATGGGATAGGTTTACTATTTTCCCACCACAATAAAAGCATAACTAAATTAGCATCTTAGAAGACATTTTGATTATGTATTGTCACAAAATGCAATCTCCCTAAATGAAATTCATATTTATAGATCCGCAATCACTATCCATATGGGAAAAACTTAGGTAGATCTAGTCTTTGGCCCTACTTGTAGACCTTGTGGTGTGGATTAAATGTTATGGAATTTATGACATAAGCTGATGGCCTTGTTGTGTAAGCAAGATTCTATAAGATTTAATCTTGACCGCAGGGTCTACAGGTAGGGTCAAAGACCGAGTTTATGTAAGTTTTTTCCCTATCCATCTATACGACATATAAAATGATATTCAAGTATACAACTTATAAAATGAAAACAATATATATGACCTTGAGAATGCAAACAATACATATACAATTTAGAAAAGGTAAATAACATATACGACCTATATAATGGAAACAATACATATGATTTAGAAAAAGCCAACAATATATATACGACTTACAAAACATTAGGTGTGTTAGCCTACATTTGAATATAAGGAAATTAAATAAAATAATTTATTTTATTCATCGTTAATCTTATAGTCACTCTCATACATGACAAATAAGAGAAAATCGATTCAAATAATTTATTTCATTCATCGTTAATCTCATAGTCACTCTCATACACAGGGGATGCCCAAGCATCAATGGTCCTTTTGGCCCATTCACCCCCTCCATGATATCTAGCTATTACACCATATATACGATAAGCCTTCCCATACTTCAAATGTAAGGTAATGCGACTATTTTTTTTACATATATGAAACAAAGCTTGTTCAAATTCTCCAATAGAACGTTGGCTCATCATCATTGCTTTTAATATGGGAAAGTTAACTTTTAACCTATCATTCCATCTATGTTACAATACAATGATGTCGTTTGTTAATTTTTCTAGTTTGGCTTTAAGTTCTTCTTGCTCATCCACACGAAATTCCTACTCCACTTGCATTTTCACATTCCAATCTATCGAATACCTTTCCTATGGATCTAAGAAGTATGAAATAGTATCAGCCAGATGATAACTATGCCTAAACATTTGGGGAAAATACTTACATAGACTCGGTCTTTGGCCCCACTTGTAGGCCCTGCGGTCAAGATTAAATCTTATACTATCTTGCTTACATCAGCTTATGTCATAGATTTCATAACATTTAATCTACACCACAAGGTCTACAAGTGGGGCCAAAGACCAGGTCTACCTAAGTCTTTGTCCCAACATTTGGAATAGGTCACTTGGTTTAAATTTTATAAGAAATTGATAAGTCATATGAAATTTATGTATGCGAGACCAAATTGATAAAAAATGAAAGTGAATACTCGGACAACCTTTCTTGTGGTATTTATACTAAAAATTTTGTAGAAGGATAATGCGACCATAAAATCAATTTACAAGAATGTGACCTATCACCACCATTTGAAAAAAAAATAAAGCTGACATATCAACGTCAATGATGTCTAAGACGATGTGGGATTCTCCCGTCGAAGTAACAATGCTGATGCCTCAAAACACGCGGCCGTAATGTCATCATAGAATGGTTACCTTCTTCATTCTGGTCTTCATGAACTTGTTGGTCATCATACTAATCATCATCATCTTCCCGATGCTCCTCATCCTCTTGTTCTAAAGGCAAAAATTCCAACATGGGACTAATGAGTATGAATAGTGTGTGGGAGGGTCATATCCCTGTACTGGGACTATGAGTATGACTAAGACATCTCCGTCCACCATGTGAATGAGACTAACCAGCTTCCTGATCACCATGATCACCATGTGAATATGATGGCCCTGCTCCATGGTAACCATGTGAATAAGATGAACCAGTTCTATAATCACCATGTGAATATGATGGCCCTGCTCTATGGCCACCATGTGAATAAGGCAGACCAGTTCTATGATCACTATGTGAATATGATGGCCCTGCTCCTATACAGCATATGAATGTGATAGGCCTACTCCATAACCACCATGCAGAGGAGGCTCAATAGGGCCATGTCGGGGTCTTCATCCTGTATGTCTAGGATGAACATTATAGTGCTCCAATTGCGTAGGCCATGGATGCGGTTGTTGAGATTGAAAAGGCTCTGTAGGAGGCTCCACCACAAGTCCCATGGAAACTCTGAGCTGCTGACCCATATGGTGTAATGCTCCAAAAGCTATGTTTCTCATGTTAGTAATTAGGTCGATTTCTTGTTGATGAGTTCCAGGCTGTAGTTGCAGAGACATATGTACCCTAGACGAGTGAAAAATTTGCCTATAACAACAAAGTAATCTGGTTAACTTAGAAAAAATATTTTTACTATTAAGTAGTCACCCCATTCGCATCTACGATTAACCAGATACTCGGACGTCACCGATTCATCTTAGTATCCATCAACTACTAATGCTGATACTGTAGGACAACGAATATATAGCAATGTCCAGACTCGATACCATCGAAGATAATACACCGTATGGACTAGGAGGCCTTCAATCACCATGCCTTTCTCAACTGTAGCTGCATGATTAGCCCACATAACAACATACTGTATATGATGTTGGGCCCAATCATTACCGGCATTACCAACATGTGCCTCTCTATGAAGGGGGATATTTATATCAATTAAATAAGGGTCATACTGTTGCAAATTGAACTGCATCATCACCTTATGGGGCATGTGAAACTCCGCAATCTCCCAACATATGAGAAGATATCGAGATCCCATATGTGTTGACCGGCAATACAGTAAGTAGGAATAATGTCGCCAATACCTTGTTCGTGTATGGCATTCAAACAATCTGCAAAAAATGTAGAATATTTACAATTTTCAAAACAAGAGATATTAATATCATAATTTTTGAAAAAGTATGTATTATTTTATAACCAACCTAGTCATGAAGGAGAGCCCCTAATTGATCTATACACACAACAAGGACACGTTGTGACACCCGCTCACAATTAAATGACACAAGCCAATATGCACATCGGGGAAATCCAAATGCTGCAGACACATCTAGTATTGTGAGCTGTCTCTAATTCACATCTAGATGTAGTTTATAAGAGACATATATAACACATATTAAACGAATTATTAATGATTACATAAAAAAATATTATCATAGTAATCAATAGTACATAAACTAAATAAAAATTTTATCTATAACAACAACAAGGGTACCCGTAATAAAATGAGTGTCTTGCATACCTCCTTGCACAACGTGCGATATAGTGCAACTAGAACTACACTACTCCAAATAAGCTGACCAGTTCGCTACTAGTGTAAATTTTGCAGCATCAATAGCCAATGCAGAGAAATCAAGTTCCCAGATTGATCTGGAAACAACAATCCACAATCAATAATAAGATGTACATACGTGCTCACTGTTGTAATTCTCATCACTCGCATCATCTAAAACCGTAATCCTTATCAGATGCTCACCTGTACTGCCTTTAATTTGACTACCCTTAATATCTCCCTACTGTGGTGTAAAATCTAACAATGCCTGGTAGACATTTGCCCATTCGGATTCAGTCTTTTTATCTAGGTCAGGAATGAAAATATAACCGTCTACTCGAAATCCAAACAAGACCTCTACATCCTATAACATAACAACAGCCTCACCAACTGGCAAATGAAATGTATGTGTCTCCTGTCTCCACCTCTCAACAAGTGCTATAATCAAAACATGATCAAACGACATACTACCTATGCAGTATTACCCCTCAAATCGGCTAATCTAATGTAGTGCAAGACACCATCGTGCTTTATATGATATGACCAGCAATCTACCTTCATACTATCTAATCCTCAATGGTTCCATCATTGGCACACCTACCAATATACTAAAAAACCTAAGCTGGTACTGAACACGTAACAACTCATTAGACCGTGGCCCAACATATGCATCAGGATAATCGACAAAAGCCTCCATATCTCTAAACTGTGCGAGAAGATAACACAGCAACACAAACAAAAAATTGAATTGTCAAAATCAATAATTTAAATCACATTCACGAATCTACAACCAACTATCTTATTCATCAATTTTAGTAGTTTATAAATACGACCAACCCAAGACCAACGTCATTCACAACAAGTTGTTTTACATATAAAATGTGGTTGCTACAGGAACGAGATAATGATTATCCTGACTGTCGGAAGTCTGACACAAGAGAATATTATTGCGGTGTTCGGTAAGAATGGGCATTTCGCCGCCAAGAGTTTGATCGCCTAAGAAAGACTTTATAGAGTCTTGGTGCTCTTGTACCAAAATGCTGCAGTCTCTTATTGAATCAGAAGAAATCAGCAGCAACACAAGGCAACTGTTCGACTCATACGGACAGAAAACAACCGCATGTTTAATCGCATTTGCCGATATCATTCTATAGAGTTGGTACGAGACCAAATGGCTATAATCAACCACCAGTTGACCAACTCCAAAATTTCAGTATTACTAGTTAATCCTTATTATGCATCGGACGATAATATGTCAGATGTAAAATCATAAGTCACTTTTATGGTTTTATGTATTTTTATCAATTTTAGTGTGTTCCAACTGTCCATGCCTAGTTTTCATTTTCCAAACTATTATCCATTTATAATATTTAACATTTGTTTGAATGTAATGCTTGGTTAATGTTCCCTAAAAGTTTCATGTTTTTTTTTTTTTTAATTTTAATTCATATTTCTAGATGAACAATTTATGATCATTTTATGAATATCCCAAAATATTAAACTTATTTTATTATATATAAAGTGTTTTTTATCAATTTCATGACTTTTAAATGTTTGTAGTCAACGCTTTAATATTTTTTTATATATATCTCGATTTTCAAGTTTCCGGTATAATGATCTAAATTACAAAAAAATATGTGAGTTTTATAAATATTTTTAATTTTTCTACGCTACCCTAACAAAAATCATAAAATTTTTCTATTTTTACCTTTTTAACAACATTATGTTGAATTCACATTTTATGTTTTAATAATCAAACAAACTACTTCATATCAATTTATTGAACATATAATTTATTTAAATGGTTACAAGTTAATTATTTATAAAATATAGAAAGCAATAGTAGGATTAGAGGTAAATATCATTTTATACATTTTCATTATTACCCACAAACCTATCAATATAAACAATTAACCCATTATAACTTTCAATAACTTCTCCTCTAGTTTACTTTAAAATATTTTTTCTTTCAATTACCACTCACATTCATTGTTTTGTCCCCACAAGTAATAATTAAACACACATATACATCATTAAACTATTCATTAAAGTTCAATTACTTAAAATTTAATGAGCTACAAATGCTATCCATAATATAAAACAAAAAAAAAAAATATTATAACATATTAGTTAACATATTATGTAACAATAAACTAACATTATGTAGAAACAACATAATTTACAATTATAATTACATTTGAATAATAACAACATTTTATTACTAAGGAAATATATCTAATAAATCCATCTAAACAAATGTCTTACACTATTTTATTATTTAACATATTATACAAAAATAAATCAAAATATTGCATTAAATATTATATATATAAAAAATAAATTATTTAAATATTTAAATGGTATAAAGAAAGTACCTTAGAGGACTAAAGTGACAATTCTTCCTTCTTCAACTATAGACTTATTTGATAAATTTAAAAAAACGAGAGGGGAAGCGGGGGTGAGAGAAAAAGAAAAGGGAGTTTGGATGTGAGGAGAGAGAGAAGATGAGGGGTGGATGGGGAAAGAACATATGGGGAGGTTTTTATAGGACTTTGGTCGTATGTTTCATATACGATCAAAGTCATATTATGTAACATACGACTTTTTGGTTGTATGAAACATATACGACTTCGGTCGTATATGCAACATAGACCTTCTTATTAACATCAGCCCCTCAAATTCCTTCTCAAAATGAGAAGACATTTTGGATTTCTTCATTCAGTAAAAAATACTCCCCCATTTGGTTGTTCGATTTAACTAGATTTAACTAGTCGGATTCTTGATTATTCCAATTGAATATCGAGTTATTGAAAAGCCAATGGGGCTGATGCCTATTCAGTCAAAAATGCAATTTAGCCTGGTCTAACAGACGATCATCGAGTTTACCAATCTGACCATCGAATTAGGCTGCCTCTATGGTTGTTTGGTTTAACCAGCTTTAATAGGTCAAGTTCTTGGTTATTCTAGTTGAATCGCCAAGTTATTGAAAAGTCAATAGGGCTGAGCCTATTCAATAAAAAATGCAATCTAGCTCGGTCCAATAGTCGGTTCATCAGATTTACCGGTCCGACCACCAAGCCAGGTCAAGTTTAATAACTATGGTTCTAATGCTATGCCTTAAATCACTCAGTCCTGAATTTTCGAATTGAAAGAGACTAAGAATCTTTTTTTGAAAGAAGGTATGGGGAGAAATGACAAGAAGATATTGAAACATCAATCTAGAAGAGATTATGGAGGCAGGCTTGATGGAAACAAAATCCCTTTCCTTAGGATCTTCTCAAATAAAAATAGATAATGAAGTAACTAAAAGATTATTTTAATCACTCTCTTCTTGGGGTAGATATCTCTTCCAAATTGTTGGATAACCTAGACCTCACTAACGTTGCATTGGAGTCTTGTGGTGATTAAAACATGTCCACATCAGGAAAGGTAATGCAGGTATGGGAATTGCAGTATGTCAATTCTTTAACTATCAATTTAGTAGAAGTAGGTTTAATTGGTATGTCATTTGCAATCATGGTAGGCTCCTATTAGAGTCGTGGTATAACCACATATATCTATAATTATATGCACATGGAAACGTGACTTTGACTTAATTTTCAATATAGTAAGTCTGATAGCAAAATTTTCAAGTAACAAAAAAGATTTCAAATCAACATGCATACTTAGAGTTTCTTGAGAAACATTGATTGAATTTTAGGAAACAAGTGGTTGTTGGGGGTTAGAGAAAATGAAATGCTCATATTTCAAAAATCAATATCATTCTTAACAAAAAACATCCTTATCCTAATAAGGATATGCTATCTTTAACGTTATGAAACATGAATCATCACGACTAAATCATGTTTCTATACGCATGAATTGAAACCCAATTCATATGGGAAGGGTAAGGTTTCCAGTAATTATGTACTAATATAATTCACAAGATAACATGTTGTTGAGGAGATGGGTACCAATCATCTTTCACGTCTACTGAACATAGGTCGATTTAGATATTGATGATACCAAAAG
The DNA here is from genome assembly GCA_025175665.1 of Cinchona pubescens. Taxonomy (NCBI): domain Eukaryota; kingdom Viridiplantae; phylum Streptophyta; class Magnoliopsida; order Gentianales; family Rubiaceae; genus Cinchona; species Cinchona pubescens. The sequence goes on from JANKKI010000151.1 coordinate 919,464, forward strand.
TAATACACCAATTACTAGAACCTATGTGGCATAGTAGATGAGGTGTCACGAGGGCAATTTGGTCTTCTAGACCTAAGGTCAAGGGAACATAAAATAGTTAACATAGGCCGTAAGATAGGCTTTATTATTACTTTTAGCCAATTAGATATAGAGTCCATCTACAAGTAGTACAACTAGTTTATCCTAAGTGGTTAATTATTCAATTATTAGCTACTTATTTACTACTTTTGCTACTTGTTTTCTCTCAATTTTATTTTCTTGGCTAAGTAACTGACTTGCATGTCAGAGGCTCAACTGGGGGCACTGTAAGAGAATCTTCTATCACAAGTAAACCATAGATTAATGCTGAAGCGTGGCTTTAATTACTTATAGCATTAATCTATTACCTGAACCTTTACTATACCCTGACATAGAATTTTAAATAAAAATTGCATCAATATTTGGCACTATCTGAGGATTTTGAATGAAAGGCCATCCGAAGATATGACACAACATGCACAATACCCACAAGAATAGCCCATACAAGGGGAAGGAAGTTGTCTCCCAACACCAATCAAATCGCTCCATCAAGGTGATAGGATGGCTTGGGGAACAAGTAAGGGATCCCGATCAATAAGATAATCAAGTCTCTTATACACATAAGATGTGAATAAGGATAGTGAAATTCATTGGTTAAGACAACGGATAGCGGCACTAAAGGATCTACTCATTATCCAACAACTTCAGCACCAACACTATGGAGGAGGAGAATCCCTCACAACTCTAGTAGCAACTCTTGAATTTTCTACTCATAAAATAATGCTAGTAGGAGAAAGGGGGAACTCAAGGAGAGAAACACTCCCATACTACCAATAGGGAGGAACACCAAGAATAGAGAACCGACCTTCCTAACATGAATCAAAGAGAATGGCTTCCTCGAGGCCAATCGAGACTAGGGAAGGCACCAAATTACAAGACTATATGATGGAAAGAATACATGAGTGTGAGGCTGACCTTAAGAAGAGTTTGAAGGAGCTACAAATTTGAATGGACATGATAGATGAGAAGGAAGGATCAAGAGTTAGATGTCTTTCTTCTTTTACCCATGAAACCAGTCAAGGCAGTATAAGAGACTACTTAAGCATTAATGGTAGGATCCACATTGAGATCCTATAACAGAACTACAGATTCGTGGGAACAACTTGACACATACCGCTCAAAGATATGCCTCCAAGGTTTATCCAATGCTATACTATGCCGAGACACAAAACCCTCAAGGGCACTGCCTTGACTGGTTTCATGGGTAAAAGAAGAAAGACATCTAGAGGTTTGATCTTTCAGAAGATCTCTTTTTGGACAAATTCGGTAATTAGAAGCTCATTCCTAAGACTTGAATTCACCTACGTACCAAAAAGAAAAGGGTTCAAAAATATTTTTAGTCCCCAAAGTTTGGCCCGTTGACATTATTGTTCCCTAAAGTTTTACAAAAAATAAATCACGTCCCTCATCTACTAAATTTTTACTAAATTAGGACAATTGATAGAAAAATAGCATCTTCACATCTAAATGTTATGAGACAGCTTATGAGTTATTTTTGTAATCTTATTCAAGAGAAAGTAAAAAATAGAGGGTAATTATTTTTGGATTCATCAGATAAGGAATGAAATTTTTGTTGGGGTGAAGGCGTATAGAAACAAAGAATTATGCTATTTTATGTTAGTTGTCCTAATTGACTAGAAACTTAGAAGATGAGGGACATGATTTGTTAAGCTTTGGAGACTAAAAATGTTAGGGACCCAAACTTTGGGGACTAAAAGTATTTTTTACCGTAAAGAAAAAGCATGATGAAACACTTCTTGACTAGGTGGATAGATTTAAAAAAGAAACTATTGGAATCTAAAGAATCACTGAGTACATGCAAATTATGGCATTCCAGGTTCAGTTAATCTTGGGAAGTTCTACTTTGACCTAAATTTAAAACCAACCCTGAAGCTCAAGGACCACTTTCTTAGATCGAGACATTTAGAAAGCTGATGAAGGAGAAAGGAAGATCAAGGCATCCATGCAAGGTCTTGAAGGAATGAAGAGGACAGGAAGTTATTGATTGGGTCAGCTCCTTTCCTTACAAAAATCAATGTTTCTACAAATTATCTTATACCCATTAGAGTGGATAAGAACTGTTCGACAAGATTTAAATCCTGCTCAACACCACCCTTTCTCATACGTTAGTTGTGATAGAGAAAGTGCCAATTGTAAAATAGCCAGGTTCCATGAGGAGCAACTAGGAACACTAAAACAAGAACAAATGGTGTTATTTCCACAAAGACTATGGACATGGAAACAATGATTCTTTTTTTTGGAAAATATGATTGATGAACACAATCAGATGAGGCTTCTTGAAGCAATTCATCCAAGATTATAAAAGGTCACATTCTCACTAAGTAAGGAGCCCCAACATGGGAGGCCAAGGTGTGCATTGATGAGAAGTATTGGTGCACGTTGAGGCACAGGGACTAATTATTAGCCATACTATCTAAGGTCGAGACACAGGGGGTGAATCCATATCATTCTGCAAATCATGTATATGCTCAAGAAGTGAAGTAGGCTCAGTATGACCAAAGACAATGTTATCACTGCTGAAAAAGCAAAACAAGTTGTCCAGCCACACAATGATCCCCTGGTCGCTCACTTCCTGTCTCTTAATCTTCGTCTTAGCCAACTTACTTACACAAATAGAAGAAAAGGGAATCAGAAAGAGGAGGAAAACTATAGCCAAGAGGAACCAAGCTGCAACTACTAGAAATTCATCCCAATAGCACTTCAGTCTTGTACGTATATCATTGGTCACGTATTTTGGAATTTATTTAGTATTTTTTTGTGAAAATGCATTCAAAAATTGTTCATACATATATTATGCCCCTCTTTTATGATTTAAACATGAACAACAAAAATTGTTGAACTTGCTCCAGGTTACTCACAATTTGGCCTTGACTACAAGAGTTGACATATGTTGCTCCTTGAAGTTTATTTTCTAGTTTCTTAACATCCCAAATTGAAGTTTTATTGGACTAAAAATGTATATAAATTTTAGTCTATTTCATTGATGTTTTGTGATTCACAACATTTGATTGATATTTCAACTTGTGCTATTTTGAATGATGTTTTGTGTATGACATTTTATTCACGTCTTAGGGTAACATTGTCTTGATTAGAACAAATTTTTGTTGATAGTCAATGATTTTTTTTCCCCTAATTCGGATGCATAAAATATTAGGAATATTTTTCACTAATTCTTCATAAATAAATAACATTATAAAGTTTGTTTAAGTTGCGAATCAAGGCATTTGGAGTTTTACTTGGTCATATTTGCATTTTAAAAGCTGATTTGTATTACTAGGTTCAACACAAAAATACCTGCACATGTTGTCATTTTAGGTATGATTTTGAAAACTTTATGTTTTGAATATGGATTTGATCAAAACTGAAAAGTGCTTACCTTTTGAGTACTTGTATTTAAAATTGGTTGCACCTTGTTTTGATATCAGGATCATGATTTATGATGTTTCGAACAAGCACTATTTTTATTTTGAGCAGTCTAGCCACTTTCAATATTTCTCCTAATTTCTAGGATATTCTAGTGACAAGAAAGCATACTGAGTATACAATAGAAGAACGCTCTTGATTGAAGAAGTTGTACACGTTACCTTTGATAGATAAGCTAATGGTGTTATCTCAAAGAATTTGTCCGAAGATGAAGATGTAGGTATTCAAAAGGAGCTCGAGAAGCTCACTATCCATGAAGATCATCAAGAGATCACATCAAGCAATAATGTCAACAACCATCAAGTAGATGATGAAGAAGAAAAGAATGAGGATACTCCAAAAGATCTTCCAAAAGCTTGGAGATTCGTCTCTAGTCACCCTCAAGATTTAATCATAGGCGATCTATCCGATGGGGTAACTACTCGTTCTCATAAACCTTTGAATAGTAATTGTGCATTACTTTCTCTCATTGAAACATGTAGACGCTTCTTTGAATGATGAATCTTGGGTCTTTGCCATGCAAGATGAACTTAGTCAATTTGAGAAAAATAACGTATGGACTTTAGTTGAAAGACCATCTTCACATCCCGTAATTGGAACAAAATGGGTTTTTAGAAACAAATTAAATGATAAAGGTGAAATCATAAGGAACAAAGCTAGACTTGTTGCAATAAGGTTATGCTCAAGAAGAAGGTATTGACTTTGATGAAACCTTTGCACCCGAGGCTAGATTATAATCTATTCGCATGTTTCTCGCATTTGCATGTTTCAACGATTTCAAATTATTTCAAATGGATGTCCAAAGTGCATTTTTAAATGGTTTTATTGATAAAAAAATTTTCGTTGAACAACCTCCGGGCTTTGAAAATAAAAATTTTCCAAATCATGTTTTCAAACTCTCTAAAGCTTTATATGGCTTGAAACAAGCTCCAGCTTGGTATGAAAGATTAAGTGGTTTCTTGATTGAAAATGGATTTAAAAAAGGTATAGTTGACACCACTCTTTTCACAAAAACAAATTCCAATGGTTTGTTAATTGTTCAAATTTATGTTGATGATATACACCATTTGGAGCAACTAATGAAAGCTTGTGGATCTGATTTATACACATCTAATGTGTATAATTCCTTGAGATGATCATGATGGGAAAGTTACAATTTTTCCTTGGACTACAAGTTTCACCAAACAAAGGAAGGAACGTTTATTACACAAATCAAGTATACAAAGGAGCTACTCAAATGATTCGGAATGGAAGATTGCAAACAAGTTGGTACGCCTATGTGCACTTCAACCAAACTTGATAAAGATGAAGGACGTAATAGTGTTGATGAAAAACACTATGGAGGTATGATCGGAAGCCTACTTTACTTAACAGCTAGTAGACCAAATATTATGTTTGCTGTTTGCTTATGTGCTAGATTTCAATCTTGCCCCAAAGAATCGCACTTGATAGCTGTAAAAAGAATTTTTAGATATTTGAAGGGTACAATGAATTTTGGTTTGTGGTATCCAAAGTCCTCTACATTTGATTTAATTAGTTATTCTGACGCTGACTTTGCTGGGTGTAAAATTGATAGAAAAAGACCAGTGGTATGTGTCATTTCCTGGGAAATTGTCTTGTATCTTGGTTTAGCAAAAAACAAAATTCAATTTCTCTTTCTACGACTGAAGCCGAATACATTGCTACTGGAAATTGTTGTGCTCCACTTCTGTGGATGAAACATACTCTAAAAGATTTTGGTGTTGTTTTTATTGTGTGCCTATAAGGTGTGACAACACTAGTGCAATTAATCTCACAAAAAATCCTGTTATGCACTTTAGGACCAAACACATTGATGTTAAGCACCATTTTATTAGAGATATTGTTTGTAAAAAGGAATTACGTGTTGATTTTGTGCCTACTTTAGATCAAATGGCTGATATTTTTATAAAATCCTTGGCTCTGATCGTTTTGAATCTCTCAAAAAATGTTTGGGGATTTTATAGATCAATTTGGCATCATCTCTTCGTTCGGATGCACTCGATCGTCTGAACAACACTCTTTCTCGGACGCTCTCACTCATCCGAAAACCTTCTCTCTGCCTCAGACGCTTATGATCGTTCGAACGCTACTCAATTTCTTCACTTACTCACTGGAATTCTACCGGACGCTTACCATCGTCCGAAAGAATATCGGACGCACTAGCTCTTCGATCGGCCGGCCTGCAGTTCATCAGCTTTCGGACGCTTCATCGGACGCACACCAATCATTCCTAATCCGAACGGTGAATGAGGTTTTAAAACTACACTGACACATCTAGAGTGTATAAGAGACAGGGATGAAACCTGTCTCTTAGAAAGAAAAGATTCTCCAAAATATTTTAAGACTTCTTCCTTCTGTCCACAAATTGTTTGGAAAATTGTCATTCCCAAAGTATTCATCACCATATTGAACCTAATTTCACCCATCTACCGTCTCATTTCATCAAATTTCCACCAAACTTTCAAAAAATTAAAATTTTTTGTTTCCTTTCTTTCCTTTCATTCACAATGGTTAAATCCCATGGAGGTTCTTCTACATCAACTCGAGGACGAAAATCAAAAGGGAAAGCTCCGGTGCGTGGGGAATCTTCTTCTAATCCTCAAGTTTCCTCAAATCCAACCTTACCAAAATTCATCGATGCTAAGGCATCCGAACGGTATACATCTCTTCTTAGCAAATCTATAATCATTCAATTAACGTCCTGCTTCTCAGAGTCTTTTCGATGAATTTAACCTTCCCATTGTCAAATCGTGCTTTGAAAAACAAAATTGGGGTCACTTAGTGCATATGGATTTACCCGTTTATTATGACATGGTGCTTCAATTCACAGCCAATCTTAGGAAAGGCCCCACTGTTCGCACATTAGTTTCTCATGTAAACAGCACAAATCTTGAAATTTCCTCCAACATCATCAACACTGTTTTTGAATGTGAAGTCTCAAATCCAAATGATTTCTCTTATTTCTTTTCTTTAGATAAATGGCCTGCTATTGATACTCGATTTGACATTGATGAGGTCAGAGCTATTTTTAACATCAATTTCAAACAGGCCTCGGAATCCAAAACCACATTGCTCACTCCTGAACTGAACATTAAGTACACCCTTGTCACGAATTTGCTGTTACCAACCGATGGGCATCGCACTGAGCCCGAAAAAATGCATCTTTACTTATTTTTTTGTGTTTTCAAGGGAATTCATGATGTTATTTTGGGTATCTCTTATCAGCATAATCTAGACTCGGGTTTTACTGATACCCGACGAAACATCCCTTTTGGAAAATTTCTCACCAAGGTATTTGATTTCCTTGGTACCTTTCAGCGGCAACAGACAATTTCCCCCCTATTTTAACAAATCTTATATTGAACGAAAAGGCTTCCATTTTTTTAACGATCAATGGTTAACTAAGGCAGCTTTTGATATTGAACGTTCAAAATCCCAAGCCTCTACCTCTGGTTTGGCAATTCCCCATTCTCCTCATCCTCAAACACCTCCACCAGTCCATGATCCTCATCCATCTTCCTCTGAACCTTCACTTTCTCAAATCTGTGGTCTTCTCACTTCTTTGAGCACTCAAGTAAGTTCCTTTCAACATCGCACTAATCATAAGTTAAAGCGACTTGAAACTCGTCAGTTAATTCTCCAAGAGGCACTTAGCTTGGGCATGTCTGCTTCAGCTCAGGTTCAATTTGCCAATATTCAATCACAATAGCCACTCGATCCTCTACCGAAAGTGATGACAATGCTGAAGAAGGGGATGTTTGTGATAATGACGAAGAGGACACATCTACAGTGCTGCCAATGAAGATGAAGGCGCACGATGAGGACGTTGACGACACATTCAATTTCATAATGCAACTCCGTAATGAAGAAGATGAAGACAATGAGGCTACTGATCAGAATGCCCCTTTCAATCGCCGCAAGATTGAAAAGCGCTCTAAAAAGAAAAATGACTCAACTTAGATTCTTTAATAAACTATATTTTAGTTTTGGCATTTCTCTAAATTTTTTTTTTTTTGACTAGTTAGATTCGCTCTTGGTTTTATCCTTTTATGTATTATTTTATCTCTTTGCACTATTCCTGTTGAATATTTGGGTATATTTGGGCTTTATCCTTTTATGAATTTTTGCACTATTCCTGTTGAATATTTTCACTTTCTCAGGGAGAGCTTTGTTTGATGATGTCAAAAGGGGGAGTAGTAATTTATATTGAAAAATGATTGGTTATCACTCATATCTGTTGATTTTACATAATTTTTCCATGACTGTTTGTCATCATCAAAAAGGGGGAGATTGATGTTTTCCAAACCTTATTTTGATGATGACATAAGCACAAAATTATGTAAACATGCTTTGCAGGTCTGTTACTTGTTCTGCTGGAGACAGGGTGTTCGAACGCAGTACACCGTCCGAACTATGTCAAGCTTCTTGGACGCAGTACACTGTCCGAACCAACAGGCAGAAAGCAAGGTTCTCACTGCTTCTCCACGGACGAACACAACCGTCTGAAGCTCCGTTCGGACGATGGAACGGACGCATGTACGGCCGTCCGAATGATGTTCTTCACCAACTGTATGGAGATCCGACGCTGTGTCGGACGCATCCTACTTATCTCGGACATCCGAAACCTCAACGGCTACTTTTTTGCATTTATTATTTAGCTGTTGGAAAGTAGTTGCAACCACCATTTATTGCTCCTATAAATAACTGCTCTAATATTTTGTAATTATATGATCTAATACATTGAATACAAGTCTTAGAAAAGAGCAATTTTAGTACAAATTGGCTATAGTGCTATATTGTATTAGTGTGCAGCTTAGAGTGCAATTCAATTTTGAGTGGAGTGATAATCTTGTACAACAGTGAGGTTGTGAGTAAAATTCTTGGCTTAGCTAAAAGAGTTTTAGTGTGAGCAAGAATTTCCCTACTTTGTAAAGATTATTGGCTCACCAAGTGTGTGAAGCATTCTAGTGAATTAATACTTCAAGTTTGTTTGCTTGGAAGTATTGGTTGTTTAATTTCCTCTCTTTATTATTTCACAGTTTCATTGATTCTATTATAATAAATTATAAGTTGAAAAATCAATAAGCTTAATATTTCTAAAAGTATTTTTAGAAACCTAATTCACCCCCCTCTTAGGTTGCTTTGGGACCAACAGCTTCGGCGTTTGATGATGACGTCGAAGTCACTTTTGCCAGGGGTCACCATTGAGACAATGTTGTTCTAAAGACCTCTCCTAGGTTTGTCAAGCAATGGCTGCCAATGAATATGAAGGATCCATCGTAGAATGATTCATCTTAGATGAGACAGAAGCAGAGTATTAAACCCTCAAAACAAATATTACAATACCTTTCTGCTTTTCAATGCTATGTAATAGCATCATAGATACTAAACCCAGCCCCGTGAGGGATAGGAATCAAAGGTTACTGGTTAGTACTGTCAATGGGCCGAGTTTAGACTCAAATCTAGACCCATTTCAAAGACGTTAATTCAAATCTAGATTCATATATAATTATCTTAAACGGATCTGATTCGTAAGACCTGTCTCTTATACACGAATAGATGTGTATAAGAGACAGTTGTAAGATGTGATTAAGGCCTGAATCTGATTAAATATTTAAAATACATAATAAATCAATTATATATATATATATATCTTTATTAGTATTAATCTACATACATATATAGATTTTTTTTATAAATTGCCAATATAACTCTTGTTCTATTGTTAAACACATCTATAAATATTAATTAATATACTAATTTTTTTAAAATAATTACAAAAAGAAATTTTAACAAGAATATAAAATGTCTCTTATAAAAATTTTAAAAGTATAGTAGACCCAGATTTAAGGATGAATCTGGATCTGAATCAGATCAGATATGACTGTCTCGTATATGGATCTATATTTTATAAACCTGAGAGGTATCCTGGATCTGAATCTGGTAATACTAATCGAATCCAGGTCTGGGTCTACTAGATCCACCCGAATTTGACCCGTTTACAGTTCTATTACTGGCTGTGGGTTATTGATAACTCTAGTAAACTAGAGTTATTTTCCTCTAAATTATAGCATTTTGATAGTTTAAATTCCGAAATTAGATAAGTAATTGAAGATTTTAGTTAATTTCTTTCATATGTATTTGTATTTTCTCTTTTGAATTAATTATGATAATTTTGTGTTAAATTTTTAGCTTAATTTAGTGCTTAACGGTGTTAATATTATGCAGGTTAAAAATTAAAGGTTAGAAGCTGGAAGGAACAGAAGCTCAAAGGACCAAATTGCAAAACGGATAAAATGAAGATTGCTGGAAGAAGAGTCGAGATCGCGATCTAGACTATTCCAGACCGTGATCTCGCCTCGGGAATTCGTTCTACTAGTTTAGAGTTGAGATCGCGGTCTCAAATGTTCCAGACCGTGATCTCAACTCGCTGAATTTTAAGTTGTAGGGACAATTTTGTAAACTTCCAACCAGAAAAACCCTAATTTTGCCTTGTATAATGCTGCACTATTTATGCTAAGTAGAATTAGTTTTAGAGGGAGTTAGAGTTTAGATAGTTTTAGATTAGATAGTTTTAGTTAGTTCTAGATAGATTAGGATAGCTTGAACTACAAGTTACTTTTTTCTAATAGAAATTTCTCTTTACTTTCATCTTAGATCTTCTTTAAATTTCTTATCAAGTTTAAATTTTTATTAGATAATCGTAGTGGGTTTTTCGTAAGTTTCGCGTACATATAATTTTAATTGCTTTCTTGTGCAATTTAGTACAGCTAAAATTCTTTACTTTCAAATTAGGGTTTTTAGGAAAATTAGGGTTCTTATCAATTTCTTACTTTCTATTTAAGAATTTTCAAATCTAGCTTTAATTTCTAGTTAATTCTTAGTGGGCTTTCGTAATTCCAATTGAAAAATCCAAAAATATTTAAATTTCTAGTTTAAATCTTTCTAATTTATAATTTAGAAATCAATGCTTTTAATTTTCAAAGTTTCTCTTTTGTAGTCTTTTTCGTTCAGTGATTCACTTGTTTTAAATTTTAGTTTTAAATTTTAGTCTTAATTAGATTAAATTAGGTTAGAATTTAAATTATAGCTTTCATTAGAATAGTTCTATCATCTACCAATTGATTTAGCTTAACTACACAAATACCCTTAAAACTTGGTAATTGCAATCGACAATCCTTGTGGGAACGATCCCTACTTCCCTTTGCTATTAGTTGACAACCGTATACTTGCGGGATGCCATCTAGTTAGTATTTGGATTTAGGAGTTCATTGGAATTATAACTAGATGTGTTAAAGAGGCATCAGTTATAGGTTCAGCCGGTGGGTCACTAATATATATACACGTACATATATATATTAAAAGTATTGATAAAAATGTTACATCAAACTTTTTGTTATAATGAATTATAGAATAATTAATTTTCTTAAAAATATAACAAAATAGATTGAAATCATTAATTTTATGTTTTATACAAATGTAATTTTAAAACTAATTACTATAAGATAAATGATACGTATATTTATCACCTAAGAAACTATTATTTTATTATTTCCTGCATAGTTATTTTGTAATAGTTGTATATAACAATAGTAAATGTTTAGGAAAAAACATTTATAAATGTTAATAGATGCCTTTTGTCTCGGGAAATATAATAATAGTAAATGATTTTGGTAATTCATTTGTAAAAGAAAAAAAATAAAAAATAATGATTGATTTAAAAAAAAATGAAATTGGTCTTAAAATTTAATATACTACGCCATGTTACAAAAGTAGGAGGATCTCCTAATGGAAGAATTTATTGGATGGAATTCGGAAAGAATAAATAATACACAGGCTTGATTATAGTACAAAACATCTTGTGGCTTTGTATTCATGACACTTCAATTCCCTTTGCACTGCAAACATTTTTTTCTTTCAGATAAGGAGCATCTTAGGTTGTTAAGGCAATACAACCAAATGGATTTCTGATTTATCTAGTGAAAACACCGAATCGTTGAAAAGTCAAGAAATGTGAATCTTGTTGAGTTAGATGCGCAACTCAGTCTTGTCCCGTAGCCGATTCACCGAGTTTACCAATTAGGCTGCCGAGCCAACTAGAATGTTTAATAATTACCAGTAGTAGTTATGTAATAGATCTTATACTACATTTAGCTCGTCAATCTTTTTTTCTATTAAATTCACTATCTATTATTTGAAATTTGAATGAAGGTACAAAAAAAATAGGTGGTTGAGCTGGATCTCTCGAATCAGCTGGATCAACTTACACTATTAGAAAGCTAAGTGCTTCCGAGTGGATCAAAGGTCACTTCAAGTAGTCAATTCTCGGAAGTAAGTCCCGCCCAAAACGCTAGCTAAGCTAATATTATTAGTACCACTTTAATTCAAACCATACACTTTTTGATTGATTCAGGGTGTCGCCAACCCTTCTTAGAATTAGAACCCAATGAGGTGGGCCTCAGCCGGGAAGAAAAGAATGGTCGAGAAATTCTAGGTCGAGTTATAACGAATTGACTCGATAAACTAAATTGACTCAATTTGTTAGAATTTTACGTACCTTGAACTTTTCATAAGTTTTAAATTAGACTCGATAAACTCACTGAGTAATTAGATGAGTTAAGAGACAGAGTAGAATTTATTATAACCTCAAAAATAAGATCATAAAACCTAAAATTTTAAATAATTAACATAATTGTTAGAATGTTTTTATTCTTATTAGATGAAATAACAAATTTATATGGTGTATAGCTCCAAGTTTTAAAATTTTAACTCGATAAAACTCAACCGAATTTCCAAATATACTAATTCAATGGATTTTAACTTTTCAAGTCAAGTTTGAGTTCAAAGTTTTAAATATCGATTAGGACTTGGGAGTTAGGACTCTCAATAAAGCCAAATGTCCCTACTTGGTCTAGGGTCTGTTTGGATAGGTGTTTTTAAATTGTATGAAGACTTTTAAATTAATACATTTCCAATTTTATGAAATTTGGGTGAATTTTGAAATCCACACATTTTAATCGTTGAAATCTTCCTCTTACTTGTTGGTAGAGTTTCAAGTTTTCAACTAAATCCCTTAATTTGTTAGGATAATCTAGGAAAGATTTTGATTGAAATCCAAATCTTCCAAAATAAAACTATCTAAACTCTAACTCCTGTCTCTTATACACCATATATGGTAGGGTTGTTCTATAAATTGGCGAACAATTGAACCGGTATAAATTCAATAATGAAAGAATAAATTTGTGTCTTAAAACTCACAACACTATATCCAAAGGCTTATAATTATTTCTGATTTGGGAGATCAATTGACGAGCTAAAAAACATGTGAATTAATAAATTTAAGAGAAATAATTATAAGCCTTTCCAAATATTTTTAGGTATTTCAATTAATATATTACATATACCTTGACTATACTTTTAAGAATTTAATATTTCTAAATTTTAGTGAAAGTAGCCGTTATTAAAAAAAATGATTTTATTATTTCTTCTTTCAAACTTCAAAAAATAAATTTGTCTAATGTCTAGTGCAAGTGATAGTGAATAAATCTTTTAATTAGAGAAAAACATCTAACTCAAGTAACTTCAAGTTAATGAAGATGTTATCGTTGTTAAGGAGATATGGGATTTGGAGGGAGTTGGGTAGAGCGCTAAAGTACTATCATGGAAACGCCATCCACTAATGTGCGCATTGCGAAATTTCACAATCATGATCACTTTGATAAATATGGATGAAATTACGTAAAGTATTTTGTAGCTTTATCTCTCTATAACACTTGTAGCCAATTAATTTTTCCTTCTCTTTTGTTTCTGGTGAAAATTTGTGTTTGTTTTCTAGTTCACTTATCTGTTTACTGGCATTTTTTGAATTAAACATATTTATTATATTAAAATTTTGAGAGGTGTAGTATTGAGATCTTTTCTCGAAATATCTTGGGAATTCAAATTCTTAAAGTTCTTGCATATTCAAGTGATTTACAATGTGAATCATAATAATAATAAAAAAAAAGGAATTTAAAGATAAGATTTAACACATAGTTAATCCAATGTGAATCATAGTTTCTCATTAATATAGGCTAATTTCTACAAATTAAGGTCTAATTCCCTAAATTAGTCATACTTACTTTACGCAATATCAATCCTATTTTACCTAATTATCTATCTAATTTCTAAGCACAAACAATTAAAGATAAAGACATGATTTTAATCCATGGAATTCATACGAAAGACCACACAAATTACGGTAATATATTTCTAGCATTCGCTTAATTAATGTTATTTATTAATAGTCCTAAACGTGTGATTCACTATTACGTCTAACCTCAAGTCATTCAAGAATTAACCAATCAAACTCAAAAAGCATTAAGATCATAAATAAATACATCAATTAGAAAAAACCAACTAAAGGATAACTAGATCAAGAACTCGTATTTTCACAACTAACTTGTCAATACCCAATTTCCACAATTAGAACCTAATAAAAGATAAAGAATAATAAAACTAGAATTAAATGACATAAAAGAGTAAATAACAGTTTAAAAATGCTTCTCTAAACAAAGATTGTAAGACTTTGGTCTAAGATTGTCAATCTTGAGACTTCTCTTGAATTTTCCTACAATAAAGAAGAACTCTAGTTTAAACTTATAACTCCCAATAGGGTGCTACAAGAATCCTTAATTAGGTCGTACAAACCACTATTTATAAGTTTTAAGGAGTACAAAGAATTAGGGTTGAAATAAGTTTCGAAACGAACCAAACTAGGCTCAAAATGGACATTGAAACCCTTATTCTTATACACATGGCCTTGTCCTGGTGAACGGTGCCCCCACAGTGAGTGAGTGGAGGCCTCTTGGCACAAGGCATCAGGGTTGGTATGCCTAATGATTTTGCTTCCATTTTTGCCATTTTCTCACATTTCTCAACTCAAACAAGTCACGAACCTCTTAAAACTTGTTAAACACATTTAAAACATGATAAAAACTAAAAAAGAAGAAGTTAAAATAGCAATCTAAACATGAAAAACAAAAGCAACAAAATCTAATGAGAAAACCATAATTTCACTTAGCTTGCATGCCGGTTTGGGCCAAAGAACCAAAAATAACTCTAATTGCTAGAATTATCATTTGGCTAAAATCCTTAGTACGATAAGATGTAAGTCAGATGAATCCACCAATTATATCTTTGGCTATTATGAAAGAGAGAAATTTGGCTATAAACTGTTTAAGTATTGGTACTTCAAAGTAAGTGGGTTGAAAGCTTTTTCGAAAAACATGGTCAAATCTAAGGAATGCTTTCACGATGGATTACGACTAGCCTATGTTAATTCCTACTAGGAATGGTATTATAATGATTCCAGAGGATATTGCTAAAGGGATTGAGAAATGAAAACATGCTATTGTGGGCTATTTTCTTGGTAGGAATTCCATCTTACTCAGCTATGAAGAGATTTTATGAGCTGGATTTGCAAAAGTTTGGAGGGGTTGAGTGTTCTATGTTGAAGAATGACATTTTTATTTTTAGTTGCTCCTCGGAGAAAACCAAAAGTAGTATTTTGGATCAATCACTAGGGCTCTTTACAAGTAGAATGTTGTTTTTTAAACCATGGACACATAAGATGGATTTGAGAAAGGATAAGTTTGATATTATTCCAATTTGGTTAAACTTCTAGGACTTAAGCTCTACTACTACACTCTTAAAGGTCTAAACAAATTGGCCGGTCAGATTGGAAAACCATTTTATAGATACAAGAAGACTACCAGTCAGAAGAAATGATCCTATACTAGGATATTTGTAGTGTTAAGTCTAAACTAAAAGTTGGCTGAATTTATTTTGTATGTAAATGAGTTTGGAGAAATGACTAATTAGCGAAAGTAGAGTATGAATAGCTACCTACTGAAGGTATTTTGATTCCTCTACTTCCAATCCATCTTACTACACAAAAAAATGAGTTACAAGTAGCATTTTGTATCATGTGAGCCATTTCAGTATCCATCCAACAATATTCCTAACCACCAAATATTTTTCTGAGTTGTCTTTAAAGCATAGGCATAATAAGTACAACAACAAAATAAATGGCTCAGAGATTCATCTGTAGAAAAACACAATTTGCAAGTAGTATTAACATCCAAATCCTATGATAATAATCTATCACATGTAGCAAGTCTTTTCCTACATGCCATTGATACAATAAAGGTAAATCTAAGAACATAGTATTGACCTAACACTAGTTTAAACCAAGGAATTGATGTATTAGTAATTCTATTTTAAACCATGGAACATTCTAGATGATCCCCCTAGAAGATAGTGATTATAGCAATCTTTCAAGTTACTTAGTTCACTATTTTTATTTGAGAAGATCTCAATAAGGAAAAGACCTGTCTCTTATACACATCTAGATGTGTATAAGAGACAGGGAAGGTAAATTGCTCTCTATTAACCAAAGTGAATTAAGATATTTTCAATTAATTATCTCAATTGAATCTTGAGTAAGAACCAGAAGAATTTGGCAATCCTGATCCCCAATTTTGTGAAATAACTAAAATGGGGTAGCTTTGACCAATTCTAAAGCCTTTCTTCTTAAGCTTCAACCTTGAGAGACCACATCCATCTTCTATCACTAATAATAGAACTCACCTTAGCTTCCCTTATTACTAGAGAGCAATTTAATAATCCCCTCAAAATAAGTGACTAAGAGAGTTCCAACACGATGCCACTAATCATACCTAAGAGAAGTATTTCTCCCATCACCAACAATCACCTTGACAAGCACTTTTGTAATTGGTCTCAGTTTAATGACCTTGGTCCAATTCCAAGAATGTGATTCTTTGTATTTGATAGATCATAACTATGACCCTTAAGTAAAAATCAACGAATTCACATGATCTCATCAAGGAGTCTTTTCTATTGAAAATGTGCCAAATATGCCTTAACATTAAAGCTTTGTGCCAAATTTTCAAGTTCATTAATCCAAATGATAACTCTACAAAATAAAGTTATTTTGCATTCATTTTGGTTTAGAATTTAGCTAGAGTTCGAGTAATTTCTAGAATTTTGTGCATGTTTTCATACTTTTTGCGTTTTATGTTCGGTTGATTTTTTATACACTATTTATGTATTTTATATGCTAGTGAAAGGTTTGGTGATACAAAGTGTGAAGAAAATGCTGTCTCTTATACAAAAATTGAGAAGAACTTCTATTTGTCAAGCCCATGGCATTCTATTTTACTCTTGAAATAAGTGCCACAGTGTTTATATGAGAACTGATAATTTGGATGCCAAATTCCACGACGTTCTAGCCAAGCCTATTTTCATTTTCCATGGTATTTGGGACGTTTATTGGGCCTATGCCTTCAAGATTTTGACGATTTTTAGCACGTATTGGATCCATTTGGTAGTTAGTAATAGTTGTGTATAAGACCCTAACTATTACTGTATTACCTTATAACTATAAATATAACATTTTTGAAACAAAATAAACACGTTCCTTTAGGTCCTTTTATACTCTCGGGTTGTTTCCATTAAAGTCATTAGTTAATTTTCAGCCTTTCTTTAGATAGTGTAGCTCTCAAAAATAAAGTTATTTACTATCTAACCCTAGTATTTTTTTAGGGTTTAGCTCAATTTTTAGGTTTTTAGTCTCGTTATACACATCTAAATGTGTCTTTGTACCCTTTGAGGGCTTTTAGCATTACTTTATGTGTGTTTTATTATGTTTAATACCTATGTTATTTAATTGCTTTATGGGTCGAAACTTGAGTTAGTTTTTGCACAAGAAACGACAAGGCGATCAAACAAAATTGAAGAAAAAATATGCTAATTTTAAGAGTTGGCTATGGCCATCTTTTCAAGGCTACAATTGCTAGCCACAATCAGTATTCCAAGGCCAGTATTCCAAGATAACCTCCCATTTTAAAAATCAAGCTGTGACCCAAGAACTTATGTCAAAAATTGTAAGCCATGACTCGCACCATCTGGATGGGTATTTTCACCGAAAATAGGATTATGATGGCTAAAACCCTCTTCTCTTATAACCCTACCATAAATAGAACCTTATTCTTCTTTTCCTCCTTATTAGATAGTTAGCTATTAGAAGTAGAATAAGATTACAAATAGACTTTCTTAATTTTACATTAGTTTAGATCAGGTTTAGTTCCACTAAACATTTAAAATTTCTTTGTAACTTTTTGTTCTACTTCACAACTCAATCATGGATGATAAAAATGAATTTTTTTTTTTGGTAATTAAAGTTTATTGTTTTCTTTAATTGTTTAATGTTTCCAAATATTTGCTTTAAATGGCATTCTTTTATGTTAATCCTTTTAGTTATGCATTAGTTAATCATGGGTTAGTAGAAAGATAGTGTTAATTACCCCTACTGATAGGTAATTTGGTTAGTTAATGCTGAAATTGATTAATTGGACATTGTTATTAAACTAATTATTTAATTAAGAGAATTAATCACTTCCTCAGTTTGGTAAAATCTAGGCGAGAATGAAAGTTAAACCTCCATTTTAGACCTAATTCGCAATTAGACTAGGTTAGAAATTGATCTCAAAGGATGTTTTCACCTAGTTGGTCATTTAGAATTCTATTGGGTAATTGACCAAGTTTGTCTTGTTATAAGTGGTAGGAGGAATCCTCATTTAGACTAGATTGATAGATCTAGTTGACTCTTTAAATCGAGATTAGGTTAAAATTGGAAATTGGCCTCTAATTTGACTAATTGAACCAATCAACTGATTGAATTGACCAAAACCCAGGAATTAACTAGTCTAAACCCTAATCCACTTTAAAAGTCTTTTTAGCTTTTAAATTAGTTTATAAAAGTCAAACCTCAAATTTCAATTGTGCAAATAATAAATTAACCTATATGCCGGTACTTACTAACCAATCCTCATAAAATCGAGATCAACTCCTACTTCCACTATCTACTATTTGATCTGTATATTTGTAGTGTATCATCTAGTTAGTAGTAGATTTCGGTGAAATAATTAGATGATAAACAAGTTTTTGGCATGGTTTCTAGGGATCATGTCTAGTAATATTGAATATTTAGACTAATAGCTAATTTGGAATTTTGTGTAGTTGTTTTCTCTATTTTGAAAAATAAAAAAAAAAGTCTTTTGAGTAGATAGTTTGGACTAGTCACTAATTGAAACTTTCCCATTTTACTTATTTGCGTTCTTGTTGTGTTTGTTTTTGTTATTGTGCGTTTTGGTGTTTTTATCATAAAATCATGCAAGGTATGGATTGTAATCAAACATGCCATGAATATGATCAACTTCGTGATTTTTGAGGCATGACCTAATGATATGAATCTTATAATTATACCCATTCTCTCTTGACAACAAAGTGTAACTTAGCTAGTAAGTCGTTTCCCTATGACCTATTGGTCATGGGTTCAACTCACTAAAAAGTAAGAGTGGCACTTCTAAATTTTTCATTATTATCCTAGACATGATATTATAAACATGAAATGGGATGGTAGATCATCTAAATCCTTATTGGACTTATCAAAGTGGATTGAATTATTGTCCACTTCAAGAGACAGAAGAATTAGTTTTGAGTGACTATTTATAACCATAAATAATGAATTGTGTTAAAGAGATGCAAGAACTCACACATGAAGTGAGGAAGTGCTATATGGAAGTCAAACTTAGACATCAACCACCACCATCCGAAGAGGAAAATGTTAGAGTAGAAGATGCTTTGATGATCTTTGCATAACAATTTTGGTGCATTTATGTAAGAAATAATAAATAAATTGAAGGATCATCCCTACAAAATTTACAAGTTCAAATTGATGAAATAGAAAGAAGCTCAAAATTCACCTGTGACCTGCCCAATCCTATCCTCTTGTATGATGATTGAAACATGTAAATTAAATCACTCAATCATCAATTATTCATGCCAAGTGGGAATGACGCCAAAAATTACAAGTTTGGGGGTACGACCAATATAAAGAGCAATTTGAGTCAATTGGTTCTTAATATGACCGAACATAGTGTAATAGACCTTTTGGATTTGAATTCTCAAATACTTGGTCGAGCGATACTTGTTTGGTGGAGCCAACGAATATTTATTGAATGAGTATCAGTTTACTCCAATTTTCACAAGAGATGTATCGTTTGGTTTTTTTATAGAAAAATTGTCGATTAAAGGAGCGAATAGCTTGGATTTATTCTAGAGAGAATCGAAGAGGTCTATTCCTATGCCAAAGATTCCATTATCCTTGGATATTTTGGATGCTCATTAAACACCGGAAGCTACAAAAGAACTTTCACATTTGTAGCAAATTTCCTTCTTGTTGTTAAGGGAGTATTCTTTCTTTTAGTTACTCTTGTATTTTGTCATTTCTTTTATATGTTTCCATATAAATTGCTTTGTAGCTGTCTTGTCTAGAAGGAAAAGATAGACAATATTTGGTAGTATGATGGTGGTGGTGGTTAGTTGGGAGATTCTTATATGTACCCATGACACAACTTGTAGATCTTACAGTTTAACATAAGAGACACATGTATTAAATTACGTATGTTAATGGAAAAAAAATGATGGTATGACTTTTGTTTTGACTACAAGATCCACAGTCAAGATCGTGCATTAGGTCCATATAAGAATTTTCTGTGATTAGGAAAGAAATACAGACTAATGGAGGTAAAAAAATAAATAGAATAAAATATAGATAGAATGGTTAAAATGTTGAGTTGGCATTAGGGAAAAGGTTAAGTGATTAAAAAATAATATTAGGAATTAAATTGTTGACTGTGGATCTTTTATTCATAGGTAACTATACCATGAATATACTTGTGTATATACACTAGTAATTTATATAATCAAAAAGTAAATATTAATGAGTTAATTACTAAATACATAATTGTATGAAAAATAATAAATATATAAATTATAATTTATATCTTAAATGTGTATAAAACTATGGATTCGTATTTTAAGTTTTGAGGTCTAAAATTTTATCATTACAACTCATGCTAGTCATGACCATAAGTTTAACAAAATCTTTCATTTTTATTTTTTATATTATCTACATACATATATTAACATCTTATTACCATATATGATAATATACCTTCAATGTAATTGCTTGAGTTATTTGACTGTTATTCGGTCGACTTTGTCTATCAACACATCTATTGTATGTATTACTATGTTATCAAATACTTGTTTATTATTCCATTCGAAATATTAATTTGAAATATAAACCAAAATTGAGTTGTGATACTAACTTTAATTAAATAACTTCAAAAAAATTTAAGTCAATTCAAGTTGGCTTGACTTTTTAGTTTAATTTAATAGACTTTTGCCTACCCCTGTCCACATCAAGGTGTTGTAAAAATTTCAACAGCCTCAATCCTAGAATTGAGATATAAGCTATTCTCCTATCTTCTTATACATTAGGGTGGGAAAAAATATTCGTAAACTCTAAAGACCTGCTCACCCTACACCGCCTCACTCTAAAAAAAGAGTATCAGACCCTCATCTATTAACCAGTCAACTGACGGTCAAATACCCTCTTAAGTAAGGGCCAAATATAGGTCAAGGTTTTAAAAACCCTCAGGTACCCAATCCAACTCGTATATATAATTTTTCCTAAAATATTTGAGGTAAACAAGTCATTTATTCATTTCAAAAAACTTGATTTATAACTGTATTTATTTTATCTAGCTTTTCTTGGAAAAAAGTATTATGCTAGTTTCATTAATACCCATTTAATTTCAAGAGAATAATGTGATTTTTAATTGGGTACTTGTTAAATTTTTTATACTCAACAAGCTAATATGGGTTAAAATCTTTGTTCACCATGGTTTTTTTTTAATAGAATATTTGCTTGTAAATTTGTTAGTTTCAAAACTTATTGAAAGTTTGGTATTCGAAGTGACATTAGCTCATTTTTTTTTTTTTTTACTTGAATGATGATGAGATAGGATCGGGTCACAAGTATTACCCACCTTCTTCATCAGATACTCATCCCCTGAAAACTTGATGGGTATTAAAGTCGGATTAGGGTCAAAAACTTGCAAATCCAAGCAGGTAGCTACCTCGCGCAGCCGTGCCAACCCCTACTTCTTATATGTTATGTTTGGATCGAGAATGAAATTCACTCATTTGTTGGAGGGATTTGTAAAGTCAAAATAGATAAATTTTAGACATCACCAAAATTAGAAAGTCATTTAAAATCCTTCATTACACATCTTTTTAATTTGGGTTGATTTGAAATTCATCCATTTTAACTTTATAAATCCCTCTAAAAAATAGGTAAATCTCAAATCCTTCCCTAAATCCATCGATCTAAGCACAATCATAAGGAAATTTAAACCTAATCAAATTTGGTCCCTTGTTATCTATACAATATATTAAGAGGGTGCTCCCACTTGGTCTGGTGGACTCTTTCCCTTTATATTTTGTAGTCTTTTTAATATTTTTTTAAAAAAAAACTATCACCACCTTCCGCTCTTAAAATTACTTTCCCACTATTCAGTATCTCATGAACCTTACTATTAATTAGTTATCTGATAAATTTTTCCTCTCATTACTTATTATTATTTCTAGGACTGTCAATTGAGATTTGTGAGCCAGGCTTTACAAAGCCCAAGCTCGACTCACAAATTTATTTGGGTTTCGGGCCTTAATCGGGCTAGCTCAACCTCACAGATGTGAAGCTTATACTCGGCTCCAAAATTATTTGGGTTTCGAGTTTTAATCAGGCTTGCCCAATCCCACATTATTTAATAAAATTTTTTATAATTTATTTGTTAAATTTTATTTTTTACACCCGGTCAACACAATATCGAATTGTATGTCAGGTACAACATTTCAACTAAATTGACTAATGATGTTGGATTATTATTTTTAGTCACCCAAGTTTAGTTAAGTTAATTGAATACTAGAATCATTAACCATTATCTACATAAAATTAAGTAATACAATTTAATTTAGGATAAAATTACTATTATATATATATATAGCTACGATTGTTCTGGCCGGACTTTAATCGGTCTGAGGATAACAAAGGCCAATCTCGGCTCACAATTTAATCGGACCTAATATTTAAGTCTAAAATCAACCAAACTCATTTTAATATAAGGTTCGGTCCCATATTTGTCGGGTCGAATAGAGTAAGCTTGGGCCGCCTAGCCCTATTGACAATCCTAATTATTTCTAAGAATCCTACGCAAAATAAAAAAGCAAGCATTCCTTCTTCTATAGTAATTCAACAGACAACAATCCTACTTCAATAGCAATTGTATAGATGAGTTTCCAACAACTAAAAGCCGATTTCTCTGCACGGTAATTTCTTCTGCTCAAGTCGTTAGTTTGTTCAACAATAACAGTTCTTTCTCTCTATCTCTCTAATGTAACGTCACCTAACTTTGAATATTTTATGGTTAATTAATGCTGATTATTATCTCATGTTTAAATCCTATGCAAAATAAAAATCTAACAATTCCTTCTTCCACAGTAATTCAAAGACAACATTCTTGCTTACAGAATAGCAACAGTAAAAGTTGAGGAAATCCTAAAAGGCAAGTTCTTATAATCAATAGTTAGTTTCTTTTTACATTTTTCATATTTTACATAACTTTTTCCTTTTACTTGTTAAAAAAACTCCTAATAAAAACTACATATTACCCCAACTATTAAATAACCTCATCGAATTCATTTTCATGCTTTTATGTGATGCACAACAGGAATAAAAGGCGAAATTGCAATACTTTGATAAATTGAAAAGTTGAGACCATATGTTGATATAACATTCATATTCCTATTTTAAGAGTTCCCAAAAAACAAAAATGAATAACATAGTAATCTATACAATTAATGTTGAAGGGTAGCGAAATTTTTATTTCATTCTTGTTTTGTCAACTTGAACTTTAGCTTCCCTTATTTAATTTTAATTATTACATATTCAATAGTTTATCATTAGCAAGTTTAATTTCCTAAATTTTGCATCTATGAAAGTTGTTTAATAAATAAAACACAATATACATGACTGAACACAAACAAATTTTATACCACATATAAAACCTCTTCTACTCAATACCAATAGTACCGTAGGACCTCCACGTATTTTACCTATCAAAAAAGTTCCTCCTCAAAAAAATTTACTTCATATTATGCTACTTTAAAATCTAATATAATCCTACTTTTGTATTAAAGCTATCTCTTATACAAATTTTGCTTTATATGACATCCTAAAAATTTGTATCTTTGCACTAAATATAAAAATTAATATAAGAAAAAGAAAGAATACTACACCTAAATGTTAAATGTTTATGTGGATTTTTAGTTTTTTGGTTTCATTAATCATTCATTATTTCCTTTACAATGTCTATGTATTTTAGAACTATTCTATTAGTAAGTGAAGCTTTTCTATTTGATTACCTTTTATTTTTCCCATTTATTTGAAAATTTTAAGTCTACAAAATATGTCAAAACCATGTGGATTGTGATATTTGAATTCTTTATGCTAATGTGAATTTATTTGGTTTTATCAATCTTATCATTGATTAAAAAACATTGGGTACAAAAAATGCAAAAATTTTAAAAGGTCTATGTATTATTTAAGAGTTATATTAGTAATAAGAATAAGTTTATATTTGCTTATTTAGGTATTAGAAATAAAATGAAGGCTGACAAACATCTTCTCAGAAGCACAAACAAAAGACAACAGGTTCGATCCATTATTTTCTTTTACATATATTTTACAAAATAATTTCGTATTCCACTTCAAAAATCAAACACTTTTTATTTTATTCCCTTTATTTTTCCCTTGATTAACATCCCTCTCCTTTTCCTTCAACATATATTGTCTTAATACTGAAAAGTAATAAGATGCCCCAAATACACATCATTTATGTTATCATTCGTATGATTTTCTCAAGATTGCTCCATTAAAGATTTAGAAATTAATAAATCTCAAAGAAAGTGCTTATAACGGGATAAAAATGTGTAAAGATATGAATTGTACTTTATCGCTATACACCACATGCTTCGACAATAAATCAACTGGCAAACAATGTTAGTCGGAAAATGGATTCTGCTTTCAAGTGGCGTCAACAAAATAATGTTTTAAGGACAAACAATGTCTGTAATATTTAGTGAGTAATTTATGACAGCAAAAGGCAACTAAATTGTTACAATATTATAATTTTCTTATTACTATGCATCCATCAATGATTTTTCATCCATGAATCAACATATAGTGTAACATTAAGTTGACATTTGAATCTATTACCAATTCAGTATTAAATTCTTTTACACTTTAATGAATGTGTGAAAGATTACACATGTTTAAGAAATATATTGAAGGAGGTGTTGGTGCTCAACATGATTTAAATATGAGTTATATATTTATATATTTATGTGCATCTTTGTGACTTTTTATTTATTTGGCCACATTGAAATACAAAATTTAATTAATTTGAACAACACATTTTGGTAATCAAATAAGCAAGCCCAAGCTATACCAACATTGACATCGATCTTATATTTAAATGAAAATTAACATTCCATTATAAGATAATTTAATTTATACATCATTTTTTATTATGTTTCATATCTTGCTAAGATGTCCTACAACAGTGATTTACTTTAATACATATTGAAAAAATAATTAAATTTCCAAACAAAAAATTTTTTGACATGTCCTACACATAACTAATACAATCTTTTAAATTTCATTACATTTCAAAATTATATTATTTCCACCTAAATAGTTTACAGATGTGATACACAATATGATTATAGATATACTCGACACTACCATTGCCAAATCTTCAACACATTTATATATTTTCAATACTTGTATCACATCCTTTTATGTATAAAAAAACAAAAAGCTTAACAAAAAAACAATAAATTAATCACTAAAAATCATATAAAAACATAAAAATATAGCTAAATAATTTCATAAATACAAACCACATAAACAATGCGAACAAAAAAAGATACACTCTATATGTGGCAAATAGTAAAATTAATTATTTCATGACCTATTTGAAAAGAAAAAAAAAATCTGTATATTTAGAGAACGAGAATAATGGTAGTTTCTTTTAAAAATTTAAACTACATAAAAAGATCCTAAAATAAATTAGGATAGTCCACCAAACCAACTAGGGCCTTTCCTTTTGTATATAGTATAGATGTAGAAACATACAAAATTAAATTGTTATGCAACCTATTTAAACAAATTCATTAGTAACAACATCAAGTATAAGGTGGAACACAAAATATAAGTATAAATTAAAAATAAATATCATTCTATATTTTTCTTACAATCAATTTATTATAGCACATCTAGATGTGTATTCTTTCTTCAGGTAACTATTGAAAAGAAAGAGTTGTACAACGAGAAAGATGGAGAATTATAGCATGCAATAGAAGAAGATCAATGAATTCCGAGCAAAGAAAACAATTTTTAGCATGCTAATGTGCCAATTACAAAAGATGACAAGCAGCACTAAGAGCCAATTATGCAACAACAATTAATACACATGCATCACAGCTGCCATAACCTCCATATAGTATTGATTCCTTTGAGAACAACTTTGCTTGTTGATAACTCAAGAAAACTAGAGTTATATGTACCCTAAACTTGAAGGTTTGACTGCTAGTTTCGAGCATTTTGTGTTTTCATGTGTGTTTTTGTCTATTTTGCATTAATGTGTTAGAATGTGGAAGTATGTGTTTATTAAGTGTTTTAGTACTTATTTAGGTCTTAATTAACATATTTTATTTGGTTCTTGTGTATAGAGTTGTGTCGTGTCTTTGACTTAACTTCGTTGGGAGTTAAGTTTTCGTCAATCTTTGTTTGTCATTCATTTTTTGGGTTATTTTGTGAGAATTTTATTCATATATTTGTGTATTATTTTAAGTGTTTATTATAGATAATAATATTCTCCTATATATTAGGGTCGCATGAAAAAAAATGGTTCATCAATCGGACGTCAGATGAAGATTTTCGAAGCAAAACTATGAAGTGCTGCATTTTAGAAGTTTTAGTGTGTATAAGAGACAGATGTTATATGTACGGTATTGAGTAGAAGAGGTTTTATATGTGGTATAAAATTTCAGCACTTATTGTGTTAGTTCGAAAATCCAAGCTGTATTTATACTCCATTTAAGCATCATTTGATAATAGAAGACCCATTAGAAAGCTAGTAGAAGTAGGCTAGATTAGAGAGTAATTTTCTTCCTTTTTCCTCCCTATTTGAGGAGGGTTTTCTTAGATTAGAGTAGATTAGGACTTCTCTTTCTTGTAGATTTCAAATCCAAGCTAAAGATTGAAACTTTTTAGTTGTAAGTGCTTTGTTTATGTTAAAACTCCTTTAGTCAAGCTCTAATTTCATGTTCATTTAGTTAATTAGTTTAATTTCTTTAATCTAATTGCTTCCTTTATTTGTTTTCTTAGAGTAATTACTTAGATTAGTTTATGGGTTTTCTTTAAAAATATTTTTTTAGTGATAATTTGTAGTTTAGATTGGTTAATTAGGATAAATTAGTTTATGGGCTTTTCCTATAATCACTTTCTAGATGTGTATAAGAGAGCCTTGATATATTTAAAGAAGGCAATGAAAAGGAAGTAAGCTGTTAACTAATCTAGACTACTAATTACTATTTAAATTATTTTCCCTTTTAATTGCTTTCTAAAAATAACTTCTTTTTACGTGTTACCATATTACTTTCTTTCTTAAACATGCTTTCTTAGTGTTAGTCTTTACTTTAATGCAATAGATAGTCTTTAAATTGCTTTCTTAGTTCTTTAGTTATAGTTTTAGTTAAATCTCTTCTCTTAATCAATCGCTTCAACTTGTAATCTAACCAAATATTTGGTAATTATCGACCAATCCTTGTGGATACTATCCCATACTTTTCTTTGCTACTAATTGACAACCGTATACTTGCGGGATGCCACCTAGTTAGTAGTAGGAGATTTAGGTATTTTATAAATTTATAACTAGGTGCGTAAAGCATCACTTGTGCAACAAAGAGAACAAAGACGTATTCGAGAACGAGAGCAGATTCATTCCATGACTTATGAACAAAGACGTCAATATCTATCTCGATATCGTGACAATTATATACAACAACAATTGAGAACATAAAATTGTAATCCTTCTATCACAATTTTACAAATTCATATATTTTACCAAACTAAAATATCTACCAATATTGCAGCCAATGAATCCCTAAACTCGGTAATCCATCCTACATCAGCTACAATGGAATATCAAGAAGATAAAGCAACATTTACTATAATTACACCTTTTGTTAGTGAAATATTAAATACATAAATTAGTTACTCACTTAATAATGAGTTGTATAATGAGCTTAATCTATGAGCATTTTTTGGAGCAACATTTAAATTTTATAGATTCTAGATCTGTCACCATTCGAGGGACAACTCGACTCATACCAATAACTCATACCCTGGAGATATATATCAAAACTCTCTATATTTCAACAAGGTAGTACAAGTCGAGCAGTACATACATGTATGATTTCATCACATATAGCCACATAATATTAATTATCAACACAATTACTTGGATATATATATATTGACATAACTGCACCTCTTTCATCTAATTTGACTAATAACTACGACTCTAAAATGAAGGACCACAAGTGCTAGAATCTATACACGCTGAAACAATTCTAGGTATTCCATTATATACATCAAATATTTATTTATTACAAAAAACAAACAAACATGCTATTTATTAAACTGTTAAATAAATGTTTCATATTTAACACCAAATTAAAAAATTCACAATTCATTACATATTCTTTATTTTCAACAATATACTACATGATAATTAATTATTAAAAAATCTACTAACTATCTCAGTCAATATACTACATGCTTTCCTCTGATTGCACACATACCAATTTACGTACAACTATAAAAATAACATATTCATACTCTAACTATTAAAAACATAAGAATTTGATGTGAAACAGATATTATGGATGCACACACTATTACTTCAACTACGAATTATCAAAGTATAGTGGATCGTGTAGACAACGGAAAGATTATTCCAAATATTTTAATTTATTTAGTCAAGATTAAACTAAATTAATTGTCTTTATTAATTAAATTAAACTTGTATGTCCATTGAATGTTTGGATTAATTGTAATTGTGCTTTAAATCAAATTAAAAGTCCGATGTCCATTTAAGTTGAAGTGGGTAAATTAATTTAATTAATTCACAATGGGTTATTTGAGCTAACCCATTTGTCAAAGCCTACAACAAACAGACTTATTGAGGTACATGTAACCCAAGATGCATGAAAGGTTCTAGAGGATTTCCTTTAAAGTCAATAAACCCTAAATTATGGCTATAAATAGGGCTCTCTCCCTCAAGTCAAGAGACATATTCAAAATTTCCGAGTGTTGGAGAAACTTTACCAAATTCTCAAGAGCTTTCTCTCTCAAATTTCCAAGTATGGGATAGTACTAAAAATTTGTATTCGTTTTTCTTACCTTTTATTTGCAAGCCACACAATTTGTAATGTACAAGCCAAAGAGGTACATATAACATAGTAAGGGACCATTACGAACAATTTGGCAATCCAAGATTCCAATTGCCAAAACCTCGAACGTGTCCTTATTGTTCTGTTAAATTGTTTTATGGTGAAATATCAACACTGTGTTGTTTAAATGGAAAGATTATCTTGCCATCTATATCATGTCTCCTAGAATAACTCTTGGACCATCGACGAAGAATTAATATTTTTCTATCCTTACACTCGATGATTGAAGTAATAGCTTGAAATGCATTATGCTAGTCAGAATCTTTTTGTTTTAATTTTTAGACAATTGAGTCTGTCAAGACTTGCCAATTTGCAAGCTTATCATCAAACAGCAACCAGCTAATAGTCACCAATACAGTTTACCTACAATGTATGAAGTTGCAACAATTATTCTAATCTGTGGAGAAGAGATGGGTCAATAAGAAAATAATAGGATATCATTGTTGAAGAAAATAATGGACAACTTTTAAATGTTCCTGACATTGTTGAATATTATGATACTCTACCATTTCCCCTTCTTTTTCCCAACAACATATATGGATGGGATATCAACGCTTGAAGTACGAATGGAAGGAAAGTAACATGTCGTGAATTTTATGCATACTATTTGCATACATACACACAAATTATTTTCTTATTCTACAACAATATTTTAATTAATGTGACAACTATTAATTAATGAAAACCTAGATTCAACCACATAACACATCTATTTTATTTCAAGCTACACGTCCTCTGCAACAATATGTAGTTGACAATTATGTCAAAATAGAAGGTCATAATTTACAATAGATACATGCAACCAACATGCCATAAGATTAGAACTATATCAAGGATTACAAGATGCACTTCAAAATAGTGAAACAGATACATATTAGAAATTAACACCAGATATTACACTGCTTTCAAAATTACTTATCATATTGCCTAAACTAAATTTATTCCATACATCAGGATAGAATGTTGGGCAAAGAACCATTTTTCCCTCATCTTTCATTGGGAGTCCTCGATATATATACCAATGCTATCAAAGTGCAATGGCATTGGTTCAAAAAATTGACACGCCAGATTTAATGCTTACCATGACTTGCAATCCATATCATCATGAAATAAGAGATGAATTGCTCCTAGGTAAAGCTCCCCAAGATCGTCTTTGATCTTCTAACACGCATCTTCTATGCAAAATTTAATGAATTCAAGAATGATATAGTACAAAAAAGTATTCTTGGAAATGTATTAGCTTATGCTTATATCATTGAATACCAAATATGAGGCTTGCCACATACTCATATGGTTATCATTTTTGTTGAAAGTGACAAACTAAGGACACTAGAAGATTTTGATAGAGTTATAAGAGTAGAAATACTGAACAAACAGGATGAGCCTCAATTATGTGAAGCTATATATGATTCATGGTCGTTGCGAAGATAGAAATCCTAATAATCCATGCATGAGATATGGTATTATACAAATATTTCACAGATATTACAGTTCTCGTAACTTCTATATTAATATGGCAGTCATATTTCAAAAGTAACCAAGAGTTGTACCTGACAACCCAACCATTGTCAACCCATATGTATTCAAGTGTCCTGTCGGGTAGAGGTAGAAATACATCCCTCTCCAAATTACGATGAAATCCAACAATTTGTTGATGGATGATGGAATCTTTATGGAAAACTTACGGATTCAAAATGAGTCATATGTATCCATCAATCATTAGATTACATATTCATTTGTCAGGCATGCAAGAAGTGCATTTTGGACCACAAAAAGGGGTTGAAGAAATCTTGGACAATGAACAAAGTTCAAAAACAATGCTAACTGAATTCTTCACAAAGAATCGGGGAATTACAAGATTTAGCGACTGATAAAGGAAACCAGGAATTACTTGCTTACTTATACAGTCGCTATTTCTGAATATTTTATTTGGCATCAAAATACAAAAGCACGGACATGTGAGAGAATCATGCAATAAAGTTATTGGTAGGATGTATATTGTGTAATCTGAAGGAGAAAGGTTCTACCTTTGAGTCACTAGAAGGATAGGAAGATAGGTGAGTTTTTTTTTTTTTTTTAAATGTTCTATCTTCGAATCCTGCTTAATCATGTTACAAATCCCAAATCTTGAATACCTATTAATGGTTAATGGGACAACTCTTTTAAAGAAGTAGTAGAGAAGCGAGGATTGGAGAATGATGATTATATAAGGCAATGCTTATATGAA
Organism: Cinchona pubescens; assembly: GCA_025175665.1. NCBI lineage: Eukaryota > Viridiplantae > Streptophyta > Magnoliopsida > Gentianales > Rubiaceae > Cinchona > Cinchona pubescens. The sequence continues at coordinate 950,785 of JANKKI010000151.1, forward strand.
ACAAGCTCCGATCGTATGCCTTTTGCATTTAAAAGATAATTTTTCTAGTTTTAGTTCTTTGTGAACCAACTGGAGCGCATGAGCTATGGGATGAGTTCTTCGTACTCATGCTTGATCGATCTAATCCAATCCAGAGTCAAAGGAACAACGTCATTTCTATCAATAGCTTTCTACAAGAATTGAGAAAAATGTTGCGCAAATACAACAGGGATATTTTAGAATTTGATTTATTATCAGTCCCTACCAATACCTTTTTCATGAGTTATCGGAGATGAACTCTTAGTTGGCATACTTGACGAGGATATCAAATCAATAGAACATTTGAATTCTGACTAGCATAATGCATTTCAAGCTATTACTTCAATCATCGAGTGTAAGGATAGAAAAATATTAATTCTTCGTCGATGGTCCAAGAGGAATAGGTAAAACTTTCTTATATCACGCTCTTTTAGCTTACCTACGGAGAAAAGGTCATATTGTTATTGCCACAGCAACATCCGGAATTGCACCAACTTTGTTACTTGGTAAAAGAATTGCTTATTCAAGATTTAAAATAGCACTAAACTCTGATACTGGGAGCCTATATAGAACAAGTAAGCAATCTAATCTTGCTAAGTTGTTGAGGCGTACTAGTGTTATAAATGTGGGATGAAGCCCTAATGAGTAATCGGTACTTGTTTGAAGCTTTAGATAAAAAATTAAGGGACATTTTAGCATCTCAGTTACTTTTTGAGAAAAAGTACTAATTTTAGGGATGACTTCAGACAAGTTTTACCACTTGTTAAGAAAGGATCTCGAAATCAACAATTAGCTGCATATTGTATTCAAAGTTCACATTCTAGCATGTAGTTTATTTCTTAACACTAAAACAAAATATAAGATCATTGAATGACTCACTTCTCTCTGAATTTTTGTTGAACATTGGTAATGACACAGTGCACTACCATGGGAGAGTTCGTAAAGTTGCCTACACCAATGGTCATACCTTGTGAAAATGAAAACTCAATTTCTAGTTTAGTTGATTCAATATTTTCAAATATGATTGAACATGCAAATGATCGAACTTACATGGTTGGAAGAGCAATCATCATCACTACCAAAAACACAAATGTTGACAATCTTAATCAGATTGTGATACAATTTTTCAACGACCTGTCTCTTATGAACAATCTCAATAATAATGTAGTAGTGGTGAGTAAGGTCATCCTACAGATAACAGAGTTTATTCTTGTGCTAAACAAAAAAAAAAAGCAGTTTTTAATGCTTTTAAACTAAAAATTAAAACAAATAAGTAAATTGAAGAGAATTATATTTAAGAAGAATCTTGGTTTTGCTCATATCCACTATGCAAATTTTACTAGTCGATCATTGACACCAAAAATAATTCAAGTTCTATACCAAGCACTAATTGAAGAATTAACCTGAATTCCAATTCCAATTAACCATAACCATTAATTTAATCCAGACACACGTCAAAGATTAATTAATAGAAGCATTAAAATCAACAAGAATAATTAGGCTAATTAAACATAAACATATGCGGTTATGCCTATTAGTTGATTATTTTTCCTAAATTCAATAATACTAATTGAGCAATTATCAAATTTAGTTGCTTCACAATGACTAACAAGTTTAGCTATACATTAATTCCAATAACTTAATTATTCTGCAGCAATAATAAGTTAAAAAGAATAATCATAAATATAATTGTAGAAAAGTGATCAATACTTGATATAAAAGTGAATAAATTCAAGAACAAAAAGTCTCACAACATAGTAGATTTGACTATAGCTTCAAATCACTCGATCAAAAAAAAGGGTTTAGGCACTAAGTGCCATGAAAGAGATAACCAAGAATTTCTTTTTATAAAACCCTAGCTAAAACAAAGAAAAAAAAGTGTCTTACTCCCTTCTATCAACCTAAATGGGGTCATTATAATGACTACCAGGGTTATAATCATTGTCTAAGGATAAGAATGTGAAATAATATGAACAAGAGTCCAACTGGGCGAAGAAATTGGCCGAGAATTAAAAAATCATCCAACTTCACTGTTTCGGGCTAGAAATTATGTTGCACGATTGCACGCATGTGTGCCTAGGCTGACTCTAGATGCGAATGTGCGCGACTTTAATGCTGCACTTCACCTTCGGCTTTAATTTTGACCTTGATGCTTTTGGAATTTGGTAAAGTGTAAAACACAAAAATTGTAGCTATATTTCTTATATTTCTAACACATTTTGAATCACTTCAATTGGAGCTTGGACTCAAAAGTTACACTTAAAATACGAAACAGTATCTAGAATGGCTTTATGTGTTGTAAGACAGTTTCACCCTTAGCATTTTCTTTCATCTTTTTCAACTCTTTTTCACTTTAACCCTACAAAAACTAAGAATAACCAAATTAAACTCAATAATAACGCAAATCTTTCTTACAACACATAAAAACATGGTATATGACACATTAAATATAGCACAATTATGAACTCATCAAGTTACCCCACACTTAGCCTTTGATTGTCTTCGAGCAAACATAAAATTATATCATATAAGCATAACACATTCCACCCAACATATTCCCTAAAATATCCACATAAATAATCAATAATAAATCCACCAATCAAAGTAGTCTAAGAATCTAGGAGATCAAATGCTAATAAATACGAAAACATAAAATTCGTGTGTATGTGTATATAACCATTCAAAAATTTAGATTTGAAAATATTTAGATTAAATCATGAAGACTTTTAAAAATTTTCAAAAAACCCCATAACTCACTCTTCTTACATCCCTCGACTAATCTAGACAACCAATTCTATTTAAA